>CM055277.1:55766055-55977809 GCA_029237695.1 Conchocele bisecta
ATGGCACAGCCCATATTTACTCGATCTCCAAATACATGTATACGGAGACCGAGACAAGGGCTTGCTAGACTATAATATTTTGTGACGTTCTGTCTGACACCCTCACATTGATAAGCGAAATTCGAAAGCATGCGAGGGTGTACTTAGTCATTAAATATGTCAATAGTTTTGGATTCTAGAATATTTATATTTATACCTAGTTATGGTTTATGAATTATTTTGGCGAAATTCGGCAATATTGCCTGTTTGTTACCTTAGTGCACAGTGTGTTATTGTCTACAACGTACTGCATGATACATACTAGTAGACGACGAACTGTGAAGATACTGGTTAACCTTAATATGCGTTTAATCCCGCATGTATATATGCACAGTGTAGATCCTGGCGAATGTACAGTGTAGATCCTGGTGTACATGTACATTCATACATAACCTTTTTACTACATATTTTGTCTTTTGACATAACCATTATAACTGAATGGGCACATGTAGTGGGTATATATACACATTCTATCTGGTATGCTATATATAAACACGTATAGTGTCGTCCTGTTGAGAAAATTACTCTATGACAAAAGAGACAGCGTAGTCCCAGATCAAACCGAGCATCCGTGCAGTATGATCGGGGCCTAAGCTTTCTCTCATTTGCTACCCAGGTAGACAACGAAATATGACAACGAAATACTGATGAGATTCTAATCATATTATGTGAGTGCAGAATATACGGAATTGCTGAATGCGGTGAGGCAGCCAATATATATTCAGCATATTATATCAGTTTGATTATAAATGAACAGCATAAGGTCATTGTGGAGTTCCTGTAGGTGCTGTATACATAATCGATGTAAAGACCTTGGTGTTATTGAAAGTCTTTTGTTATAACATGTATAAATGCACATAACTTTATTTCGTGGGAGAATTTTAAAATATTCTTCAATCTTAATATTGTTTTTGAATGCAATGTAGTTTTTACCTTTCGATGACCCTCTGGTTTTTATATCCCACTCCTGAATAAATTGGTCGATCAGGGAACGTTTAATGCTAGCCAAGTTCACTTTTGAGCTTTCGTGAAACTTTCCGGCATTTCCGGTGTCACATAATACACTTTTAACAAATGATAACCATTTAAATTGAGAATGTTCTAGTGTGACTATGTGGTCGTATAATAAACGAGATAATTTCGTATCCTTACCTTGCACAATTCTAGTATCATTTTACTTTTTATCGTAATTGAGAGAGGGTAGCGTCCTAATTCAGCATATAACATATATAATGGGGTGCTTTTCCTACTTTTAGTAATATATCTCAAAAACTCATTATGTATTTTTTCAATAATATCTATGTTTTCAAAGCCCCACACTTCCGAACCATATGTTAGAATAGGGAGAATTGTATGATCAAACAATTTGAGCTGTAGGTCAATCGGAAGATCTATGTTATTTATACGACTGTATAATAAGTGCAAAGCTTTTTTTGCTTGTTCAGCGCAACATGTTTGCGTGTTTTCAGAAAGCTTCCACTTCTACTAAAATATACGTCTAAATATTTATATTCGTTAATTATGTCGATAGTAACTGTACCTATTTGGAAGTTGTAATTGCCCTTACTACGACTTTCAAATATGACAATTTTAGTTTTACTTAAATTAATATTTAATTTCCATGTTTTACAGTAGTTATTAAAGTCGTTTAAACATTTTTGGAAATCACGTGGGTTATCTGAAATAATTACTGTGTCGTCTGCATACAGTAAGACAATCACCTTAATATAAAAAGCAGAGTCGACAGTGCTGTGTCTTATTTCTATACCAGAATTGTCATTTATTACTAAATGTTGTTCTAAATCATTTAGGAACAACGAAAATAGTATTGGTGATAGGTTTTCGCCTTGTCGTACACCATAAAAGCTTGGGAAGAAGAGGGAGGTATCGTTGTTTACAGAAATACATGTTTTTATTCCTTGGTACATGTTATGTATGACGTTGAAAAAGTTGCCAGTTATACCAGTGGTTAGTAGTTTACGCCAAAGACCTACTCTCCAGACAGAGTCAAACGCCTGAGAGAAATCAATAAATGAGCAATACAGTTTCTTTTTCTGCGTTTTGATCAGTTCAGTTAATGTAAACAATAAGAATATATGGTCTGTAGTGGAATAACCTTTTCTGAAACCGGCTTGGTTTTCTTGTAAAATATCGTATTCTTCCAGAAAGTGATTTAGTCTATTATTGAGTACCGCTGTGAATAATTTTCCAAAACAGCTTAGTATGGTAATATGTCTATAGTTCTCGGGTTTCGACGGGCTACCTTTGCTTTTGAAAATAGGTTTGATAGTGCCTTGTAGCCATGCGTCTGGTAAGATACCTGTAGTCAATATTAGATTAAAATGCGCTGCATATATTGGTAGCATTATGTCTGATGAAGCTTTTATATATTCATTTATTATCGAATCGTTTCCTGGGCATTTATCATTATTTAGTTTTGCTATTGCTTTGCGAATTTCCTCTTCAATTATTGGGGAGTTCAGTTGCTCGCCAATGTCACTATCAGGTAAATTTATATTATCTTCAGTTTCATCATCTTCATGTTTATTAGCATTTATGTTTTTAAAATATTCGTAGAGCTCATTTATTGGTGCTTGTGTTTTTATTCCCTTTTTCTTTAGCTTGTTCAGTATACTCCAATAATGTTTCGGGCTTTTATGTTGCATTTGTCTAAGCTGTTTTTCTGTATTAGATTTGTATTGTGCAATATATTTATTCATTATTTTCTTATATTCTTTACTTCGTTCTTTAAGAATTGTTGCATCTAGTTCGTGTTTGGTTTGATTGTATTTCTTTTTCATCACGATTGTATATAATCATAGAATTTCTACATTTAGGACCAAACCAGGGTTTATTACTTGTGGATTTATGCGTATTACTAGTATTATTATGTACTGGTTGGAATGTTTTCGTTGCAGCATCAGAAAAGTTATTTGCAAACTCGTTCGTAATATTTTCTACTTTTGATTTGCACGGATTTTGCTGTGCTGCCTGTAGGTTAGTTGTAATCTGTACACTTTTATTACGGTCAATATTCGTTGCGAATATGTCTGTTTTACTTTCATCCCATTTCGGGCGGCTATATTTCGTTATATCCGGATATTGTGATAAAACACTGCCTGAAAAGTGTATGGTTGTAGCTACGAGAGAATGTCCATCTGACATAAGTGAGTGATGGCGAGGACGAGTCCGACGACGTAGTTGAACCACATGTCACACGAGCCGACGCCAGACAGGGCATGTCAAGCGCAATTCGTTTCTTCGAACAGAATTCTGCTACCGGCGCGGAACATTTGGATGCTTTGTGGAAAGCAATGCGCACATTGGACAGTGTTGGTGTTGGCAAACAGAAACTAATGGAGAACTTCTTTACACGAGTGTGAACATTGTAGTTTTCAAACAAATCCAGCAAGGACCGATAGATTGAAAATAAAAAAAATATCATAATCGTGAACAATTTAAATAATTATCGTGTAACATTGCCTCTGGGGCGAGTTAAGATTGGGACGAATCGTCATGCAAATATTTAAAAGGAAACCACTCTACATGTGTATTGGTTTTGTATTTTTATAAATTTTAGAATGTAAATTAAAACAAAATGTTTATTAAAATCTGTGTTTGTTTTCTATATGCACATGTTTGCGAATTGCTAACAATAAAGAAACAATTTCACAGATAATCCGGTATTCACCACGCGCGTCTACGTAATTACCAATTAACAAGAGATTCGCCTGCAACCTTCACCTTGTCAAATACCGGATTAGCTTTGAATGTTGTTTGTTTCATTGATATAAATTTGTATACATATGCATTGCTTTATCAATGTGTTGACAAATAAGTATATATCTCGCCGATAATGACCAATTATGCTAATGTAAAATGACAGCAAATAGCGTCGCTACAATGCGTGGTTACCAATTACCGGCAGGTTCCAATTACCGGAATTATCACAGCAGTCTGATAGCGAGGAGAAAATGACCGATTCGTTATACCGGCAGATTCGTTATAACGGCAGATTCATCTCTGACGAACTATGCCGTTGTAACGAATTCTGACTGTATCAGTATCAAGAATTACAAAATTCGATACAAGTTTTATAATTTCGGATGTTCCGATTACATAATCAATAGCAGACTGGTCACGGAATGTATATTAAAGTTGTGGGTTTTCAATAACAATCCACACAGTGGGTTTCGGTCCTTGTCTGGGCAGTTTATTCATTGACTGAATATATCTAATTTTAGGGCGACCTGAAAGCATAAAGGCCTCGTATCAACGGACGGGCGGGTGCAGAGTACGTCTAGCAAATAGATTAGATTCTGATAAAGTAGTCTCGGTGCACGGCTAACAGACAGGTCGGGTTATTTCATGGACCGGGAAACATGCATGACAAAAGTACAATTTACAATACACGGACTGGTACGACATATGAATGAACACAACATGTGGGGATAAGAGTACAGCGAGACAATAACAGACCGACCACCCAAGTATGATTATGGGAAATAGCAAAACGAACAGTGTGACCCGTTAGCAGACCGGCGGATCCCACAGGTATCCGGTGCATAACTATGGAACGCTGAAAAGGCATGAAACAATTCAATACCGGAGCTAACAGGCGCTCACTTACCAAGTGTATAAACTGTTGTAACTATTCATGTAAATGAAATGATTACTTATTACGTTGTGACAGCTATGATGTCTCGGCAAGGAATGACCGGTCTGGGCTCATGTACGCAGCGCTTGCGCAGGACATGTTTTGTTCGAATGCACGCACACAGCCAATCAGCATTCACACAATCTAGGACGTCACAGCACGGCAGACAAACATACAAAGAGATACATCACATGACGCATGTGGGCGAATGAAATTCATACACGCCACAAAGTTGGACAACACGACAAGGACGTACGAATCACGTGACATAATCGGCGCGCAAATATGCCGACGCCTTAAGAATGAATGTAAATAGTATATAGCATTCATGAGATATAGGCCCTGTGACTTGTACATTTACCTATTTCCTTATCATCACCTATACGGCCATTAAAAATAAACAGATTGTTATTTTTACAGATATCTATAAGCTTGTATCCTGTATTATTGGTATTTTTATCACAATATTTCCTATTCACGCTCACATTTGAACAATTCTGTAATTGGTTTATTGCATTATAATAAATGATCATATCTTCGTCAAAATTGAAGAAATCTGCCAGGAAATCGTCTACTGTTGTGTAGTCTGACAGTTCACTTGTTCTACCATTAAAATCACCCATAATGCATACATGTTTATATAAACTACACTTTGATGTTATCTCATGCCCCATGTTTGAAAAAAAGACTTCATCGTAAACACGCGATTGTGTAGGTGGAAGGTATGTAACACCTATTATTAGCTCGTCGTCTAATTTGGTAAGTGTTTTTCTAACTTTTATCCATAGTATATATTCGGACTCAGTTACAATTTCGGTGAAAAAATGTGAAATATTATCTCAGACAAATAAACCAATTCCGCCCGACATACGCACATACGACTGTTTTCTATGTTTATATATGAAATTATAATTTGGAACGGAAATAACATCAAAGCTATCAAGTTTTGTTTCTGTAGCACAAAACACATCATATTGTTTCAACGTTTCAATAAATTCGGGGTATTGTAGTCGGGATTTCAGCCCACAAACATTCAATAAGCCGATCCGCAGGAATTTCTCCCGTCTGACCTATTGTCCGCTAACTGGGTTACCTGGTGGTAAGCCAATCACCTGTGTGTGTTCCTTTTGTGTAGGGCGTGCTGATCTCTGACCAGCAGTACGCTTGACAGATGGCGACCGTGTCTCACTAGTAACGGTTCGGGCGTTACGCTTCCGCGATACTGACCTATATGTATGACTAGTCGGCCGTGGACTATTTAGATGGTTTCGGGCTGGGAGTAACAGACGAAGTCTCGGGCGCAACTGTGAGGTTCGTGGGTAGGGTGTATTTATTGGGGGGTGTCGGTCGCGAGCGATCGCCAATGTCGGCTGTTGTTGGCTGTACTGTGTCGGAGCTGATATTGCTGGCGGAACTGGACGATAACTGGGCCGATGATCAGATATCACATGATTGGCCGTAGTATTATTGTTATTTTGATTGTGCATTCCTTCGGAGGCCGGCTGAGGGGTCACTGGTGTTTGTTTGGCTATATTGCCAAATGTCGGTGGGACGAATTGGGTCGCCGGCGCCCCAGATGTGCCATCGCGTTGTTCCATATTTGGAGTGTTGTCACGCTGTGTAATATGCACGTGGGGAATCGACGGGTAGAAATCAGTGGTTAGATTTACCGGACTGGTCTGGGGTAGATTGTAGGGGCTCTCATACGGGGAATTTCCTGTCGTCGATCGCTTTCTGTTTGTATAGGTACCTTCCTTGCACCTCCAGCGACGTCGGCAAATGAGCGAGTGTCCATTTCATAATTTGCTCGCAGGGTGTCCTGTGGTTTTTTTTTACGCGGATATAAGGTGTGTAGACATCCCTAGATCCCTTTAGCACATAAAACCATTCCAGAAATTCATCAAATTTTGTGACCCCATTGACAACAGCTTTGGCAGGAAACTGTAGGGATACACGATCTTGCTGGGTCGCTCGAGCTTTTTCAGCCTTGAACTTGGGCCAAAGGCGTTTCCGTGCGCCGGAGATTTCACGTGAATAGTCTCTATCTATACGGACGGATGACCCCCTAAGTAGCCCCACTTTACTCATAACAAATTGAAGGTCTGGGAAATCTCTGAATGCCACAATGATGTCACGTGTATATGAATATATATTAGGGGCACCAAATGGGTGGGCTCGCTCAATGTGTATTGTATCATCACTATGTAGAGTCTTGGCAAGGAATTGTTTGATAATGGTGGCACAGTCCCGTCCACTCTGTGCTGGGATTTTCCGAAATATCAGGTTGTTACGCCGTGATCTGGCTTCCAGGTCGATATATTTGTACGAGAAGATCTGGATCATGTCGATATTGTACATTCGAGGGCTTCGTGCACGGCAGCCATATTTTTCTCCATTTTGGCTTGGCCTTCTTTGATACTGCGGGCAAATAATGTCATTTCACTAGTGGGATGGGTAGATCTTGTGCATTTACGTTTACTACGCACCTGCTGGAATGGCCTCTCGTCATCTCCCGTCGACCACCCCTCACTGTCTGACTGTAAAGGTCCATATCTCGTTCCAGTGGCCGAGATCTTGTTCCAGTGGCCATATTAAGACTAATTGTTATTATCCAAACGGTGTACACAGTGGCCATATTAAGACTAATTGTTATTATCCAAACGGTGTACACTGTTCATTAGAATGAGTCACATGGTATAAAATGTCACGTTATTTATATGCGATAGGCCGAGTAAATTAACGAAATCCGCTCTGCTCAATAAACAAATATTTCACTGTCCGCCATATTACCGGACATTACATGTAGTTGCAACAAACCATGTCTATACTATATCCAATTGAAACTACATCTTGTCTAGTTTTCATCCTACAACAGCCAATTATCTTCAACAGCCAGTTTCTTTATCTCCACAAGGGTGGCTGTTGTAGAATGGTTACGCTGCACTAGATTATATAAATACACATGCTAATTGATTGCAAGAGTTACCGTTCGCAACTAGACCTTTGTCTGATAATATCACCCTTATTTGACAGTGCTTGCTATTTTGTTTTTACAGAATCAGACAGCTTCTCAATTGCAAAAACAAATGTGGAATCCTGAAAGTGGGACCGGGCCCCCCGGGACACCATCCGGAATCCGCAACTGTACAGCCTGATCGGGGACTCTAATGCCAGAATCCTCCTTTCTTTAGTCTCAAACATAAATGTCACGGCGCAGAATCTCAATTGTTCTTCGTATTTTATACCTGGAAATTGACACAAAACAAACTAGTTATTCTGCTTATTTGTATGACAAATACCAGCTGCTGCAATCCTTAAATAGATATTTACGGATGCAAATTGTCACGAACACAGCAAGAAACGTGATCAGGTTCAGCCATTTAACTTTATTTATTTATTTATTTACGTCTCACCAATTGCACACATATATTTTACCATTACAACATATACGTAACGAAAACACATGAAGCACAATTCTATATAGAATTATGAGAGACGATATCTACACGATCCATGTAAAATAACACGCTATTCACACAATAAACTTTGAGCTATAAAAGTATCACAACTGTTGTAAACCCATGCATGATATTGCAACACATACCTGTAGCCACCATGCACGTGCCGCTATCACCGTATCTATCCTGTTCAAAGGAGTCGGTGACAACAACAATTGGTAAGGATATTGATACTATTAACATGCATGGAATTATACGGAGCCCCGCAGGTGACATGGACTATTTTTTATTAATTCGTTCCCACCAAATAACAATTAGTTTCATCAATTTAACAATTAGTTCCCTCGATATAACAATTGGTTCCCTTGAATTAACAATTCGTTCCCACGAAATGACAATTCGTTCCCTCAATTTAGCAATTCGTTCCCTCGAATTAACAATTCGTTTCCACGATATAATAATTCGTTCCCTCGAATTAACAATTCGTTCTCTCGAATTAACAATTCGTTCCCACGAAACGACAATTCGTTCCCTCGAATTAACAATTCGTTCCCACGATATAACAATTCGTTCCCACCAATTAACAATTCGTTCCCGTGGGAACGAATTGTTATTTCGTGGGTACGAATTGTTAAAATGAGGAAACGAATTGTTATTTCGTGTGAACGAATTGTTAAATTGAGGGAACGAATTGTTATTTCGTGGAAACGAATTGTTATTTCGTGGGAACGAATTGTATAATTCGTGGGAACGAATTAATAAAAACAAGAATTATACGTTCCCTGCGGGGATGCAAATACATTTCTAGGAAGTGTAAGGACATTATCAAGAGCAAGTCCTAGCTTATCCCTTTGATAGTTAACGGTGTGGCACCAGTTTTTGCACCTTGCGTTGCACTGTACCAAACCCCATAAACACCCTTTTATTAATTCTAGAAAAATCCGTATTATTTAGCCAATACCAGTGTAGCGCAATACATTTCAATTGTTTTACACTTGGTGGTTGCCAACCCATGTCACCTACTACACCCGCTGATGGCGTGTATTTCCCTGTCCCTAAAACAACTTCATTGCTCGGTTCTGCACAGTATCTAGTATGCATGTGTATCGTTTAGTGCCCCAAACTGCAGCTGCACTATCATGACTATCGGTAATAATGACAACGTCACCAGCGTACAGCAACAGCTGCACTATTTTATTACCAACAGGTACAAGGTACATATGAACCTTTACCGAGGGCATTAATCTGCAGTTACAGGTCATTGATGAACGTGTTAAAAAGGAGTGGTATTAACGAACAACGCAAACCTGAGGTTTCATTAAACCAGCCAATTACAAATACATTAACCCGTACACGTGAAGATACACGTGAATAAAGCGATTTAACAGCATTAAGGATATTACCACATATTCCAATATCTGCTAATGTTTGGCCACACTATACGTCTATCGATACAATCAGATACTTTTCTGGGCCCCGTTTCACTAAAATTCGTACGACTAAATGTTCGTAAGTGCAAATTTAGGATCGTCTGTAAATTTAAATTGATGTATTTACATTTATTGAGCATATGCAGCCTATGCTCAATAAATGTTAATACAAAAAATATTTATAGAAAAGCATTGATAATGTGAAATGTACGGACTATAATAATGTTGCACTTACGAACATTTTAGGCGTAGGAAGTTTAGTGAAACGGGCCCCTGAAGTCTATGTAAGCGAAGTACGTTGACAGACGCGTTTCAATAATCTTTGTAAGCGTAGATAAGTGGTCAATAGCGCTGCGCTTTTTCCGCAAACAATTTTGGTATTCTGTTATCGTGTCGTTTGATTCGGTCCATTTAAACTAGAAGCATACAATTTATACAGTTGATGCTAGAGTAATACCTCGGTAAGCAAGTGGCTCACTAGGATCCGTGGTGCATGACTTAGGAATGGGATTAATTATACCTTTTTCCCATATGAGATCCACAAGTGCCTGTTGCTTGTACGTAAGAGTTGTGATAATTGTATTTGGGTGAGAGAGTGGGGCATCAAGCATAGGTCCAAACATGTAGGAGCTCGCACCTTTCGAGTACACCGCCACCTCTGGCTAGTTTGTTGTTGAAGCCATTTCACTCTATAACTTATGGACCCAGACTGAGACTGCTAAGCTGCATGGTATATTTTTCTTGGGCAGCTGTCAGACTAGCCTGGCGGGCAGCTACATGCACCTCCATGTAGCTATGTCCGCTAATCTTGCTAGTGGCCACAACAGGGGGCGCTCTTTTTAGGACCAGTATAGTGCAAAAGAGGAATTGATAGAGCATTGCTCACAGATTTAGTCTGCTTGGACATAAGACGAGGGATCATAACACTATCGATACCTGTAGCCGATTTCACCAACATTGCAAAGTATACGTTTCTAGCAAAGTATACTTTGAGGGAGTAATCATTTATTTTTCCTGAAATGCATTATTTCATATAAAACTAACAACTTCATATATTTGATGATTAAAAGTATGCAGAATTATTATACTGAATTTATTACATTATCACAGCCAAAAAGGCTGTGATAATGTAATAAATTCAGTATAATAAAAATTAATAAATTTATAAAAAAAATCGAAAATTTCTCCCAATGATGCCTCCTGGATATCTCTGGAAATCGTTTTTTCATGGAATGTGAAAGTACTGGCGCAGTCGCTGCAGCCAATGTACAGGTTCGATGAAACCGCAGTTGCAGTGTTTGGTTGTTGTGTTTAACGATTATCATGGATCTGTTGATTTTGTTATTTGTTAATTAAATTACATTGACGACGTATGACAACTCACAAATAACAAAAATGAAACTGTGTTGCATTAGTATACCGTTCGTAGCCAGGCACGGTACCTACATTTCAGCAACTGACATACATAATTTCATTACACGTACCGCTGTTACGAGCGTCAGATGATTTTTGGCGCCATCTTGGATGTAGTAAAGTCAGAACAAACATTAAATTGACGCTAAAACCGAAAGTTAGCATCGTAAAATGATTCTAGACACCCCAATATAACAAATGGTATTATGCATCATTATATGACAATATAGTTTTGTCTTAAAAAATTGAAAATGGTTCATGGTGGCCATCTTGGATTTATGGAAATTGCATGAGTTTCCCAAAGTTGCCAACACCGCTAAATTTGTTCGAGGGAACAAATGAAACAACAATACACGTTTATAGGAAACAGAATGTCTATGTTCACTATGGAACACATATGAGTACCTACTCGACTATATTTAACCACATTGCATGCAGCTACTTGTCAAGAAGTCAAGCCTTTTTGCCAGACAACAAGCACTTGGTGACATGGACATGACATATAGTGAGGGACGGTAGCTTTTCCAAATGTGGTACAATTGACCTTCAGATAATGCCATTCAAGAATGTTAATGGAAGCAATCTGAATGTTCATGTTATTTGCTATTTTTAGCAGACATCCAAGATGGCGGCCAGTCAAACAAGTTATTGGCATATCTTAACAATCGCTGATGCTATATGCAAAAATTTGATGCTTTATAAAAAAATATTTGTCACTGAGTATGTTCTTGAAGTTTTTGAAATGATTCTGGGTCAAGGTCACCTTCTGTAAGCCAACGCCAATGTCAAATGACCCTGAAATGTAGAAATAGTCTTATTCCAGCAACCGTTGCATCACTCTGTTTGTTGTATTGTCAATTGTAAGGCATTAGAGCTGATTATTTCAATTGATGAGGAATCTGACATTCTTTTTTTAGAAATTGGGGGTGGGTGGGGATCCAGGTCACATATTTATGGCCAAGGTCAAGGCAACTTAGCCTCGGCAAAGACAAAAAATGGCAGAACTGTGTTGGTTCTGTTATTTATTATCAGTATAAATGGGCAGAAGAACATATATTTATTTATTATTAGTGTTTAAGGGGCTGCTAAATCAATTATGTTACGTCATTTAGGCTGTGCTAATGTGGTCGAAAACCATAGTTCACATGTACGGATGGGGGAAATCCCAAAATGGGTAATGAATATTTACCAAAAATATTGTTTTAAATGTTAAAGTATATTCAGCCCTGAAGTCAGAATAACCTAGTCTCGTGTCAGGTACTTACCACTCCAGAGTCACTTAGCCCCCGCTCCCGAAAAGTAATAGGACTAGTAATATTATTACTACTTTTATAATGGGTATAACCAGATACAACTCTCAAGTAGCAAGAAAGCCAAGTCAGAGGGCCAAATGAAGGATATCGATATTCCGGTAAGGATTAACCCCATCGTTAAATTACCCTTCGTATGCTCTCAACCAGCCGCCCGACAAAAAACAAATACAATCCATGCTGAGAACACTTGAAATAACCTTTGCAATTCTTTGTTCACATACGCAGTGCGGCAGCAAGGTGTGCGCATGGCTGGCATTAGCTAACAGCGTCCAGTAGGGAGTCCAGACATGTGTCTCGGAATCATAAACCTACCTCAATCAGAGGCAACTGTACGATCATGTTTCCGCATTTGTTCCTGTTTCCAAAGGATTCCTTCTTGAAAAACAAATACTTTTGCGTGCTATATCACTCTTTCTTTGTGTACATGATGACAATCAATCATTCCGGATGTTCTTCATGGAGTCGAGGGTCATGAGAGTCTGGTCCTCAATGAGGGCAATGAGCGTCTCTGATAGATCAGGATGCACATGTACCTCCCATTCCACACATACTGTCTTTTTGTATGACGCACAGAAAGGTAGATGTTGTATCACAACCACTTAGTAAATGGAAGCGAGGGCGTGAGAGTCGCTTAAGTGGTACGACTTAACGGGCGATTCCATGGACAATGATCTTCATGAAGATATTACCAGTGCGGAATGCAACCCAAAGCTCATTGTCGAAACTGCAACACGCCTATCGTGACAATATCACTATCGACAGTCTGTATCATCGATTTAATATGTCCTTGCTGCGCAATTTCTGAGAGATGCACACAGATCCGCCTCCTGGTGGATGTAAGGGTAATGCAGCTCATGTCTGCTGTAGTGTTGCATGTTACCGCCATGTCACCGTTTGAGGTGTACATATCCACGTGGGGGAGCAGCGTTGTCAAAGCAGTTTCGACTGCGGACTTGACAAGGAAATGGAATAGCTGCACCTTGTTTTCCTGATTAGCAAAGGAAATTCCGGTCATGTAGAACCAGTGTCGGGGCTTCGACAATAGCAGTCGCACCGTGTGTGCCTCGTTTCGACCGAGCCTGCACTTTGAAACAGTTCTCAGGAAACATGTCAGACGCATTGTCTGGTGTAGTTGTAGATTTGCAAACGTTACTCATGATGAATGGCATAAAATGGCGACTAACAAACTACTTACCATGTGAGCCACCGCACATGCACCGTTGATTATTTCTGAAGAATCACTGCGCCACCAAACACATTTTCACAATGGTTTGTGACTTTCAGCATGCTCACAGGTCTGTTATCTTCGGACAAGATTTTGTGCTGCAGACCGTTTTGGGACATGTATTTACGCTGAAATGCCGCCAATCTGACATTAATATGCGTGCAGACAATCGGCATAATTGATACATGTATAATTCTACTTTGTTACGCAAATACATAATCCTTCAGGCGTTCCTATCTGACTTTGCCTGAACCAAGTTGACAAATAAATAGTCAGAAACACATATAAATAAAGATTATTTTTTTCATGGTTTCTTGAACATGACCTTGACCTTGAAAGTGTGACCTTGACCTAAATTGTTTCAAACCTTTTATAAATTGAATCAGTGCCATGGACTGGACACCATGTTTATGAAAATAACACCACATGGAGCTATGCCGATAACTGGTTTTGATTGGCGGCCATCTTGGATTTGGCCCAATATGGACGATACGATGAAAATTCAGATTGCTTCCATCGAAATTCCTGAAAGGCATAACATGAAGATCATCTGTGCCAAATTTTGGAAAGTTAGCCAGATGTGCGAATGTATGGCCTCTTTGGAAACTACTGTCCCTCACTAACAGCGTGAATGTGATCGCTGATGTATGCAAAACATCATACATGTATAATGGCATTGCATTGTCATATTACTCTAATTACGTCGTATTGTGTGCAAAGAATTTACTTAAAAGTAGAATTGGACCCGGATCTCTGATATAATCTGGAACTTACGACCATTGTAGACGTAGACCAGACTGCGCTTCTGCGCAGTCTGGTCTACGTCTACTATGGTTGTCATTCAGTCACAGTCAGCAATAGTTCTACTCAACCAGTAGCAACCGATGGTGTGTACTGTCTGGGAGCGGGAGGATTATATCTGATCAAGATCTGTGGTGCGGTCAGTACTACTGAAATGGCTGGTATTTACGATACAGTTATGTCAGCGTCAGAGTTATGTTACTATTTGTAGGTATCGCCGTTTCATTTATTTATTTTCATGCCACACCACGATAGTGGAGCATTTCGTGTTACCGTTGTCCGTCCATCCGTCACGAACCTTGTAAGTCGTAAAACTTTTAAACCAACCGTACTAGCTACAGACCTGAAACTTGGTCTGTAGCTTCCTTATGATGAGTAGATGCAAAGTTTATTTCGATTTGTTATTTGACCCCCGGGTCATGGATTATCTCCCCCTTTTCGACTTAGAATTTGGCAATGTTGCCTTGTACGTCGTAAAACCTTTAAACCGTAATAGCTATACACATGCAACTTGGTATGTACCTTCTTTATGATGAGTAGATGAGCGATGTCTCTTTTTATTCGACCCTGGGGTCATGGATTATCTCATCCTTTTCGACTTAGAATTTTCCAATTTTGGCTTGTAAGTCGTAAACTATTAAATCTTACTAGCTACACACCTGAAATTTGGTATGTAGCTTCATTATGATGAGTAGATGCGCGAAGATTATTTCGATTTTTGATTTAACCCCCCGGTCATGGATTATCTCCCCCTTTTCGACTTAGAATTTTGGGATTTTGCCTTGTAAGTTGTAAAACTTTTAAATTGTACTAGCTACATACCTGAAACTAATACATCATTATATACGTTGCATTGTATGATGTAATCTTCGACAAAAAGCATGACGGCATGATTCTCATTTGTTTTACGGCATTTAAATTCAGACTCCAACTGGTGGTAGACTGTGATATATGTAAACTCCGTGGCTGAACGTGGTTCAACCCCGGAACCCCCTCCAGATCCGCCCCTGATATTAATTATGAAGCAACAGTACAATGTGACATTAGCGCAATCACTACAATAATTGTATCCGTATTATTAATTTCAGTAAACATAGCCGTTGCCATGCTAACCGCCTTTTGGAATCTACCTCAACTGTCGTGGGAGTCAAGGTCAAACGAGCTGTCGGACAAAGAACTTTTCCCGACCTTCGTTCGGACCAGCGGCCCTTTCAGCAGTATTGGACTTGCATTTGCTGATATGTTTAAGGAGATAGGTTGGACGAAGGTCGGATTCTTGTACGAAGATACTGGTATGTACAAGTAATATATGGAGCCCGGTTCGTTTGCCTGTACGAGGAGACAATTGGCGAGTTGATTACTTTAAACAATATTTATTACGTAATACCAGGCGCGGATCCAGGATTTCGGGTTAGGGTGGGGGGGGGGCTTAACTATGGGGGACGTGACTATTTTGCAATACTTGACTATATAATCGAACGAGCTATGCTCGTTCGATAACATAGTCAAGTATTGCAAAAGAGTCGACCGAGCGGAGCTTGGGATAACGCTAGGGGGGTACGGGGGCATTCCCCCCACCCCTCCCCTGATTTTTTTTGAAATCTACATCGCATTTCCTGCGTTCTGGCGCATTTTGGAGCAAAAATATTGACACTGTCACAGTATGTTTAGACATGAAACGTGCCTTGTAACTTGTAAAAAATCTTTACTCGGCGTATTTTAGGGGGGGGGGGGAGGGGGGCGCGCGCCGGGACCGCCACCCCCCCCCCTGAATCCGCCCATGAATACGTTTACAGTTAAACACAATTGGATGTCAATAATTCATGGGAGTTGACCGACAGCATAACGTGTCCTGGTCATCTCACATCGGATTATCTATCGTACATGCGGACAACCGTGCTCTAAGTAATTTATAATAATTACATAATATAATCAAGGTGCATGATCACGTGGTTACAACAACAACAACGTCGCCCACTCCAATGTAAGTATTCTTTGATATTTTCCTTAATATGCAACGGATTTTATGAAATATGGCGCAGCAAACGCATCTTCATGAGGTACATTTGGTGGTCCAGGGAGTTTGGCACAGATTTATGTCGTTTTTGCGAAGAATCGATTTCCGTGTCGGTAGATTCTTCTCAAAAACGACAAAAATGTGGGTGAAAATACAGAGAGCACCAAATGCAGCTTAACAAGACGCGTTTGATGCGCCATATTTCATCAAAATCCGTTACGTAATAAGGACACTACATGTATAAAAGATTACGTACTTTGAATCAGATGGATTCTGGAAATTTCAGTGCTTGCTACCACGTGATCATACACCTTGATAATGTACTCGGGAATATTGGGTGAAATTCGATAATATACAGTCGAACCTGGGATAAAGGCCACCTCCGAATAGCAATTACTGGTCTAGTTGCAGCCTATAACTATGTAACCCTCCCGTGTAACCCTCACATAGTTACAGGCTGCAACTAGTACCGGTCTACAGCAGCCATGCTTTTATTTCCCCAATTATTAAATTTATACACGAACATGATAAATGAACGTGTGAAAAAGGACCACCTGCGAACAAAGGCCAGATTTTTCTCTTCCCATGGCTGGCCTTTATTCACAGGTTTGACTGTACTGTAATTCCAACAGCAATCGACTTGATTATGGGCATTTTTCATTGGCCACAACAGTTTCATCAGGATATGCACTGATCTTCATTTCACCAATGAAACACCCCCGTCATGCTTCTAAAAATAAATATCGATTGTTACCGCAGGGGACATAGATTTTGTTGGTATTAATTGGTTCCCACGAAATAACAATTCGTTCCCTCAATTTAACAATTCGTTCGCTCGAATTAACAGTTCATTCCCACAGTATAACAATTCGTTGCCTCGAATTAACAATTCGTTCCCACGAAATGACGATTTGTTCCCTCAACTTAACAATTCGTTCCCTCGAATTAACAATTGGTTCCCACGATATAACAATTCGCTCCCACGAATTAACAATTCGCCCCCGTGCGAACGAATTGTTATTTCGTGGGAACGAATTGTTACATTGAGGGAACGAATTGTTAATTCGTGGGAACGAATTGTTAATTCGTGTGAATGAATTGGTAAATTGAGGGAACGTATTGTTATTTCGTGGGAACGAATTGTTATTTCGTGGGAACGAATTAATAAAAAGATAATTATACGTCCCCTGCGGGGCTCCGTATTATCAGGCTAGTGGAGTGTGTTATTTGATCACACGATACACTGGTCACAAATGTCGCACCTCCCATTTCTCAATTGACGGCCACCAATACCAAGGTGCACGATCACGTGGTTACAACAACAACAACGTCGCCCACCCCAAAGTAAGTATTATTTGATAGTTTCCTTAATATGCAACGGATTTTGATGAAATATGGCGCAACAAACGCGTCTTCATGAGCTGCATTTGGTGGTCTAGGGAGTTTAGCACAGACTTATGTCGTTTTTGCGAAGAATAGATTTCCGCGTCGGAGACACAGAAATCGATTCTCCGCAAAAACGACAGAAGTTTGGGCGTAAATAAAGAGACCACCAAATGCAGCTTAACAAGACGCGTTTGATGCGCCATATTTCATCAAAATCCGATGCGTAATAAGGACACTATAAAAGAATACGTACTTTGAATCGGTACTTGTTGTTGTTAGTACGACGTGATCATACACCTTGAATACGCTTCAGAATAGTTGACATGCACGTTCCGAACAGGCTATAGTGTGCTATTTGATCAGTAGCCTATTTCATCAAAATTGCAAAGTATACTTTACTAGCAAAGTATACTTTGAGGGAGTAATCATTTATTTTTCCTGAAATGCATTATTTCATATAGAACTAACAAATGCATATATTTCATGATTAAAAGTATGCAGAATTATTATACTGAATTTATTACATTATCACAGCCATTAAATGGCTGTGATAATGTAATAAATTCAGTATAATAAAAATTAATAAATTTATCATAAAATTGAAAATTTCTCCCTCAAAGTATACTTTGCTACTAAAGTATACTTTGCAATGTTGATGAAATGGGCTACAGGAGTTACACTGGTCACAAATGTCGCACCTCCCATTTCCCCTGTCAAAACAGCATATGAGACAATCCATATGATTTTCTACCTTAGAACATGTGCGGTATTTTATGAATACTATTTACAGAAACTGAGACATTTTATATTAAATGACGTCGAATGATAACGAATTATTCCGCATTTGCTATGAAAATTTCGTCAACATAAATATCGTAAATTTTATAAATATTTTTCATGAGATACCGCACATGTTCTTAGGTACAAAATCACGGGGCGTGTCTCATATATGTATATGCGTGTACATGCATGTCCATAGGCCGTTGTCAGTACGCGCTTGACGCCATCCGAAGCACGTTTAACGCAGCCAACATCAGTATCATGCAGTCGGTGAATTACCCCCGGGTCGACGATGCTCGGGTACACTCGGCCAGGGCGACCGAACACCTCATGCTGCTCAAGCGGACGTCAAGGGGTAGGTGGACCGCAAGCAAAAAAGTCAATGCAATTCAATTGAATACACTGAGTCCATTGTACACTGCCCTCCGAAGTCAAACTGCAGTATCTGTTAAACTGCAGTATCTGCACTATGATGCTATGCTGACCCTGTACAATCATCCCAAGTCAAACTGCAGTATCTGTTAAACTGCAGTATCTGCACTATGATGCTATGATGACCCTGTGCAATCATCCCAAGTCAAACTGCAGTATCTGTTAAACTGCAGTATCTGCAGCATAGCATCATAGTGCAGATACTGCAGTTTAACATATACTGCAGTTTGACTTGGGATGATTGCACAGGGTCATCATCATTCATGTGAAAAGTGAAGTCAGAAGTGAAAACATTGTACAAGTAATATTGAATGAGGATTAAACATGAATATCATTCTCGTAAATTAGTACATGTATATGTCAATATAAGGTTCCACAATGTCCAGCCGTGGGTAAACGCTTGCCGTGGCAGGAGGGAACTGGTTGAATCCCAAGGTCGTAGACCGCGGGTTCAAACAGTGTCCGAGTGCCACGGTAAACGTTTACCCACGCAGTGGCGTAACTCTTATTAGGACACATAGGCCCGGGCCTACATACACTTTTGAAAAATGAGAAAAAAAGGGGAGAGGGTGTGCAGTTGCATAAATACAGTTTCAAAATACGCATTGTTGCATCAATAAATGAACGTCAGGTACAGAGGTTTGCCTTCTAATTTATGTTCTGCCCCGGGGGAGCATGCCCCAGGACATGTTCTGGACCAGCCCCAGCCACGGCTGGAAATGGTCGAACATAATTGTTACATTTCCGTCGGAAATATCGTGTAATTTGACCATATATTCAGTACATTCGGTACTTTGATAATCTGCTCCATTCAAACAGCTGATTTACACATACGTACAAGTATTTTGGATCTGCCGTACACGTCGCGTGATGCAGCCACATCAAATAAATTAGTTTAGTGCGACCGTTGTGAACTGGTCTGGTGACGTAATGGCGCGTTCTAGTAACCCCGTGAGATGTAGGTGACTGACTCATCAAGAGAAACATTGATCTATTCATCGGTTACCAGTGAAATCCCAGATCAGTCGGAGCACTAGCTATTCACCATTCACAAGGTGTATGCTCACGTGGTACTAACAACAACAACAAGTACCGTTCAAAGTACATATTATTTTATAGTGTCCTTATTACGTAACGGACTTTGATGTAATATGGCGCATCAAACGCGTCTTGTTAAGCTGCATTTGGTGGACTCTGTATTTTCGCCCAAACTTCTGTCGTTTTTGCGAAGAATCGATTTCCGTGTCTCCGACACGGAAATCGATTCTTCGCCAAAACGACATAAGTCTGTGCCAAACTCCATAGACCACCAAATGCAGCTCATGAAGACGCGTTTGCTGCGCCATATTTCATCAAAATCCGTTGCATATTAAGGAAAATATCAAATAATACTTACTCTGGAGTGGGCGACGTTGTTGTTGTTGTAACCACGTGATCATACACCTTGACTCAGCACGACGCCAAGCGCAGATTCCTATCACTCGCGCACTTGCGCAATTAGTGCGCAATTTGATCAGGGTACTAACACGCCGTTCAGACTCGTGGGTTGAATATCGGAAAGAAAATCATGGGCTGTTGCGATTACTGTTGTAATAAACACATTTGTTATGCTTAAAGTTTGCTAGGATTCTGTTGTAAGCAATATATGTGGTCTGTTTAACTCTTTGCATGCTAGCGGCGAAAATATTCGCCAAACGAATTACGAGTATATGTTTTATTTCTCTCTGTAATTATGTCTTGATATTTCATTAGAATTGTGTCCTCCGTACACAATTCTAATGAAATTCCAAGATAGATTCATGAAATTTATAAGGAGAAATAAAAGAAAATATAATGAATTGTCATTTGCTATTTTTGAACTATTTATAGCCCACAAATTTCCCAGCATGCAAAGAGTTAAACCTATTGCATCTCAGATCATGTCTCCAGTATCCAATATGTGTGTTTTCGTTTCATGCACAACCTACATGTATATTGCTAAATGACGATCCGTTCCAGGCTCAGTATTCTTGAGACCCAGATTCGCTACGCTCACCCGTTTGTTTAGTGTAAAAGACTAAATCACGCGTATTTAATTAGTCTCTGAATTCCATATTTTTGGTACATTTTCAGGCAATATTCATCAGTCACGGCCCCACATTGGGCGCCAAATGTCACAGGCCGAGAAAGATGCACACTGCTGGTATCGAACCGGGGACCGCCGGTTTATCTATCGCTCTAACCGACTGAACTAACAAAGCACGAATACATGTACACAACCTTCTCCCCATAATGAGCTACGTACCGTGACATTCACCACCACCTGCGCTAATACTGCCAACAGTTGTAAAATACTTGAATAGTGGGCTTAAAATCAAGCAGCTTGATTGTGAGAGCTACAGCTCAGGCTCAGATAATCAAATTGCGTGACTGCCAGTTGACATTGCCAATAGATGTTCAGAAACGTCTCTGATCCAAGCAAGACTAGCGCAGGCGGCTATGTAGCTCGAATTTCTTTCTGTAATGCAGAGCGACTTTCGCTTGGCTGACAGAAAATTCGGGTTAGCGATCATTTAATTCCAATTACATTTCAGTTATTATCCTGTGTGACTACACTTTTCTACGGCTAATAATGCTGAATGCCTGTGACGTGGGCATGTGTAATGGCGAGTACCTGTTCATTATGCCGAGCGATAACTCCTTCAGTGGGCAGGTGTTGTGGGAGGTTGGGGACCAAGATGACCAGAAAGCGAAAGCTGCATATAAATACATTCTCTATGTAAGTACGTTGTATTAATATATTGCATAGTGCATCTTGCCTGTGTTAATCCAGAGACATACACAATACATCATTGGTTAACAGATTTCATGCTGAGGATACGCCATTTTGTTTGTAGAAAATCCTAAATATCTTCTTTACATAAGCTCAGAAATATATTTCGTTACCACCAGTTGAACCGTCTCGTCGAGACGGTTGAAATGAGTGGTCACAACATATAGTTCCATTGAGAAATAATAAAATGAAAATAAAATATTTAAAAACATTCACACCAGTATAGATATATTCCACATGATTTTCAAGATTCGTCCATTTATGAAAAGGGGGTGTTTTTGTTCTCAAAAATATTAAAATTACTTTCAAAAAGTGCAGATCCTGATGAGACGGCTCGTTACGAGCCGGCTCATCTGGATCTGCACTTTTTGCATAAACCGACATAGAGGGATTTCGGGTTCAAAGGGTTAAAGGTACATGGCCACTCAGTAGGCAAAAATGTTCTTTATATCAGAGACATCATCTGAGAAAGTTTCTGGCAAACTAACCATTCGTTCACTATTACCCCACGTATTGATTGACATTATCATACTTTATAATCTGTCGGAAATATTATTTTCTTCAGGTGACGCATTTAATTAGTATAAATAATTAAAAAATATCATGCCTCATTTGCATATGAAAATAGCCTGATACCACCGCGAGTCACTATCAGTAAAATAAATACTACTAAATGATTATATCTGTATACCGTGTACTCGTAATTTTTAGAACTGGTGGAATAGTGACACAATTATACACTTATTAAATTCCTATAAAGAACATTTATGTTGTGCCTAATGTGTGGGCATGTACCTTTAACCAGCCAGCAACATTGAGCGACGTAATATGGGGCTAATGTATACATAGAGGATCTTACATGAGTGATGATTTAACAAGTATACACTTATTGAATTCCTATAAAGAACAGTTTGTGCCTACTGAATGGGCGTGTACCTTGATATTCAATATTCATGATGTTTATATTTATACATGTACATGTTTCCTGCAATGATCACACTTTATAACCTATCGAAAATACTATTTGTTTAGGTAACGCGCTTAATTTGTATTAATAACTAAAACATATCATGCCTCATTTGCATATGAAAATAGCCGGATACCACAGCGCGTCATTATCAGTAAAATAAATATTACTAAATGATTATATCTGTATTGCGGGCAATCGTAAGTTTTAGAACTGGTGGAATAGTGACACGATTATACACTTATTGAATTCCTATACAAAACATGTTATGCCTGCTGAGTGGGCACATACCTTTAATACTCAGACGACATGTTCGAGTATTATACTTATGGTGTCATTATTCTGCCATATTCTGCAGAATCATGACACCATCAGTTTACTACAACTATGTTAATGGTCTCGGTAATGGCTATATTGTTTATTGAAAGCTAAATGTGTTCTAATCTATTAAACATTATTATTTCAATGTTTTGCTTCGTGTTCGCCATACTTAGCTAAGCACACATTGTCACAACCCTTAATGATGTATTACATACACTTGTGGCCTGCGCTAATAGTGCCAATATGTGTAATTACTTTCATTTCGAAATACTTGAATAGTGTGTATCAAATATATTGTTCGGCCATGTCCAGCCGTGTGTAAACGTTTGCCGTGGCACGCGGGAACTGTTGGAACCCGCGGCCTACGGCCGTGGGGTTCAAACCATTGTCAAGGTCATTACCAAGGTCAGGAATGATCGAGACAAATTGTCTCCCCAATTATCATATGAACCAAGTATACTTCAATTGTTATGACGTTATGGCCAATATAGCTTGATCTGACGAACTAAAAGTGGTAACAATGCAGTTGAAGTGTAAGGGATAGGCCAGAGTAGATAAGTACACGTAGTCACTTAATCACTTATAATGTACACTATATTACATGGGGAACACACAGGAATACATGATACATTGATATGCGAACATCACTGTACTGTGCATGATACTATTCAATTACTACAAGGTTGTAAGCCAATCGACTGTTATACTTAACGCAACTTAAAAGCTATAGACGAATAAACTCAGTATGTGGTATCTCAATGGTCCCGTAGTGGACAATAGTATGAATGCACAAGTACTTTGATGATCGCTAATCAAAGTGAAATAACATACAAGTATAACATGGCATAACGAACATTGGAGGACAAATGACAATCATCTGAGCTACCCCAGTGCTGGCGTATCTCAATAGATAGTGTAACCTCTGAGTATCAAGGTCCCAAGGTCTGCCTCACCCGCAATATGAGGTCTAGTCAACAATATGGCTATAATCCAACTTCAAGTGGATTACTCCATAAACAATATATGTAGTCTTACTACAATCCTTTAGCCATGATATGCCATGATAGGAGTATTACCATACACTATCAAAGTATACATATGTATTGCCTATGCAATATATTTCCAAAGTATGAATGTCAAAGTCAAAGCCGGATGTGGTTACATCACATGATAGTCAATAACGATAATGTTCCGGAAGCTGGTACCGGAAGTAAAGTTCCAAAGGTAGTATTATTTCCGGAAATGGTGGACCAGAGGTAAAGTTCCTATGGTATCACTCGACTGTAGCAATCCAGATGTGGTAGACCCGATGTAAAGTATCCATGGTGAATCAATGGGTTGTAATACCGGAAGTGGTAGTCCGGATGTAAAGTTCCGGTATAATACAAAATGGCGATAATCACGTTGGCTAAGACGCCGAGAAAAGTTCACATGGGTGACATTCAACTCGGTGGTAGTATAATGATATGATAAGTGTGTATGGCGTTTCACTTCACTAAACTATGGCTGTGACTGTCTGCTGAACGCGATGTAGCTATCACACACTGCTCTATACAGGCCTGTACCCGGAGCTGCTACACACAGACGTACGGACTCTCGGACGACCTGACACTCTGCACTGACTGGGGTCTGCCCTCAACGAGTGGACCAAAACGTCCAATGTTGCCCGCTGGAGCGATCTCAAGAGGCAAAATCCTCCGTGTCACTGGTGAATACAGTACTAGTCTTCTGTAACCAGAAAATATGTGTTCCCTCGTGGCACGCGGGAACTCTTGGAACCCGCGGCCTACGGCCGTGGGGTTCAAACAGTTCCCTCGTGTCACGGCAAACGTTTACCCACGTCTGTATGGACGGTAATATCCGCCATAATTATATGTGACTTGATGCTTGCGTGCTGATGACATTACAACTTATATTCATGTTATTTCATTCGTCATTTTTATTTATTACATTTGAAATCTGCTTGTTGTAATTGTATTTGTCTTTCTTACGTGTCCATTCTGCTGATTGCTTTGTTCAATTCGTCTTATTTACATTACAACTATTGGTACGTCCTTATTCGTGTCCCTGTTTTATTGCACTAAGCATTTGCAAAAGAAAGTAAGAACAAAGCACTTATCACTTTGAATAAGGCCGAAAGCAGTAAGGACAAAGCCGCAGGAAGTAAGCATCAAGCCACAGTCCGAAAGCGGAAAGCGGCAAGCAGAAGCAAGCATCAAGTCACAAGCCGAATGACGCAAGCAATATTGGTGATATAGTGCCTCATTATGACGCCAGATGGCACTGCTGTCAATGTTATTAATCCTCCGACGAATACATAATAGTACGAGATGTGATTGGCTGTTTGAGGCACACCTCCAATGCCGGTGTTGATGTAAGATTTCACCCACAATTTATCACAGTATAGTTTAGAAGACACCAAATAGTTTTACTATATACTGTAACCGAATCCCATCCAATAAGGCCAGTCTCTCCTACTTTCAATATTCGTATGGATGTTGTGGGACCTGCATGTACATGACCTGCAGCCGGTCTGTACTGGTTCTGCATGACTTAAACAATAGGTTCCACTTACTCCTAAGAAATAAAAATCCAACCTCGTCATGTCCCCCAATATTGTTTACATATTTTTTTGGGCTACGGAAACTCTGTTTACATCACATGACCAACATGTTCCTCAAGTGAAACTGGGTAGTAATGGATCAAGATTTGCAAGAAAACTGTGTCAGTGACCTCAAAACACCCTCACGATTTTGTTCATACCGGACTACTTTTACCCTCTTGACGATTTCGCACCATTTGTTATTCTCTAACCTATATTAACTAAATTGTATATGTATGTATGGTGTTTGACTTACTAATGTGTTTTATACATACAGTATCCTCATAATTAAATTACATATGTACGTAATTTAAAACAATCACATTTGTATAGCAAGTTACACATATGGTAACTTACACAGGTTGACTGTCAAACTGGCGTGTTACCGATGTAAACCAATAACCGTCCGGGATCAGACTAAGGTGGCCCACCACAATTGATTTTCCCTAAAAAACTAACCTGTTACCACTCATTTTGCTATTCTCTGCTACTTTCATTTTTCTTATGGCTGTTGTGGGACCTAATTTCCAATAACCTGCACCTATTCTGCTCTGGATCTTGACTAATTAAAATATAGATTTAATTATTGTTGAAGCTGGGGGCCATCTAGTAGGTACACACTTTTCTTTATGGAACTTAAATAAGTGTATAATTGCAACTAGTCCACCACTTTTAAAAATTACGAGTGCCAGCTACACAGATATAATTATTTAGTAATCTTTAATGTACTCATAGAGACTCGTGGTGGTATCAAGCTAGTTCCATATGCAAATGTTTCAGTATTTTTAAATTATTTATATCAACTAAATGCTGAATAAATATTTTATCGACATATCGTAAAGTATGATATTGCACATCAAAACATGAATAAATGTAATAAATAGTTGCTTCCGTTATAATTTTAAGGAAACCCGCTTATCGCCCCTGATATCAAACTGGCATTTCGCGTTTGATATAAAAAGTATAATAATGTCAATTAGTACGTCTGGTAATGGTAAATCAATGTTCATTTTGCCAGAAAAATGTCAGATTGAAAAAATAAAGAAAAACATGTCTCCCTATATTAACATGGCATGTAGCACTCTAGATTTAAGGTTAGAGAAATTGAGTATGCAAACGTAGTCCTGCAAATCTTGATCCCTTACTACCCAGTTGTTGGGGTTTTTAACACCAGTTTTCAGCATAGTTGAAGCATTTAAAAGAAAACACTGAGCCTGTTGGTCACATGATGTAAACAGAGTTTCTGTGGCCAAATAATGTAAACAATATTGGGGGACATGACGAGGTTGGTCCCATAACATCCATACGAATAGTGAAAGTAGGAAAGACTGGCTGGGATTCGGTTAAATTATACAGTAAAACTATTTGGTGTCTTTTAACCTAAACATGACGCAACAGAAAAGGCGGCATCAACCTACATCAACACCGTTAGGGACATGGAACCAATTTAGAGAGCAACGCATTGTAGGACGGGTACCAGCATATTAAATCATTTTAGGGAGAACTATTTGAAGTTTTAGCAGCGCACCTGGCGTCATAATGGTTGTTCCCAAATTACTGTTGCAATTATTGTTGTCAAGGGGCGTGGCTTAGCGAGGTAACAAAACGCATGGCAAAACAGCGATGCAATAATCAATAATGCAACAAGCCACTTAGAATGTAATCAACACAAACGCATTGAAACAGTGCGAATGAATAAAGCATCAAGCCAAATGCACATGCAATTTAGACTACAACTAAAAAGATTTCAAATGTCATAACCACGAATGACGAATAAAATAGCATGAAAGTAAGTTGCAATGGCACATTTCAGCAAGCATCAATACACATAGAATTGTAATAAGACGGATAGAACTTAGAATGTCATCAGCAAGCAAGTATCAAGCCTAATAGAATTATGGCGGATATTACCTTCCATACGTCTGGTCATGGCCGAACGTTGTTGTTTCATTTCCGTCAGAAATATCATGCAGTTTGCGCATACATGCAGTACTTTCGGTACTTCGGTAATCTTCTCCATTCAAACAGCTGATTTACACATACATATTCCGGGCCACAGGACACGTCGCGTGATGCAGAAACATCAATTTCAAATATTTCAATGCGACCGTTGTGAACTGGTCTGGTGACATGGTGGCGTGTTCCAGTAAAGTCATGAGACACATGCATTACGTATGTGTTGGCTTGACCCCGGGATGAGCATTGACTACAGCCATGGTCAAAAAGCACGCGATGTACGTTTGAACATGGTTGTGCGCGGTGTGGAACGACAGTCATGTACAAAATATATGTTATGGTTAAGGTACACGCCCATTCAGTAGGCATACAATGTTCTTTATATCAGATACATCATCGGAGACATTTTCTGGCGAAATAAACATTAATTCACCATTACCACACGTACGGATTGGCATTATTATAGAATAGAATAGAATTTATTGACTTTAACTCATACAAGTTTCTCGTCATATAAACAAAACCATGTATATACAAAATAGTAGATAGTATTCCAAGAGTGAACACATTAACATTAGAGAATGGCTGATTTTCTGTTCTCGAATGCTTCTTTTAAATATTTACACAAATTTACGACCGTTCTTTTATGATTTGTAGGTAATGGCGACGTAAACTTGAATACGCTTGGTCTCAACCTGTAGAATGAACCAATATACTGCGATCTAATGTGTGTGAGAGAGGGACATATGATAATAAAATGATAGGCGTCTTCGATGTCTCCTGAATCGCACATAGTGCATACTCTTTGAATGCATTCTAAGCGATTCCTACCATATCTCCCTGTCTCTATCCACAGCCCATGTGAGCCCAAACGTATTCTAGTTAGGTACTTCCTTAGCTCATGATTGTACACAATGCTTAAATAGTTCTCAAATTCAAAATTCACTTTTATATGTTTGTAGAACGTCATTACGTTATTGGCCTCAACATCTTCTCTCCACTTTTGTATGAAAAAGTCTAGTATACGTTGTTTGAATACGCATACAAACGCACTATGGTCAATTGCTCGTTGATTTAACCAAGCATCTCCAAAACAGAATCTATATAACAAGTCTTTTAACCTTGATACCCAATTCGTTTTACCATCATCAGCTTCCCTCATAGTAGCAATATACAAGTTATGTAAGATACAATTGTCAGTACTGATCAGCTTGCCCCAATATTTTACAAATCGTATGTATCTCTGTAAAAACAATGTTCCCCATAAATGCCTGCGTTGCTAGTTGACGCATTGACACCCAGGACAGAATTGCAGAATTTGAGCTGAATTCGTTCAAGCTGTTTTGATTTACTAAAACCCCAAACTTCACAAGCATAATTTAGCGTTGATGAGACATCAGATGTAACTATTCACACTGATATCAGGGGCGTTAAACGTGTTTCCTTAAAATGTTAACGGACATTGTCGAAAATAGTATTTTTTCAGGCGACACATTTAATTGGTATAAATAATTAAAAAATATAATGCCTCATTTGCATATGAAAATAGCCGGATACCACCGCGAGTCACTATCAGTAAAATAAATATTACTAAATGATTATATCTGAATAGCGGGCACTCATAATCTTTGGAACTGGTGGAATAGTGACACAATTATACACTTATTTAATTCATATAAAGAACAGTGTGTGCCTACTGAATGGGCATGTACCTTGATATTCAATATTTTTTATGTATATTATAGGAATGAATGGCCTTTTAGTGGAATATATCGGGGTATAAACTTGGAAAAGTCGCGGGAATACTGGACGAAGGCCGGAAGGCCTCGTCCAGTATTCCCGCGACTTTTCCAAGTTTATATCCCCGATAAATTCCACAAAAAGGCCATTCATTCCTTGTAATTCCAGCATTTGAAATAAATTCATCAAGAAAATGTGTTTATTTTCCGTTTTCTTAAGAATTATTTTAACTGCGCCTGACGGTTACGGAAAGTAGTTCGGCATGGAGTTTACTAGGATATAAATTCTGGACAGAGACTTGCTACGGACCAATCAAATGTTAGGGAATTGTGTAAATATTTTTGTGCTGGAATTATATACATTTATATGTTTCCTGTTTCAATGGTCATCATTTTATGGAATTTAGGTGTTTGAAATAGGCAACTATATCTGTACAGTGCCATTGATTTCTTCTGTTTTATTTATTATTTTAAAACAAATTTATACAAACACATGCTCTACATATAATCCACAATCATACAACTTTCTGTAATAATACACAATGTAACAATACATGGAACTGGTTGTTTTTAAGTGTTAGTCTCTTATAACTGGACGCCAAGCATTCCTTTAATATATTTCATAATATCCGCGATTCTGGACACTCGTGTTTTGTTTTTTCCGGTTCTGCGTGCTAAGGCTTGACAATGACGTGTTTAATGGCGTATATTCCACGTGAGGATTGCCCATATGTGTTGCATATTTAAACCAGTTATCAGAAACCCATTTACATGGCTTCTATTGTTTGCACTGTGGATGTTAATTACTACAATGTATACACAACCGCCTGCGTTATTCTTGCCAAGATTATCAACGTTTCTGAACATCTATTGGTAATGCGAATTAGCAATCAAGCAATTTGATTTCTGAGCCTGAGCTGGCTGTAGCACAGCTCAGGCTCAGACAGTCAAGTTGCTTGATTTCAATCCAAATATTCAAGTCCATGTACTACTTTGTATCTCATCATACACTACCGCCTGCGCTAATCTTGTTAATATTTATCAAAATACTTTAATATTGTGCGTAAAATCAAGCAGGTGTATCGTCTGAGCCTGAACTGTAGCAATCCAATTGTTTGATTCCGAGATTACATTGCCATTAGATGTTCAGAAACGTCGATGATATTGAGAAGATTAACGCATGCGTTTGTGTAGCACTCTCGACACATGACCGACTTCTGTACAATATCGGGACCTGGCCGTTATGAGGAATCGTTATCGCCTTAAATGTCCTGATTTGAAGACATTTTCTGATTGGAATAGAATAATCGTTTATTGTTTAAGCCATGCTGGCTCTTGAGCACAATTATAGTAATTAACCACTATTGATTAGACATACGCACATAATACGAATTCTCCTGCATATATATATCAATGTATATAAACATTTAAGTTGACATGCGTTATAGATGTGACAATATTTCATCTCTCCTTTTAAATGATTTAACAATGAACGTTCCTAGGTTTCTTACTTACCTTTGATTATTTGACTTGATCAAACTAAGTCCTTTAAACATACTTGGGCGCTGTCGGTAAAATGTATCTACATACTGCAAGCGTAAATCAGTGTACATAGAGCATTCAACTAGAAAATGATATTCATCTTCTAAAACGTTACATAGATTACATTTTCTGTTTTCAATAGGTATTTTGTTTGGCTTGTGCCATCTTCCGGTGTCTATAGCTAATCTATGTGAGGATAATCTAAGTTTTGTGAAAGAAACCCGAAATTGTCTAATTGTGAACATGTCCAAATATGACAAATATGTGCAAACTGTCTGTAAAAAAGTGCTCTACTAGATTCCACTATTCTGGAATTCCAGTTTTGTATAAAATTATCAGTTAACCGCTTCTTTAATATGCTTAACAAATACTTGATATCGTCAACGCATTATGCCAACCACACATGATGAAAGCCAATACTAGATAACAATGCTTTAACAAGGACGCCCAGTTAGTTTTATTTGGTATTTCAGTAATATCATTCAACATCATTGTATACAGAACATTTATATATTTACGATCTGTCGGCCCAGTTACCTTAAACAAATTTGTTAATACTATCATAGAACCTGTTTGTCTGTATAGATGTCCATCCTAGCTCTCCATATATAAAATCATTTTGGGTTGATAATTTGAAACCTAATAACCTTTTACAAAACTGTAAGTGTATTCGTTCAATCTGGTTTGCTTCGCTAAATCCCCAAATTTCCCCTCCGTAATTTAGAATAGATACATTGTAACACTAGCTTATCAAATAAATCTAACACATACTTTGGTTTGAGATCCGTGAACTGATACAAGTATATGTTTAATTTGAACATAGCCATTCGCGCTTGCCCAGATAATGTAGTTTGATCGTTCACAAAAGACCCGCCTGTAGAAAATACAATTCCAAGATAAGAACAATTGGATACAATTTCTTTTTCATAGTTATTGTAATAAAAATGTGTATTTAAAGGTAGTCAACCACCCTTACGGAAGATCATAATTTTGGTTTTATCAGTATTTACAGTTAATTTCCATCTTTGACAATACTTATAACGAATATTTAGACCATTTTGCAAACCCTCCGACGATTCAGAAAATATAATTATGTCATCAGCATATAACAATAGGAATAATTTTGCCATTCCTATGTCTACACCGTCTAAACCTTTATAATACAATTCATCTTCAAGATCGTTAATATACATAGCAAATACAAATGGTGATAAACACTCACCCTGACGTACCTCAAGACAACATGAACATTCATCACTTAACTGATTATTATATTTCACTCTCGTCTTAACATTGTTATTTATCCCGTCAACACAGTGCGTATGTGCCGTGAAACACGGTGTCGTGAAACATTTTTGATATCCAGTCAATACTATTTTTGCATTTTACAGCAATTTGTAGGTGTTGACGGGATAAATAGAATAGTAGGTTAGTGCCGTGAATGGGAAAAAATATCTGGCGCGACACAGAAACGGGATGTGCTCGGCAGAGCCTCGCCCATCCCGTTTCCTGAGCCTTGCCAGATATTTTTTCCCATTCACGGCACTAACCTACTATTCTCTATATATTTTCCTTATTTCTGAACCAAAGTATATGTTGTAACCACTCATTTGAACCGTCTCGGCGAGACGGTTCGAATGAGTGGTCTCAACATATACTTCTGATGAGAAATAAATAAATTCTTGAGCCTTGCCGGATATTTTTTCCCATTCACGGCACTAACCTACTATTCTCTATATATTGACTTAATAACATTGAACATTTTGCCTCTAATACCTAAATGTAAAGGTTTGTACCACAGATTATCTCTAACAAAATCATTAAAGGCCTTCGTAAAATCTATGAATGCACAGAATAAACCTATAAATATTTAAACCTTGTGTAAGCAGTTTACCTACTGTACTTAATAATGCTATTCCTCTGTACTTATTTGTTTATGCTACCTTTCTTATGGAGAGGAATTATATGTCCATCTGACCATGTGTCTGGGAAATAACCGTTATTACATGCAAAGTTACAAAGCTTGTGCAATAAAGGCAGAAGTATATCTTTGCCATGAATAAAAAAATGATTTGACACTAAATCCGGTCCTGCACTTTTATTATTTTGGAACTGGCAAATTCCCTTATCAATCTCACTCTGCGATATTTCAACATTTAGCTCATCGAACAAAACGTATTTATCCCGTCAACACAGTGCGTATGTGCCGTGAAACACGGTGCCGTGAAACATTTTTGATATCCTGTCAATACGACCTAATCACCGCGTATGAATATATGCGGTGACTGGGGTTACTTTTGCATTTTAAAGCCATTTGTAGGTGTTAACGGGATAAATAGAATAGTAGGTTAGTGCCGTGAATGGGAAAAATATCTGGCGCGGCTCGGAAACGGGATGTGCTCGGCAGAGCCTCGCCCATCCCGTTTCCTAAGCATTGCCAGATATTGTTTTCCCATTCACGGCACTATCCTACTATTCTCTATATTTCGGACTGAAGGAATCTATCATTAACTTACGGCGTTTATTACATATCGAGCTATTACATGTATACTGAGAAAAAACATAGAAACAATACTGTTACCATTTGTTGACTTCGTTGACGTTCCCTAATATAATGTAGTACTGTTGATCTGGAAATGTCAAATGATCATGTGACAACACATTCATGTCATTTTGTACTGTCAAATGCATATGTTCTATCGAAAACATGTAATCGCTTCCGCATGGCTTTAGTTTCGTGGCAAATGTACAGAGCCCCGCAGGGGACGTATAATTATTTTTTTATTAATTAATTCCCACGAAATAACAATTCGTTCCCTCAATTTAACAATTCGTTCCCACGAATTAACAATTCGTTCCCTCGAATTACAATCCGTTCCCACGAATTAACAACACCTTTGTGCGCGCGCAGCTGGGCGCCAACACAGTTCGTGGGAACGAATTGTTATTTCGTAGGAACGAATTGTTATTTCGTGGGAACGAATTGTTAATTCGAGGGAACGAATTGTTCCATTGACGGAACGAATTGTTATTTCGTGAGAACGAATTTATAAATAATATTCCATGTCCCCTGCGGGGCTCCGTACAAATTAACAGGATATATTCCCCAATACAAGTTGTGACCACCTCGTGCGTGGATCACTGCATTGACCCGACGTCGCATAGATTTGGCGTAAGTCTGGATAAGGGCGTTTGAAAAACCATTCCATTCTTTGACAAGAGCATTGGGCATTTGATCGACGTTATGAAGCACATATCGCTCCCGCACGCGTCTCCCGAGCTCATCCCAGATGTGTTAGATGGGATTTAGGTCGGGAGACACGGCTGGCCACGGCAACACGTTGACGATGGCACGATCATCCCGTAGCGTCGTTTCACGGGGTTGCCTAGAAAAAAATTGCTACCCGACTCCATACCTCTCGCGAGGGTAGCAATTTAACCCATCTCTTTAATGTAACACATGGAAGAATGATTTTTGCAATCGGTTATCCGGCGTGTTTGATATGTTAGCGATATAAAACTGTGAAAACTGTATCAATACATTATTAATAAAGAACATACAAATGCAGAAATTGGTTATGTTACCGTGCCAAGGTGTTTATCTGACATTTACATGTATATCTTGTAAATTTGAAAGCTTCATTTCGTTATGTTGAATATTGAACAACAAGAAGAGAAAATATGGCTTCCATGGGAAAATGATTTCCCTGTTCTTTTAGTTTTGGCAATTTACTAGTTCTACATCAAAGATTATTTGTTTAAATGTATAAAATATACAGTTTACTAAACTTTTTTTGAATGGGTAAAATTGTAGCCGTATATAACATATCGGAGGCGAATTATTGTAGCTAGGGGCTGCCCTGCCCCATCCTGGGTCGATCAATCACGTCCTCTGTCTACTGCAAAAGAAGAGACAACAATGGTTGCCCGGGTGCAACCAAACAAGCGACTGACGGCAACGGGAGTAATGCCAGCGCGAAACTTCCCAAATTGCCTGATTTCGCTGCACTTCTGTAGCCATTTCACCAAAATTGCAAAGTATGCTTTGAGGGAGTAATCATTTATTTTTCCTGAAATGCATTATTTCATATAGAACTAACGACTGCATATATTTGATGATTAAAAGTATGCAAAATTATTATACTGAATTTATTACATTTTCACAGCCAAATGGCTGTTATAATGTAATAAATTCAGTATAATAAAAATTAATAAATTTATCATAAAATTGAAAATTTCTCCCTCAGAGTATTCTTTGCTAGAAAAGTATACTTTCCAATGTTGGTGAAATCTGCTACAGATATACGCAGCATGTTTTCAAGATGAGAGCTGATGTGTTTTCGACCTTTTTCTGAATGCTCTGTCTGCTCAGGTATTCAAAATCCAAATGGCCAGTTACCCTTCACGAGCACGTGCAAATCGCTGAAAACCGGTTTTTACCCTGTCAACCGAAACACGTCCCGTGAGCTGCACTCTAGACCTACAACCTACCCCCATAGGTATATCATGTTTGTACGTGTAATTGAAAAAGAATGTAGCCAATAAACGGGAGTATAGTTTCTTTTTTTGCTCGATTTATTTGTGAGAGAAAATCCAAATATCATTAGACAAACACGTGTGCATGTATAGATGTGACCAAATGTGTAATGCTGGACGGTTCCGAAAAAGACGGGTGCGGATAGAAAATAAAATAATTATTTATTGATATTTTACCTACAAATGAATATTATATTTAATAAAAAAAACATTTCAATGGGAGAATCGAACTCGCAACCTTCCGGCGGGTCATTGTCCCGTCCCGTGGCGGTCTTTGAATATTCAGGTTTTGTTGTCCATCTATACGCCCGTTTTTCTCATGTCCCGGCATTCTGCCCACATAGTCATCATTCCGGGTTTCGTTCAAGTACAAAATCCAATATGGCGTTGAGAACAAAATGGCGTTTACGGAATGGTCTGAGGATTCCCGAGTACTGTCACGGGAGTATTGATCATTTGTACAATACAATACTACCAGACAATGTTTTTTTATTACATAAATTTGAGAATTTCTTCTCAAGCTATAATTTTATGAAGGAGTTATACTTACCAGTCCGTACAAGTGAATATATTTCCCGGGTAGGCACCTAACTCGAACAAACGTTTCAGTGATCTAGATTGAAAACCGGAAGTACCGGGTCACTGAATACGCACTTGGCCTACCTCAGTTCAATGAGGCGGTGACAGGGAGCCCCTATTCTCACTGAACCGAGTAAAATGGCTATACGGGTGGACGGTGGGAAACTACGGCTGGTAAGTATAACTCCTTCATAAAATTATAACTTGAGAAGAAATTCTCAATTTTATTTTATACGTTATACTTACCAGTCCGTACAAGTGGATATACAGAGATTCCCAAGCAGTCCTCACTGGTGGTGGTGTACAGGCAATTTCTCAATCTGTAGAGTTCAGCCCCTCAATGTTCCACTACGTACCTACATATCACCAGCATTAATCCATTCACGTACTTCGTGTACTGGAATTTCCCACTATAGAAACCTCATGTTATCTCAAAGTAACACAAATTCAAATATTTTACTTTTTCTTACTTTCCGTTAAATACATACATTTTCAGTCAACATTTGACACAATATATTCAACGTACTTCACCTGAAACTCGCCGGAATTTTGAATTTCACGGTAATGTAGAACACTATAATTATACACTGTTCCGTAATTATACACTTTCCTACATTCACCACTGAATATATGTGTATACCAATTTCTATAAAAATATCTCGCTTCGACAATACTTTTGTCTGATCATGCTGTATGTCTCGAAGGTAGAACCGAATAAATGTAGATTCTTTGCTCCAGTCTGCAGCTTGAAGCACAGAAGTCATTGAGGCCCCGTTGTACATTGTCCATGATGGCCCAATTGCCCGGGTTGAATGTGCCTTGACATTAAGCTTCTTGTCTTTGTACGCCATCTGGATTGTCTGCACGATCCATCTGGAGATTGTTTGAGATGAAACTGGTTCATGTGGTTCGGTTACTGCCAGGAATAACCTTGTTTGGTCGTTACCTTCACAGTCCCGTCTAAAACACTCAGTTTTCTTCAGATAAAAATATAGAGCCCTTTTTGGGTCCAACAATTTGTTCTCCTTGAACGACGGCACGAAAATCTTCTCTCCATGGTGAGAAGGTCTATCCTGCTTGGACAAGCCGTGACGAATGAAGGTTACTCTCTTCTGCTGTACGACAATCGACCCGCCCCCCAGACGTAACGACTGCAAATCGCCACATCTCCTGAAAGTAGTCATTGCAACAAGAAATATAGTCTTCCATGTAATATATTTTAGAGTTGCTGACTTAATTGGCTCAAAAGGCTTCCCTTCTAGCAATCTCAAAACCATTGGAAGCTCCCATTCTGGAAGTAGCCTGTGTTTGGGAGGTCTAGAATTGAACACCCTTTTGAGCAGCCTGATAATATAGGGGTGTTGTCCAATGGGTGTACTGCCTATTTGCTCCAGAACGGAAGATAACATAGAACGGTAACCTGCACTAGTTCTATACTGTAGCCCGGTAGTAAACAGATGTGTGAGAAAATCTGCGACTTGAGTCAGAGTTGCAGTATAGGGATTGATATCCCGTTCACTACACCAGCTACTGAACTTTTTGAACTTACAGGTATAATCTTTCTGTGTGCCCTTCCGCCAGGAGGCTGTGAGCAGTTCCCTAGTTTCTCGGGAAAAGCCTTTCTCTTTGAAACCTCGGTTGACAACAGCCATGCAGTCAAATTGAACCTTTCTGCATTTGGATGGTATATCTGAGTTTTTGGCTGTCTTAGTAGATCATTTTGAACAGGAAGTCGTAACGGACATGCTACTAGCAATTGTAATAGATCCGTGTACGAGTGTCGTCTGGGCCAATGCGGTGCTATGAGAATTACTTGACATTGAAACTGTCTCATGTGTTGTAATACCTTTGGGATCAGGCAAATTGGAGGATACGCATACGAGAACATGTTGTTCCACGACACCGAGAGTGCATCCAGAGCTAACGCCTGAGGCTGTTTTATCCCAGAGCAAAATACCTCTGTCTGGCGATTGTCCGCTGATGCGAACAAGTCGACTAGTGGATGGCCCAATCTCTGAAAAATGCTCTGCACTACTTACCTTTCCAGTGTCTATTCCATTGGCCGAATCCGGTTCCTGCTCAACTGGTCGGCTAAGATATTCATCTTGCCTGCAATGTGTGCTGCCTTCAATGAAATTTTGTGTCTGATAGCAAAATTCCATATGTCCCATGTTTGGTAGCATAGTCGGGGTGACCTGGTGCCGCCCTGCTTGTTCAGGTATTGCACCATTGTTGAATTGTCGCACTGAATCAATACTGATTGACCCGCAGTGTGGGAAGGAAGTGTTTCAACGTCAGAAACACCGCTTCCATTTCCAGGCAATTTATGTGGAGGTTCTGTTGCATTTCTGACCAATTGCCCTGTACATACTGGTTTCCCAGGGTCCCCCCATACCCGGTGAGTGAAGCATCCGTGGTTTTGGTGAAACTTGTTTCAAGATATACTAATGATCTGCCCTGCATAGTGATTGCTGAATGTAGCCACCAGCTTAGATGATATTTCAGATGCCGTGTACACTGGATTTCCATGTCCATACTGTGCACGGATGGCCGCCAAAAACTCAATAGATGTAATTGAATTGGTCTCATGTGAAGCCGAGTATTTGGAATTAATTCGATACAAGAAGCCATGATCCCCATTAAATGAAGATAGTATATTGCTAAACACTGACCTTGTATCAAGCTGTTCACTGCCCTGGTTAGTTTGTTGATCCTGTCTGGCGTAGGTGTGACTATACCTTGATCCAGATGGAACAGACCTCCAATGTACGTGATTTTCTGCCTGGGGTCTAGACTGGACTATCCTTATTTATGATAAAACCCAGTGAAACCAACAGATTGAGGCGTAACTCTCTGTCTCTCATTAGCGACTGTCTTACTTGATTTTCCACAAACCAATCGTCGAGGTACACAGTTAACCTCACAGTTTGAGCTCTCAGGTATGCTGCTACAACAGATAATATTTTTGTGAACACCCGCGGAGCTGATGTTGGGCCGAAACAAAGAACTTTCCATTGATAGCAACGTCCTTGAATGCAGAAGCGTAAATACCGACGATGCCAAATTGGAATGTGTAGATATGCGTCGCATAGGTCCAGAGAAATAGCCCAATCTTTTGGTTTGACTAGATTTAATACTTTTGCCAGTGTATCCATTTTGAAATGGGTCTTCCGAAGATATTTGTTGAGCGATCTGAGATTTATCACTAGTCTGAACGTTCCCGACTTCTTGGAAACCAGAAAAAAGGTACTGTAAAAACCTACCTGAATTTCTGTCTGTGGTACTGATTCGATGGCATCTTTTTCTAATAAATCTGAAATTTCCTTTTGCAAAATACCTTGATTTTTTGCAGAAACCTTCGTTTGTTTTATACCCGATGGTCCTGGTAATGTCTCGAACTCCAGTCTGTACCCATGTTTTATGGTTGATAGTACCCATTTGTCGTCTGTAATTTTCTGCCAATTTTCTAGGAACAGACTTACCCGACCGCCCACCGGAATCTCCGGAGACAACAACATTTTGCTTACCTTCAAGTCAATTCCACTGTTGTTTGAAGCCACGAAAAGAGCGCCTGCCCCTTCCGCTTTGCCTCGCATAGTTTTGGGAGGTCTAGAATTGAACACCCTTTTGAGCAGCCTGATAATATAGGGGTGTTGTCCAATGGGTGTACTGCCTATTTGCTCCAGAACGGAAGATAACATAGAACGGTAACCTGGTTTTGGTCTGACGATTCTGATGAACGGTAGCGTTTCGCTTTGTCAAACTGTGTGCCTGACCGCGACTCAGTAGACGACTGATTGAAACGACGTTTTCTGTTGTAAGGTCCCTTACTACCGCTCGTTTTGTCCACAAACTCGGGAAAGTATTTCGGGATCTGCACTACGCCACGACTTGGCTAAAATGTCTTTTTGCACAGTGTCTAAGTGTAGCCCTGTGTCTTCTTTTGGTGTATCTGAGTCACCACCAAATAAATCACACAACATGTCTGCTGTAGATTCTGCCTGGTCGGACTGTTTTGTTGCGACATATTTCGCAAAACGACCATTCTCGTCACCTGTAGACACTCCACTGTGAAGTGATCTGTCGTCATTGTCCGACAAAATCCCCAATAGATCTGCACGTTCTGCTTGTCCAGGCGCTAACGAGATCCCATCGGGACCACTAACGTGCCCAGGCGACGCAAGTCCAAAATCTGTATCCAGTGAACTGATGCGGTTAATAATTGGTCTGCCCATCCCCTATGGGTGGCTATCCGGTTTTGTTGTTGTTTCCAATGGTGGTCTGCCCATCCCCTGAGGGTGGCTCTCCTTGGACAACAAAAGCTGTATCACTTTGTCAAATTTTTCATTTAGACGTACCTCCAAACGGTTAACCCGTTGTTCTGTCGACTCACGCTTCGGCCGTTGTCGTTTCGTCACTGGGGCCGAGTCCGACTGTGCCCGCAACGGGGACGAACCAAGACTGACTACCGACCTTAACTCCTCATCGGTTGTCGCTTGCAAATGAGTCGAAGTCATGTTGTAAGCACTAACACTCAATACATAAATGATATTACATTAATTTGTAACTTAGCGAGTTATGAGAGATGCTCTCTGTCGCCGCCGGAAAATTGAACTGAGGTAGGCCACGTGCGTATTCAGTGATCCGGTACTTCCGGTTTTCAATCTAGATCACTGAAACGCTTGTGCGAGTTAGGTGCCTACCCGGGAAATATATCCACTTGTACTGACTGGTAAGTATAACGTATAAATGATAAAATGACACTCAGCCACGTTTGGCTCACGAGGCACTACATTGTATGTCATCATATTTACAAATACAAGCGTTCACATACAATATAATTTACATCTGCCATTCATTCATCTATATCCGAGATCTCTATGGAATTATAATAATACACGTTTTACATTTTGAATCTAAACATAATCAGCCATCGCTACAATGTAATCGTTTATAAATATGTATTATAATGCACTCTATAAATATCACGCAATCTGATTGGCTGGTGGTCATACATTATAGGTATATCATTGTTGATGAACGGTCGCAAATTATTTTAATATATACCCTCGGGCAAGTTACCCACGTACGATGAATGTATTCCTACGCCAATTCTAAGTTTGAGGTCGGTCAATTTACTCTGCCACCAAATGACCGACCAAAACGTGGGAAAACTCGCATAAAATTCCCTAAGTGGTATTCTGGTATTATTGTCAAAGACACAGCTGGCTTGCATCTGAAACGTCCTGGTCGGAAACGTTCTGGTGACCTGGTCCGAAAGTTGCGTAGCGCGAAACGTCCGGCGGAATATTATTGAAAATATCTCAACTTTAATCACGTTCGAACGGAACCCCGCAGGGGACGTATAATTTTTTTTTTTCCCCCAGGAAATAACAATTCGTACCCTCAATTTAGCAATTAATCATAAAGTATGTATCCTGTGTAATTTTTCATCTCAAATGGTAGTATATCACGAATGATTAGACAAGTTATCAGACTATTTATCAACATCATGACGTTTGACAGGCAGCGGCCATTGCCATGTTGTTGCTAAGAGATCGCCCCTGGAACACAAAGTAGTATAAGAGGCAATTGTATTTCTGATGATGCATTTATTGATTGTATTATTTAAATATAATGAAATAGCATCATAGATGTATGTATATTCATTCAAAAATTGATAATATCTTGTAAAAAAATATTTGTGTGATCCGTCCGGTATAACAGCAGCGCAACCAGCTTGCACTCCAGTACGAGTTTCCAACTAGACTCGGTAACATTTGGAAAACAGTAAAGGACTGCATTAGATGAACTATGCTTTAACAGGTGAATAAAACAGTGCAATACAATTCATAATGCTAGTGTAATAAATATGCAAATGAGGCCGCCGCAGAAAACATATAAGATGGTAATTACAGCTTCAACGTAGTGTACTGTGCTTATGCAATCAATATAATCTAACATTTGTGTTGATTTAATATCAGATTTATTAAACTCGTTGACTGATTTCATTAGAATCGTTTCTTTTAAATTCCGTAACCTCTTATGCCAGCTTATAATGACAATTTTGACGTTAGCGTATGAACTGCTTCTTCGCCGAAAGTCAGGTAAAAACATGACTTCAATTACGTCTCCTGAACGTCTATGAGGAAATATTTCCTTCAAGGAAATAAATCCCTCCAGAATCACGGTAAATCACTGGGTAGCATGTAATATATACTTTTATTCAAGTTCGTATTGACACTGTTTTGCACATGTAAGGCAGTGCATATGTCATCAGCAAATACCCACTTTTACAAATTAAGTCCTTGGGAATGATACAGTTTGCACCTTGCTATGGTTGGTTATAATTTGACAGCTTAGCAATTTGCAATGCACAATTGGATTGTGCATTGCAAATTGCTAAGCTATAGTTGGTTATAATTTGACAGCTTAGCCATTTGAAATGCACAATTGGATTGTGCATTGCAAATTGCTAAGCTGTCAAATTATAACCAACCATAGCAAGGTGCAAACTTGTCGTGTTTCTGACCAGTACATGTCCTGCTCATCTAACACACTCGTAGTCTAGTAAGGATATAACGTATGACTTTGTGTTAGTGGCATCGGAAAATGATTCCGCCGTAACTTAATACAAGGTGTATGCCCACGTGGTTACAGCAACAACAAGAATGGCTGAAAGTGCTGAAAGTTCGCCCACTCCAAAGTAAGTATTATTTGATATTTTCCTTAATATGCAACGGATTTTGATAACATATGACGACGCGGAAATCGATTCGTCGCAAAAACGACAGAAGTTATGGACAAAGTACAGACACCACCAAATGCAGCTAAACAAGACGCGTTTGATGCGCCATATTTGATCAAAATCCGTTACATAATAAGGACAAAATAAAAGATTACGTACTTTGAAACGGAGGGCTTCTGGAAGTTGCGGAACTTGCTGTTGTTGTTGTAACCACGCGATCATACACATTGTAATAGATTGCTATGCGTGGATTTACATGCTATTTGTTAGAGTTACACTGTTCGGATACGCAATGATTACATGGTATCACGATAACAGATAATTATTTAACTGCACCAGACACCGAGTTGCAGATTAGACTTTCCATGTATCAATTTGCAATTGTGAATGTGAAGCTATAAGTATAGGTTGTCTTTGTAATAGACTTGTTTTAATGTATCACATGCCATTATGGAAACTGGGTTTTCATGGATTCAGCCCAGTTGCTCAAAACCTCGGTTAGCTTAACCGACTTTAAAATCCTTAACATCGTTAAGGATTTAACCCTTTGAACCCGAAAGCTCGCTATAGCGGTTTATGCAAACAGTGCAGATCCAGATGAGCCGGCTCGTAACGAGCCGTCTCATCAGGATCTGCACTGTTTGAAAGTAATTTTCATATTTTTGAGAACAACAAATACCCCCTTTTTATAAATGGAATAGTCTGAAAACCATTTTGTGACAGTTGGATTGGTTGCAAAATTAACATATCAATATCCATTCCAGTTACTTAGGGGTGAAAGGGTTAATAGACCGTTAAGATAACAGAAGTTTTGAGCAACCGGGCCCAGTCTAGCTGCTGCAAGCATCTCCCATCCAATGGTGCACAACCGCCTGGGTTAATGTTGCCTAGATTATCATCGTTTCTGGACAAATACACTACCACCTGTGCTAACCTTACCAATATTGTCAATTTCGTTATCTACACATATTCGAATATTCTACTTGTAATCAAGCATCTTGATTGTCAGAGCCTGAGCTGTGCTACAGCTCAGGCTCAGAAAATCATATTCAAGTTGCTTGAATGTGAATTGGCATTAACCATATATAGTAGGGTCATTTCTGAGGATTCCGTGACCATATTGTTCCCACCTTTTGTATTGTTGATTTATCAACATTTTAGAAAATAATAGCTCCTATGCATTTTTAAAAAAAATGATGCGAAAATGTTTTAGAGCACAACATTCAAAATGGCGGCCAACGACATTTTGAAATACATAAAATGCATGATCTCTGTAATGACATGGTCAATTTTTAGTTTGGATTTTGAAATCAAGATGGATGCCGTCCGTCATCTAAAAATACATAATACAGCACATTGTTATGGGAACTAAGTTAAACGTAAAACTAATGTGTATATATTCACTAATTATAGAATGCCACACCTGCTGGAAGGGTTGTCTGTTGGCTTGAAAGTCACTGAGTCATTGAAATCCAAGATGGCCGCCCAATCCAACCTCAAAGAAGCCCAAATCGATTGTTGGCCGGATTAGCGCATGTTGTAATGTACGCGGTTGCCGAATGAAGTCCAAGTTCATTGTTGGCCCGCTTACCGTTAATTTCATTTATTTTGCGTTGTGCAGGTGACTGTTGCCAATAATTATGCGGGCGATTTATTTTAGTATCATTTTTTCCCACTTGTTTGCGTGTTGCAGGTGACGGTTGCCAACTGGTATAACGAGGCGGGCAAAGAAAACCTGATGAAATTTGGACGGGAGGTGGTCATCCGTATGGCGGAACCGCCTTGGAATGACAGTTATGTCCTTCATCACAATGAAACCGTAAGTGAAACATTGGATGGCGAACAGTGTAGCCCTGATCAGACTGCGCCGAGGCGCAGGCTGATCTGGGGCTACACTAGTCGCGTACATCGTAAGCTTTATCCGTTAGCGACAGCTATGCCATTTGTCACAAGAAACTGTAAGTGAAACACGGTGTTGCCATTCAACGGCGAACAGTGTAGGCCCTGATCAGACTGCGCCAAGGCGCCGAAGCGCAGGCTGACCTGGGGCTACAGTAGTCGCGTACATCGTAAGCTTTATCCGTTAGCGACAGCTATGCCATTTCGATGGTCTAGTAACATAAGGTCGTAACTGCTATGCTAAAGCATAGCACTTACGACCTTATATTACTAGACCATCAATTTGTCACAATGAAACTGCAAGCGAAACACGTTGTTGTCATTGAACGGCGAACAGTGTAGCCCCAGGTCAGCGTGCGCCGAAGAAGTCGCGTACATCGTAAACTTTATCCGTTAGCGAATGCGACACTATACGTGAAACAGATTATCATTGCACGGCGAACAATGTGGCCCTGATAAGACTGCGTAGAAGCGCAGGCAAATCTGGGGCTACACTGGTCGCATATGTCGTAAGGTTTAGTCGTTAACGACAGCTTATCATCGAATGGCGAACAGTGTGGGCCCTGACGAGGCTGCGCCGAATCGCAGTTTGATCTGGGGCTTATACATCATTTTGACAACGTTTTCAGTTTTATAATTATACTAATACGAGTATATATTTTTATAAACTGATGCTTCCCCGTTGGTTTAAACGTATCACGTTTAAACCAACGGATACATTACATTCTATCTACAAATACAAATTGAATGACAATTGATGTCAAAACGATGCGTTGAAAGAAACGACAGGCGTTTAAATAGTTGAAAGCCGGATATTTAAACGACAATATCGTTTTAGAATACCAAACAAAACAAACAACATTCGTGTCCATGCATATCGTTGTACAAAACGATCGTTTTCACTTATTTTCCATCCGTTTTCGCTTATTTGTTTGGGAACCTTCTACACATATTCGTTGTACAGTCGAACCTGTGGTAAAGACCACTTCCGAATAGCAATCACCTGGCTGTAAAGGCCACAATTGTGTAGTCCCAATGACACAGTTACTATATAAATGACCCTGCGAATAAAGACCACCAGATTGTTCACTTCCCATGGCTGGCCTTTATACACAGGTTTGACTGTATATCCCAAACGGATAATTGCCTATATGCATGTATGTAACCTCCATACAACAGTCACCTCTCTACAATATCCTGTTTTGTGTCTTCCTATGAGTGTAACCTTTCCGCAATAATGCGATATGTTGAACAATTCTGCAAAAACCAGGAACCCATTTTCCAACGTTTCGGCACAAGCTAAAATGGCTGCCACTTAGCGTTTAGTAGAAAATAATTCCTAGATAAAGGCCTTGTGCCGAAACGCTGGAAAAAATGGGTTTATGTTGCTTGCAGAATTCCTATGTGTGACTGTTGTAGAGTTTGCACTGTACAACGTAGTTGCGAACAGTAACTCTTGAAATCTACTCCCGTTTTGTTCGCAACTACATGTATGTATAACGCCGGTCCGTTACGACATCACTCTGTGTTTCAGGCGAGCATTGATGCGCAGTTTCTCTATGACGCCACCTACCTATATGGGCTCTGGCTGAACTACAGTATGACCAACGGGCTGAGCATCCGTGACGGCAGGGCCATGCTCACCTTCGTAGACGGGCTTCTCTTTAATGGTGTGTACTTGCCTCGACAAATCCACCTATCCTCGCTCATATTGGCGATTGTATTTTGGATCTCTTTAATGTACATTACGGCTTTTCTGCTGGTTTTTTTATTCGTACTATCCCAATATTATACGTCTATTATATACGTATGTTCGGTTCCCATTGAAACACAATGCAACGCAAGACGTCAACCGTCCATATTGACGTCTCGTGAGTTCATATTGGTCAGTGCCGAAACTACTCTTCACACCGCAAAATAGTTAGTCCTAAATCACCACCAATTGGTATTTTTTATTTATATTTCGCATATTTTTTTAAGTGCATCTAAATTGCGAATTACTGTCTGTTTTACGAAAGCTGCCCAAATTTTACGGCCATATAAACAATGCAAAAACATTTTTTTTTTCGATGATATTAAATTTTATCAAAATTAAAAATAAGTCTTCTTTTTATTTTATAAAAATTGGTCAAATATTGATTTTATTGCGAATTTTTTTTAATTGACTCCGAAACCTGGCTAGATAGCTTGGATATGATCTAAATAAGAAAACAAAAGTCAAATTTTGAAAATCAGTCCAGTATTTCAGAAATTAAAAAAATGTCCCCATGTTAAATCCCCATAGACATCTATGGGGATTTAACATGGGGAAATTATTTTTTCGCAATAAAATCAATATTTGACCAAATTTCACGAAATAAAAAGAAGGCTCGTTCTTAAATTTTCCTTTAATTTAATATTATCGAAACAAATATTATTTTTTAATTGTTTATATAGCCGTACAATTTGGGCAGGTTTCGTGAAACAGACAGTAAGTACGTATATACTAACAATGTTATTTTTCCTTACGTTTCTCTTACTCACAAACCACAGACCCGACCACATGGCAAATTCACTCAGTATTGGAGAAAACAATGTAAGATTTTAACGAGGTTGGAAGGTGAATATAATTATCGTAAATGAGTATATGTAAATACAGAGAACAGTAGGTTAGTGCCGTGAATGGGAAAAAATATCTGGCAAGGCTCAGGAAACGGGATGGGCGAGGCTTGCCTCGCCCATCCAGTTTCCGTGCCGCACCAGATATTTTTTCTCATTCACGGCACTAACCTACTATTCTATTTATCCCGTCAACACCAACAAATAGCTTTAAAATACCAAAAATAACCCCAGCCGCATCCTCAAAATCTGAGAATCGACTAGTATGACAACCGCACATATTCATACGCAGTGATTAGGTCGTATTAACAGGATATCAAAAAAATGTTTGACGGCACCGTGTTGACAGGATAAATAAGTATACGTGGCTCATCATGAGAAACGTCGATCGTTGCGTAGGTTACCAGTTAAATCCCAGCTAGATCAGTCGGCACATTTAGTTCAGTCTGATCTGAGAATCTATTGTCCAACACTCCTGCATTCTACGCTGAATATTTTGTAAAAAAAAAATCAAAAAAAATCGGGATATGCTCGTTCATCGACTGAGCGGTGCGAGGGAGTTGGGTAGGGGGGTCCGGGGGCATGACCCCCAGGAAAATTTTTGAATTGAGGAAGCCATTTCCTGCATTCTACGCTGAATATTTTGTAAAAAAAATAAAAAATACTGGATATAGAAATTAAGGAGTTAAGTGTAAAGTGGCCCGTGCATCAGCGTTCTTGACTACAATAAATGTTATGTTTTGAACTTGTACACGCATGTATATACCACATTCTTCAAATAGTTCAGCATTAAACATTAGAATGACCATAGTACTAATAATAATCGCACTCGTGAAGTTTCAAATACATAGCGGAAGAATAAAATGTCCATTACACAGCAGTACTCGAGAGTTGCCTATAATCTAATGGTTAGATCATAAGTCATTTGATGTAGTGCACGTCTGGGTTTGGTCTGTCGTTGTTTCAAGAGAATGTTGTTTCTACATATACCCTCACGTTAATAACCGGAATACGAAAGTACGTGAGGGATTTATATTTTCACGAACTAAGTCAACTAATTCATATACATGTAAGCATTAAATTGTATGAATTACACGTGTCTGCGTACCACAACGCTATTGCAATATTGTTAAGAGATCGCCCCGGATGGCATTAACACACAAAGTAGTAAATGAGGCAATTATAATTATGATGATGCATTTATTATACCCCCACAAACAAAGTTTGTTGGGGGTATATAGGAGTCAGCTTGTCGGTCGGTCGGTCGGTCTGTCGGTCTGTCGGTCGGTCGGTCGGTCTGTTGGAAATTACCTTCCGCTCTATATCTTCTACGATGCATAGATTATCAAATGGCTTGGCACAAATGTTTCTCATGATGAGAAGGTGTGTCGCGATCAATAACCACGCACCTACGTCCAAGGTCAAGGTCACAGTTGAAGGTCAAAGGTCAAACCTATCGAAATTCCCTTCCGCTCTATATCTTCTACACCGATGCATGGATTATCAAATGGCTTGGCACAAATGTTTCTCATGATGAGCAGGTGTGTCGCGATCAATAACCACGCACCTACGTCCAAGGTCAAGGTCACAGTTGAAGGTCAAAGGTCAAACCTATCGAAATTCCCTTCCGCTCTATATCTTCTACACTGATGCATGGATTATCAAATGCCTTAGCACAAATGTTTCTCATGATGAAAAGGTGTGTCGTGATCAATAATCACGCACCTACGTCCAAGGTCAAGGTCACAGTTGAAGGTCAAAGGTCAAACCTATCGAAATTCCCTTCCGCTCTATATCTTCTACACCGATGCATGGATTATCAAATGGCTTGGCACAAATGTTTCTCATGATGAGAAGGAGTGTCGCGATCAATAACCACGCACCTACGTCTAAGGTCAAGGTCACAGTTGAAGGTCAAAGGTCAAACCTGTCGAAATTCCCTTCCGCTCTATATCTTCTACACCGATGCATGGATTATCAAATGGCTTGGCACAAATGTTTCTCATGATGAGAAGGTGTGTCGCGATCAATAACCACGCACCTACGTCCAAGGTCAAGGTCAGAGTTGAAGGTCAAAGGTCAAACCTTTTGCAATTCCCTTCCGCTCTATATATTCTACACCGATGCATGGATTATTAAATGCCTTGGCACAAATGTTTCTCATGATGAGAAGGTGTGTCGCGATCAATAACCACGCACCTACGTCCAAGGTCAAGGTCACAGTTGAAGGTCAAAGGTCAAACCTATCGAAATTCCCTTTCGCTCTATATCTTCTACACCGATGCATGGATTATCAAATGGCTTGGCACAAATGTTTCTCATGATGAGAAGGTGTGTCGCGATCAATAACCACGCACCTACGTCAAAGGTCAAGGTCACAGTTGAAGGTCAAAGGTCAAACCTATTGAAATTCCCTTTCGCTCTATATCTTCTACACCGATGCATGGATTATCAAATGGCTTGGCACAAATGTTTCTCATGATGAGAAGGTGTGTCGCGATCAATAACCACGCACCTACGTCCAAGGTCAATGTCACAGTTGAAGGTCAAAGGTCAAACCTATTGAAATTCCCTTTCGCTCTATATCTTCTACACCGATGCATGGATTATCAAATGCCATGGCACAAGTATTTCTCAGGATGAGAAGGTGTGTCGCGATCAATAACCACTCACCTACGTCCAAGGTCAAGGTCACAGTTGAAGGTCAAAGGTCAAAACTATTGAAATTCCCTTCCGCTCTATATATTCTACACCGATGCCCAGGGTCAAGGTCACAGACTTGATGCGTTTGAAACCTTAACGCTCGGCTAAATGGCTTATAATAAAAAATGCCTGTTTTCTTTGGCTGCCAGTGGGGGTATTCGTGTGCCGATAGGCCACATTTCTAGTTGCTTTTATTATTGAAATATAATGAAAGTTCATGCGAGAATTGCTAAGATCTTGTAATTGTATTTTGGAACTATTTTCTTCATAGAAAATTATTTGTGTGATCCGTCCGGTATGACATGCTCACTCCGGTAAGATTTCCCAACTAGACTCGATAAAACATGCAAAACAGAAATCAGTGCATTATAAATAGGTTAATCGTGTAATTTTACAATTTGCGGCGGAAATCAGATAATGATAGGTCGGAAAATCTAATATTATAACACTGTGTTTCCGGGACCGTGTTACTTATTCATTATATGACACTGTGTTTCCGGAACCGTGCTACTTATACATTTAATAACGCTGCATTATGCATTACCGTGATCGTGTTACAGTGGGACCTCTCTAAACTGGACACCAGGAAAAGACCTTTGGTCTAATTTTTGATGAGTTCCTTCGCCATTTATCTCAGGTGATAATGTCTGTTCGTGATCGCTTAGCACACAACTATGGCTCAGAATGATGAAATGTCTGATTTAAAGTGAAGGCTATCTAAGCCGGACACCCTGGGGACCTCCCAGGGTGTCCGGTTTAGAGAAGTTTCAGTGAACTTGTATATTGTATAACGCTATATTTCCCACCAGGTGTGTCCGGCCCCTGTTTGATGAACGACAAAGGGGATCGGGTCCCGGTCTACTGGATCTGGGACTTCACGGATCCCGACGGATCGCCGACTATCGCCGCCATATCGCACTATGGACAAGATGCATACGTACGTCCAACAAATATACGACAAATATACACCACCGCCAATTGTTTTCTTTGAATATTTTGCTTCAATATTGTGCCTGAAATCACGCAGATTGATTGACTGAGCCTGAGCTGTGCTACAGCTCAGGCTCAATCAATCAATCTGCATGATTCATTCGTAAATGTGATGGAATGTATGTATACCATTTCTATAGTTGATAGGAGTCCGTTGTCCTGAATGTTCTATGCATGACTAGCTACATTATATCATACGTTCTACTTGTCATTATCAGTTCTTTTTCAAACGCTAGAAGAGGTGAAATTGGCTGATGGCTGGATCACACAAAGATGGCCGACATGGCCACTCCATGTGCCGTATAGGATACAGTAACGAGGCAGTGTCCACATGTATGTTATACATATATTCAATCACATTCATGAAGCAATTGTCTTTGAATCTACGGATAATCAGGTTTTGAACGGGTCCTTAAAGACACTGTGTCTAACTCGAAACGATGTTTCTTTGGTTGCATGTATTTGTAACTGTGCTTGTTATAGAGAATAGTAGGTTAGTGCCGTGAATGGGAAAAATATCCGGCAAGGCTCAAGAATTTCTTTATTTCTCATCAGAAGTATATGTTGTGACCACTCATTTGAACCGTCTCGCCGAGACGGTTCAAATGAGTGGTCACAACATATACTTTGGTTCAGAAATAAGGAAAATAGATAGAGAATAGTAGGTTAGTGCCGTGAATGGGAAAAAATATCTGGCAAGGCTCAGGAAACGGGATGGGCGAGGCTCTGCCGAGCACATCCCGTTTCCGTGCCGCGCCAGATATTTTTTCCCATTCATGGCACTAACCTACTATTCTATTTATCCCGTCAACACATAAAAATGGCTTTGAAATGCAAAAATTGTATTGACTGGACATCAAAAACGTTTCACGGCACCGTGTTTCACGGCACATACGCACTGTGTTGACGGGATAAAGCATGTTATTTCATATATATTGTACATATTTTAATGAAATAAAATGCACTGAGTAACCAATAGATTTTCGCAGAATTTAATTCATGTGACTGTGTATTCAATATTCAAAGTAGTTTACAAGATGCATGCAGTTAACATTGACGTCAATGGTGACGTCGCTCAAACGGTGACGTCAAATAATTACGCAGTATTTAAAAACATGTATTTACCGAACTCCTTGTGGTAATCAGTAACCAGACCATTCATATTCTGCATGATTCTATTTTCTGTCAAACACTTTATATTTCATTCAATTTGGTCAAGTATGTACTGAGCTACATAGCTGAGAGTAAAAATGGAAATACATGTACTTCTATGGGATTTTAACTTTCGGGAAATTACTTCTGCTGACCTACTCTGCCCTCCCAAGTCAAACTGCTGTATCTGAAAAACTGCAGTATCTGCTCTATGATGCTATGCTGACCCTGTACAATCATCCCCACCATGATTGCACAGGGTCAGCATAGCATCATAGTGCAGATACTGAAGCTTAACAGATACTGCAGTTTGACTTGGGATGATTGCACAGGGTCAGCATAGCATCATAGTGCAGATACTGCAGTTTAACAGATACTGCAGTTTGACTTGGGATGATTGCACAGGGTCAGCATAGCATCATAGTGCAGATACTGAAGTTTAACAGATACTGCAGTTTAACATATACTGCAGTTTGACTTGGGAGGCCAGTACTGTATGCACATGGAGTATTTTTTTTCTAGCGAATTATGCAATAAGGCCATTTACTAGGGTTTGTAACTCAGATAATTATGCTGTTCCAAGAAAGAGAAGACATTTTATTATATACTTACCCATGAAATACATAGTTATACGATATAAATAAAAGTCATTTGTTCTCATCGATGAAATAAACAACTTCCGGTGAAAATACGACTACTTCCGCTATCTATATTCATAACGCGCACCTGCAGTGCCGGACTGCAAATAGGCTGCAAATACACATTCATTACCGTATACAGTCTAAAAAAACTGCTAATTTCCATGGAGCGGTATATAATAAATAGAAGCGAGTTGTCTACCAAAATGGTGAACCACTTGTCAGATGCTGGTGATCTCAGTGTCGATTTGAAGCCTTCAATGATGACCGATGGATTGAACACGGTTATTTTGGAATAAAAAGTCAGGCTCACGATATACGACCAAGGTAAACGGGACTTTTGGCCACAAAATGTGACTCGTCTCAGAATCAAACGATAAAAAACTATCAGTCATTAGGTTTGACTCATATGCCAGGCTAGTTCGGATTATTTTCATTTTACAATTAGGATAATTCTACATACAATTATCAAGGCTGCCAGTGAGGGGATAAGCTTCGTTTAGGTTAGACACCACCAAATAGTTTTACTATATAATTTAACCGAATGCCATCCAATAAGGCCAGTCTCTCATACTTTCACTATTCGCATGGATGCTGTGGGACCCACTTGTACATTACCTGCAGCCAGTCTGTACTGGTTCTGCAGGAACTAAACAATAGGTTCACTTACTCCTAAGAAAGAAAAATCCAACCTTGTCATATCCTCCAATATTGTGTACATGTTTTGGCCACGGAAACTCCGTTTACATCAAGTGACCAACAGGTTCAGTGTTTTCTTTTAAATGCTACAAATATGCTGAAAACTGGTGTTAAAGGTACCCCAAAATGTTCCTCAAGTGTAACTGGGTAGTAATGGATCAAGATTTGTAAGTAAACGGTGTCTGTGACCTCAAAACACCCGCACTATTTTTTTATACCGGACTACTTTTGCATACACCCCGGGCGATTTCGCACCATTTGGTGTCTTCTAACCTATAAGTGTACCAGTCCCACTACAAATCATTCTACAATTATATTCTACGGAAGCATGGAGGGGACATGTGTGTTTTTTTATTTATCTCTGGCCACGAGATAAATAAAAAAAAACACACCTAAAGATCTCGTGGCCACGACATAATTCAGGTGTGTTTTTTTTATTTATCTCGTGGCCACGAGATAAATAAAAAAAACACACCTGAATTATGTCGTGGCCACGAGATCTTTAGGTGTGTTTTTTTTTATTTATCTCGTGGCCACGACATAATAAGTCGTGACCACGAGATAAATAAAAAAACACACATGTCCCCTCCATGCTTCCGTAATATTCACTATTCAAAACTAGCTTCTATTCCTGGATACAGTACCAAGTTTGAAGCAAATATCTCAAATGGTTGTCACACAGCAGCTGTGTAACTCCACCATGTGACTGTCCACATTCTGCCTTAAATTGAGCTACTACAGAACTATGGAGAATTTTAATAGATGATGAATTAAAAGCACAAATCTCCATAAAATCACATAACATTACCCTAAATAGTGTTATAGCTAACCATTCTACATATAAAGACTCATCACTGAAACTATACCAACATCTATGCCACTCTGGAATTGTCGACAGACAAAAGGGTACTGGCTTGGAACGGTCAGTCAACCAATTTGCTTTATGACACAGGAGGAAAGGAAAAACCATGTTTTCTGAATACTAGTGTATTGGTACTATACCGATTTGCGAAAACAATACACTTACGCCTAATTTTGGCAAATTTTGGGAAGAGTGTCGCGATGTCGCGCCACTTTCCCGAACTTCTTAATTGTTTATCAGGAAGCCAATATCAATGAAAAAGAAAAGAAAAACACACTATAATGACTGTTTTTGTGTATATTACTGTCACATTCCAAGCCCAATCACCTACAGGTAATTTACATACACTGGTTTATTATATTTAACAAATAAAGCTGAGAAATCAAGATTTTAGAAGATTTTGAAGCCGATAACTGTCCGTCTGCGATACAAAAAGAACAAATGTGTTGCATCGCGGAGTCCGCTCGATTACTCTTGTCGCAGTAACTTTAAATTATGTTCCCAGAGACATACCTACAAGAAACATAAACTTCCAACTTCAAATTCTACAAAAAAACATATCTCACATAGGGCCTAGGCACACCTTATAGGTTAGACACCACCAAATAGTTTTACTATATAATGTAACCGAATGCCATCCAATAAGGCCAGTCTCTCCTACTTTCACTATTCGTATGGATGCCGTGGTACCCACTTGTACATGACCTGCAGCCAGTCTGTACTGGTTATGCATGAACAAAACAATAGGTTCACTTACTCCTAAGAAAACAAATCCAACCTTGTCATATCCTCCAATATTGTGTACATTTTTTGGCCACGGTAACTCCGTTTAAATCAAGTGACCAACAGGTTCAGGCACCCCAAAATGTTCCTCAAGTGAGACTGGGTAGTAATGGATCAAGATTTGCAAACAAACGGTGTCTGTGACCTCAAAACACCCGCACTATTTTTTTATACCGGACTACTTTTGCACCCTGGGCGATTTCGCACCATTTGGTGTCTTCTAACCTTTAACGATACCATTTCTTGTTCATGTTTGCTTTGACTGGATTATACGGAACACGCAAGCCAAATTTTATATTATTTTCTACGTTTCTCACTTGTCCTTCACCTGTCAATTAATTGCATTTGCTATAATTGCGAAATAATAACAGGCAGTGTAATTCAGATCTTGTCGTAGGATGCTAATGTGTTTTGAAAACGAAAGGAAACTGTAAATTACGTGTTATTCCATCTGAATAAACAATTTTGAGTCGCAATCAGCCTAATTGACATGATTAGGCCATAACGAATAGGTGCATGTACTTTGGTTCTCAGACACGACGTGGTTTTGTTTTTGCGGAATGTGAAGCGGGAGGGCAGAAAATTGTTAATCTATTTTCGTTTTGTTTGTTTGAGAAGTTCGTCTCTGATATTCTTCAAGTTGCCTCTGGCCCGTTTCACTAAATTCCCTACGATTAAAATGTTCGTAAGTGCATATTTGTGATCGGCTGGAAATTTCAATTGATGGACTTACATTTATTGAGCATAGGCTGCATATGCAGCCTATGCTCAATAAATGTAAATCCAATAATTGTTTAAAAGAAAACAATGTTAATGTGAAATTTACAGACTATCATAATTTTGCACTTACGAACATTTTCGTCGTACGATGTTTAGTGAAACGAGCCCCAGATGCATATCAGAGACGAACACTCAGAGACGTAAATCTCAAACAAAATGTGTTCTACAAAGTAACTGTAACGTTTTTAGACGTGAAAAAGCAAAATATTTTCGTCAAGATATGATTGTATTTAACATATTTCTGCATGGTAGTTGTTCTTATCGATCATGTGACAATTTTATTTATCCATGCCGATAAAATGCTCGACACGCAGGTATTATTCAGACGCGGCGATATCTGAGAACCAAAGTACTTTTGGATGGCCTTATTGACGGTTGCGTCCGTGTTCTACCTGGAAACCTGAGAAGTGAATGTGGTAAAAAATCAGCAATTTTATAAACACGGAGCGTGTGTAAAAACATCAATTCTCAGGCGACCTCAGAACAGAACATAACAATACATTTTATTCACTCTAAGCCACATACGTGACACACGAGGTATACAATAGATTACATAATACAACGATGGGTAAAAATACAAAATGCATATGTATAAGCTCACTAGTCATTATAACCATAAAGCATTTCTTATAAAAATAGCTAAATTTCTTAATTGCTTTCCAGATTTTTTCTCAAATAGCTGTGCGAATTTTAAAATATTTGGTCTTCTAAAATAAAATGGCTTGATATACCGTTTTCGAACTTCATCATAGAAGCGGCACTCGAAAAGGAAATGAAACTCGTCACCGAGAGCACCAGCGCCACATTTGTTGCAGACCCTGCTTGCTCTCGGCACACCTGTCCATCTACCAGTTTCGACCGCCAGTCTATGATTACAAGTTCGAAATCTGGTCAATGTTTTTCTTAACCTTTCCGTGAGATTAATTAAATATGTTTCTAATCCAAACTCTGTTTTAAAGATTCTATACGTAATTCCACGTGAAGATGAATCGATGTTGGTGAGCCATGACTGAATAAACTGGTTCTGAAGCTGAGTCCTGGCGTAGTGGCTCAGCCAGATAGCATTAACATCGTTCTGGCTAAGCCATACGCCAGGAACTCCAATTTCAGTTAAAATAGATTTAACATTCTGAATCCATCGGAAATGAGTCACATTTGCTTCATGTTGTGTATATAATAACTTATACATAAGAAACAATAATTTACTCTGCTTCCCTGAAACTAATTTTGCCCAAAACGAAATAATTCTACATTTAATGTCAATAATAAGCGGAAATTTGCCGAGTTCTCCATAAACCATGAAATTTGGTGTGGATTTCTTTACCCCCAAAACAGTTTTACAAAATTTCAAATGAATTGTTTCTATAGCCGAAATGTTTTCAAATCCCCAGATTTTACAGGCATAGCAGAGAATTGGAGTGATACATTGATCAAATAACTTAAGCTGACAGTCTACTAGAGTTGACAAGTTGTTAATCTTTCTAAATAGGCCGAAAAGAGCTTTGGATGCTTGGTCAATCAAATATTTCTTAGTCTTATGAAAAGTTCCGTTTTGATATGTAAAGTGGTCTACAATTTCAATTGTGTTATCGTTATATGTAAAGGCTATCTTTTTTGATGATTTACGTTTTTTGAAAATCATAATTTTGGTTTTTGATGCGTTTACTTCCAATTTCCACTGAATACAGTATTGATGAAAATAATTTAGAGCATCTTGTAGGCCAGTTTCTGTCTCAGACATGAGAATAGTCTCGTCAGCGTATAATAACAAGAATAGTTTAACATATATATCTAGATGTTGAAACATGTCAGATGTAACCGATTGTAAATCTACAATACCGCATACATTGAGAAAATCTTCAAGGTCGTTCAAAAACATGGCAAACAAAAATGGTGGACATATTTTCACCCTGCCTGACACCCACCATGCATGGGAAGTATTCTGAAAAGTCATTTCCTACTTTAACACAAGATTTAATACATTTATACATGTTTTTAATTATGTTTAAACATTTCCCGTTTATGCGGGACAGCAACAGCTTATACCAGAGGCCATTTCTCCATACAGTATCAAAAGCTTTCCTAAAATCAATAAATGCGCAGAAAAGAGGTTGCCTTTTACTAAATAGTATTTATATAATTGCATGTAAAGTAAAAATGTTATCAGCCGTACTATATCCTTAACAAAACATTTATTAGCAATAATCTCAGAGCACCCAGTGGTATATCATATGAGTGCATACAAGTACAGAATAACTCGTATCATAAACAAAAACAACAACAACGACATGGCCGACTATAAATATTAAAGGTACACTCAGTAGGCACAAACTGTTCTTTATATCAGAGACATCATATGAGACATTTTCTGGCAAAATAAACATTCATTCGCCATTACTACACGTATTGGTTGGCATTATTATACATTTTATATCAGACGTAACTTTCCACACTGATATCAGGGGCGATAACCGTGTTTCCTTAAAATGTTAACGGACATTACTATCTATACTCTGTATTTATTGTTTGATGTACAATTATTATACTTTATAATATGTCGAAAATATTATTTTTTCAGGTGACGCATTTATTTAGTATAAATAATTAAAAAGTACCATGCCTCATTTGCATATGAAAATACCAACGCGCGTCACTATCAGTCAACTAAATATTATTAAATGATTATATCTGAAAAGCGGCCACTCGTAATCTTTAGAACTGGTGGAATAGTGACACACATTACGCAAACATTGTATTAGCGAGCCTACCTCACCAAACCCACGGTTACCTATGTAAACAGCGGGTTTGGTGATGTTGCCGCGCAAAAGGTAATGCGGTCAAATAGGTCACGATGCAGTGACTATTTTCAATCAATAACTTATGTTGTAAGCGATTATAATGTGTATTTTCAATATTTATATTATAGCATCATCGGTACCCCTTTAAGTAATATTTGTATATTTTAAATGTAATGATGTTGTCATGAAGCGCATGAATATAAGATATTAATTAATCCAGTTTATATTGAGGCAAATCACACAGCCTAAAAACATAGTGCTGGAGTATAAACCATAGTATCGTATATTATTTTCAATAAGTATATCACTATTAAACATAATTACAATATGTATGCATATTATATTATTAAAACAGTAGATGCTACCGCTGTTTCGCTGTATGTGATATACAACATATTTTTTTTATTCGTCCGCGTACGGATTTCTGTCACACAAAGCGCCATTTTCAGTTCATATTTTGACCTGTGCATATGAACCGGACTAAGTTTAAACAACGCTCGATTCCGTCCAATTCAGATTTATCTGCAGAATGTTCAGACTAACTACATATTAAGTAATGTTGCTAAATAAGTGTTAACGGTTGGAACATGGTTATCACTAAAATGAAGAAACCACAGTCGTATTATTGAAAAATAAGATTTACCTGAGACCTCATGGAGGCCGCCATTAATCCTATTGTAAACAATAGACCTTTGTGATCCCTCCCATTTCCTGAGTAGCCCCCGCTTAGTGAAACGATGTGCTAATCATGATATTATGTTCCCCAATAATTGGAAACGGTTTTGAATTTCTCGGTAAAAACTACGAAAGTCATAAAAAAATAACGATGTATATTTAACATTGGATACGCTTAAACGGTATTACTCTCTCATCGGATCGTCAGTTGTCATCGATAGCGATTTAACGTACTGATCTGGTCTTAATTTATTGTCAACTTTCAACGCCATTTACAGAATATATGGTTAATTTTGGAAATAAATAACGGCAAATTACGATGACGTCTGCTCTGAAATATCTGTCAACATGCGGACGTAATTTAAGGAAATCGATTATATTTTAAGGCTACATCTGTGACTAATTACGAATTTATGTATGGTCTTTGGCTACACCCGACACATTACACATATCTAGTTGTAAAACATCGCGGTCGCTTTGTGTGGAAAAAATCGATAATGCGTAGTTGTGTGTGACAAGGTGTTGATCTGATGACACCACACAGCTGTGACCCTTAGGCAATGTTTTGAAATTGACGTGTCGTTTTGATGTGTGCCGCAACACCTCACTGTCGGAGACAACATGACAATTAACGATATACTCTCGATTATACACAGATCTATTAGACGGCTGGTTATTTAAAATAAAGAGTAGTTCAGTACACCTTCGCCGATATTGTTTTCACCGTATTTAGTTGTGCCGATATTGTTTTAAAAAATCAGTAATTTTTTTCCGTAAATGGTGTTGAAAATTGACAAAATATATAGCCGCATTTCTCCGATATTCGTTTAGAAAATCACCAATATTTTCTGTAAATGGTGTTGACACAAAATGCAGCGTACACGCGGAATTCAAATAAAATACAAAATAATAATTTAATAAATAGACGCCGATGGCTACTGTGTTTGCGGCCAGTGATTCTGGTCGTGGTAGCCACAGGCGCAGTTCGAACAGTGTTTTGAGCAGATGGAGGACAATAATTATTTCAAATTCATAAAAAAATGTTTGCTGTCCGAAAATTAATTAATTGTGACAGCCAAAAAAAAAAGATTTTGGGACAGTAAAACATTATATGGTATAGACAGTATAGACAGTACCTCAAACTTAAAAAAAACAGTAACAAACTGTCTGTGTATATATTACTTAAAGACAGACACTTTAATTGTTGGTAAGTTTCTATCAATTTATAGGTATTTTTATTAAAATCGTAAAATTGTGAAAATATTAAAAAATATTAAAATCACAAAAATAATATATATGGAGAATTTTTTTTTATACCACGTCGAGGTTTCAAACCCCGACCCTTTCGGGAATCGGTAATTAAATCATTGAAGTCGGTGACCTTAACCTCACGACTGTTGCGCCATTTATGACAATCACAGTTATACAGAAGTGCTATCAGTATTACGCCACCATTTGAACGTAATAATTATTAAATTATTTGCAACTCCATCTACAACAATACCGTTACAGAGATACGCTATTGAAACAACATGTATTAGTACCCATAACATAACAAAGTAATGTATCATTATATATCACAGGAGATAGCTTAAAACTATATATCCTAATCATAAACAGAACAATCCGCTTGGCTCGTATGAAAATAGTTCGCGTGATATTGATTATCTCCCTTGCCGAAAGTAGTTCAGTGATTTATTAATTCCAAATAAGACGTGTTTGCGTAATGCAATTATACACGTATTTAATTCCTATAAAGAACATGTTGTGCCTATTGAGTGGGCATGCACCTTTAAGCCGACCTGAGGTCGACTATAGTCTGTTTCACGAAAGCTGCCCAAATTTTACGGCTATATTATATATAGACAATTCAAAAACAATATTATTTTCAATAATATTAAATTAAAGGAAAATTTCAGAATGAGCCTTCTTTTTATTTCGTGAAATTTTGTCAAATATTGATTTTATTGCGAAAACAAAATTTCCCCATGCTAAATCCCCATAGACATCTTCACGAGTGAAGATGTCTATGGGGATTTAACATGGGGAATTTTTTTAGAATTTCAGAAATACTGGACCGATTTTTAAAATTTAACTTTTGTTTTCTTAGTTAGATCATTTCCAAGCTATCTATCTAGGTTTCGGAGTCAATTTCCAAAAAAAAAATGGTTTTTTGACTACTCCCACAAGTCCTCTACCTCTTTTTCCCCCATGTTAAATTCCCATAGAGAAATCAATTTTTCGTAATAAAACCAATATTTGACCAAATTTCACAAAATAAAAAGAAGGCTCATTCTTAATTTTTCCTTTAATTTAATATTATCAAAAGAAATCTTGTTTTTGAATTGTTTATATAGCCGTAAAATTTGGGCAGCTTTCGTGAAACAGACTATAGTAACAACAGTGGGCTACGTGCATTATGTACATAGAAGATCTCGAACGAGTTTTCATTTTATTCGAACGAGTTTTCATTTTATTTGATGTTTAGGAAATTAGGACACGAGTCGGGCACAATGTTGCCGCTTGTACAAGGGTTCGTTTCACTACTAAACTTCGTACTACTAGTCACTAAATTGTTCGTAAGTCCAACTTTAGGATCGTCTGGAAATTTGAATTGATGGATTTACATTTATTGAGCATAGGCTGCATTTTCTTGCAAACAATTAATGGATTTACATGTATTGAGCATAGGCTGCATATGCAGCCCATGCTCAATAAATGTAAATCCATTAATTGTTTACAAGAAAACATCGTTAATGTGAAATTTACAGACTATTTTGGACTTGTGATAGTCTGTAAATTTGACCTTTATCAATAAATGTAAATTCGTCAATATAAATTTCCAGTCGATCCTAAATTTGCACTTACGCATATTTTAGTCGTATGAAGTTTAGTGAAACGGGCCCCTGGATAGTAGCAGTGGATGTGTATTATGTACGGAGTAGAGACGATCTGAGAAGTTGTGTACAACGATATGCATACAAAACAAATAGCGTTTGTTTTGTTGTGTACGCTAAAACGATACTGTCGTTTATTAAATATCCGACTTTCAAATATTTAAAAGCCTGTCGTTTCTTTCAACGCTTCGTTTTGACATCGTGTCCAATGTTTTTTTTATTACAAAATGAGGTTTTCGTTGGTTTAAACGTGACACGTAATTAAAAAGGGACAACACCGAGCTGTTTGTGCACCGGTATTGATTTCAACGTCATTTTCGTAAAATATGGTACGTTTGTGAAATCAATATCGATGTGACAGTGGCAGCTATTATATGTGGCTGTGAAAAATAGGGCTTAACGAATTTGTCACCAGTGTATCTCCGGATCATATAACACACACATGTAGCCTGTTAACGATCTATATTGCTTGTTAGAAGCATGGCGGATGGCTCACTGATGGAATGGCGAACAGTGTAGATCATGATCAGACTGTGCGGATGCACGGGCTGATCTGCAACTACACTGTCTTGAAACATATAATCCCCATTTCTCCAGTCGCAGCCACACCACATATTTATGTATTTCTCCATCCATCCGTCCGTTCCGGCATTCCTCTCGCCGTCCCTCCATCCTTCCGTCAAGTCATAACCTCGTGTCAGTACTGTCATTACTTTGATTGTATTTCAGCTCTTGTCCACTGATGGATGGAGAGGGTTTACATGGTTGACCAATGACGGGAAGCCTCCCCTAGACAACCCTCAGTGTGGCTTCTTTAACGAGCTATGTCCGCTGATCCCCACAGGTACAGTACTCATCCATTACCCTACGACTCCGCCACCCCCGCCCCATCCCCACCACCAGTACCACAGCAAGCATGGATAACCATTTAAATCCGAAATCCGATATAGCGATGTATGCAAATAGTGCAGATCCAGATGAGCCGGCTTGTAACGAGCCGTCTCATCATGACCTGCATTTTTGGAGTAATTTTCTTAGCACCCCCTTTTCATAAATTGACTGGTCTGAAAACCACTTTGTGTCGGTTGTATTGGTTAAAAAACTAACATATCAAAATCCGTTCCAGTTACTTAGGGGTGAACGGGGTAGTGCTTAGCCGCAAGCGTTACAGTTGGGGTCCCATCGATTATAGCCACACTATGTTATTTCTTGGAATTAAATAAGTGTTAAATTAAATAATATGTAATCATTCAACCAGTTTTACAAATTACGAGTGCCCGCGATACAAATATAATCAGTTACATATACAAGGTGCATGATCACGTGGTTATAACAACAACAACAGTGACTGAAAGTCACGGTTGAAATCTTGAAAATATTATTTGATATTTTCCTTAATATGAAACGGATTTTGATGAAATATAGCGCAGCAAACGCGTCTTCATGAGCTGCTGCATTTGGTGGTCCAGGGAGTGTGGCACAGACTTATGTCGTTTTTGCGAAGAATCGATTTCCGTGTCAGAGACACGGAAATCGATTCTTCGCAAAAACGACAGATGTTTGGGCGAAAATTGACCACAAAATTCACCTTAACAAGACGCGTTTGATGCGCCATATTTCATCAAAATCCGTTACATAATAAGGACACTATAAAAGAATACGTACTTTGAATCAGATGGGTTCTGTAAATTTCAGTACTTGTTGTTGTTGTTAATACCACGTGATCATACAACTTGATCATACAATTTGATATAGCAAATGCTGATTGATAGACAGAGACGCACGTCTGTATCATGCTACTTTGCTATTTGCAAATGAGGCAGGACATTTTTAAATTACTTATATCAATTAAATGCCTCATCGGAATAAATAGTTTTATCGACATATTTTAAATTATGATCGTTGTCCATCAACAAAATGAAGCGAGATAATAAATAGTTGTATCCGTTTACATATACAGTTATCGCCCCTGACCAAGAGTGCACATTCGCGTTTGATAACATTTTATATTATTCGGAAAAAACAATTCGACATATTAAATCCCTTTATGCATATTCGTAGAGTGAAGATGTCTATGGGGATTTAACAGGGGGGGGGGGGGGATTTTTCGAATTTCAGGGCTGATTTGATATTTTTTCTGTATATATTCAGTTCTGATTTGGGGATTTTCCCCGATCACAACAGATGAAATATGTTATTCGGCCTAAAATTACCCGAGCTCTTGACAGGCAGTTAAACACCAATAGTTACACCTTCTATAAATTCATAATGCAAACGCCCACCAATACCCTATTGCGTTTACATCCCAATACAATACATTATACACACGTGACGTCTCGCGATGTTGTCGATTGGTTAAAGTTCGCAACGTCGCTGTTCCAGGAATTGCGACAAAATGACATAAAACAAGATTATTTTTAATTTTAACGCCATATTTGGTTATTTACATTTTTCAGACCCCACGCACTTTAAAGTTCGCAACGTTCGTTAAAGTTCGCAACGACGCTATTCCAGAAATTGAGACAAAAGACATACAACAAGATTATTGTTAATTTTAACGCCATATTTGGTTATTTACATTTTTCGGACTCCACGCACCGGCTTTAAACACCCCAGCAAACGCAACATCCCATGGTTTTATTCCTTAATTAAATAAATTAAATCTTCTTACAGACACGACGACGGTGATCCTGACGGTATGTGTCTCCGTCATAGCGATGTTGACCATTGTTGCAATTGTTGGCTACATAATCAGGTAAGCACGTGGTGTCTTTCTCGTCGGCTGAGTGCCATGTCGCTGTTTAAATTATTTTTAGCCCGTCAACACAGTGCGCATGTGCTGTGAAACAGTTTGTATATCCTGTCAATACGACTGTGTATGAACATGTGCGGTGGCTGGGGTTATTATTTTGCATTTTAAAGCTATTTGTAGGTGTTGACGGGATAAATAGAATACATGTAGTAGGTTAGTGCCGTGAATGGGAAAACATATCTGGCGCGGCACGGAAACGAGATGTGCTCGGCAGAGAGCCGAGCACATCCCGTTTCCGTGCCGCGCCAGATATGCGATAGTGTATAACATTCACACAATTTTTTCAACACATGTACACGTATTTTGAGGCGGAGCTACCCGATGGGTGGCATACAATACCAACGGTCTATGTTACCCATTGTCTGTTTCACGAAACCTGCCCAGATTTTACGGCCATATAAGCAATGCAAAAACAATATTCGTTTTGATAATATTAAATTATTGTAAAATGTAAAAATGAGCCTTTTTTTTATTTCGTGAAATTTAGTCCAATATTGATTTTATTATGAAAATTTCATTTGTCTATGGGAATTTAACATTGGGCACAAGAGAAGTGGAGAAGTTAGGAGAGGAGCAAAAAAAACAAAGATTGACTCCGAAACCTGGTTATATAGATTGGAAATGATCTAACTAAGAAAACAACTGTACAATTTTCAAAAATCGGTCAACTACGTCCGACATTGGAAACAAATCCCCATACCCATAGACATGTATGGGGATTTAACATCTTAAACATGGATAATTTATTTTTCGCAATAAATCAATATTGGACCAAATTTCACGATATACATGTAACTGAAAAGAAGGCTCATTCTTAATGTGTGCATTAGTTATATAGCCGTAAAATGTTGGCATGTTTCGTGAAACAAACAATAGAAACTGTATAAATTATATGAACTGCATCACGCATACATAGAAGTACATTATACAATTATTGTTTTTTGGAGGAGGTGTACATGAGATTTGCGGACCTGAGAAAAGTGATGTTCACCGCCGCCGAAAACCTGAGAAAAGTGATGTTCACCGCCGCCGAATTCGGCGGCGGTGAACATCACTTTTCTCAGGTCCACAAATCACTTTTCTCAGGTCCTTCGGCGTCGGTGAACATCACTTTTCTCAGGTCCTTCGGCGTCGGTGAACATCACTTTTCTCAGGTCCGGAAATCTCATGTACACCGACTCAACAGACTATAATTGTTTTATTATATAACAAATAACACGAATATCAATAAAATCATGAATAGTCGCTAACAGTGTAAACACAATATCAATTATAAGTGTCAGATTTACGCATGCGCTCTAAGGAGTTGAACAATATGTTAGTTTTCACGAATAAACACATCTCGGACCGGTCTCGTGGTCCGAAAGTGCTTGTTCGTGTAAACAAACCGTTCAGAACATTCAATGTGTAAGATACATGTAATAACGTGGCCGCGTTTCTTCCAATGAGAATGACTGAAATACTTAGTCATATAATAATAGCCAGTGTTCACCTGGAGTGCTACTTTACATTAGACAAACCATGTGATTTTGTACCTAAGAAGAAGTGCGATCCTTCATAAAGTACATTTACAGAAACAGCGATCAACGATCGGGGTTCATCTTTACCGGAATGCCGACTTACATGGTTTGGCCCTCGTGTACATGTTCGGTCTTCTGTTACTTGAGAGCTAAATCCTGTTATACATGTACCCCATTAAAATGTAATAAAATTAGTACTGATCATAATACTTTTGGGGTTGGAGCTACAACATGTAAATGCGTCACCTGAACAAATATTATGTTCGACAGATTATAAAGTACATGTATGATCATTGCAGATCAAAACATAAATACAGAGAATAAATAGTAATGTCCGTTAACATTTTAAGGAAACACGGTTATCGCTCCTGATATCAGTGCAGAAATTTACGTCTGATATAAAATGTATAATAATGCCAATCAATACATGGGGTAATGGTGAATGAATGTTTATTTTGCCAGAAAATGTAGATGATGTCTCTGATATAAAGAACAGTTTGAGCCTACTGAGTGGGCATGTACCTTTAATGTTTACAATATACAACAATGCCGTAATTTTCTGTACAAATAAGCCGGTTAATGTGTCAAAGCGATGTGTGTGGAGGTATTCATTCCTCCGATAGCCTTGGATTAAGTTGTTCTCGTCATCTTGCTTGTACTGTAACAAGAGGCTCTTGAATAATCGTACAAGTAGTAAAACATCTGCGGTCCATAAACAGTTGTGACTGGAAAAAATATGGTTAGTCGCATTTGCGATCGAACGACGAACAGTGCATACCAAGATCAGCCTGCACATCCGCGCAGTCTGATCATGGTATGCACTGTTCGCCGTTTAGTCCGTGAATAATACAGCGTACTCATGCAAAACCACATGCGGTTAATCACGGCCAGATTATCAACGTATCTGAACGTCTATTGGCAATGCCTACTCGCAATCAAGCAGTTTGAATGTCTGAGCCTGAAGCTGTAGCACAGCTCAGGCTCAGTTAATCAAGCTTCTTGATAGCATTTTGAAATAAAGACATTGACATGTTGGCAAGATTAGCGCAAGTGGTTGTGTACGACGCAAAGTGTAGCATTCATTATCCGAACGCACGATGGTACGGAGCCCACTGTAGCCGATTTCATCAACATTGCAAAGCATACTTTACTAGCAAAGTATACTTTGAGGGAGAAATTTTCATTTTTTTTTTTAATTTATTAATTTTTATTATACTGAATTTATTACATTATCACAGCCATTTAATGGCTGTGATAATGTAATAAATTCAGTATAATAATTCTGCATACTTTTAATCATGAAATACATGCATTTGTTAGTTCTATGTGAAATAATGCATTTCAGGAAAAATAAATGATTACTCCCTCAAAGTATACTTTGCTAGTAAAGTATACTTTGCAATGTTGATGAAATAGGCTACAGAAGGGGACGTAGAATTATTGTTTTCATTAATTTGTTCCCACGAAATACCAATTCGTTCCCTCAATTTAACAATTCGTTCCCACGAATTAACAATTCGTTCCCATGAAATAACAATTCGTTCCCACGGGAACGAATTGTTTGTTATCTCGTGGGAACGAATTGTTAATTAGAGGGAAATAATACACAGTGAAGAGAACACCCGCAAAATGTTTATTAGTTATTACATTCAACAAATAAAGTTATTTGAAATCTTGAAGAGGATCTCGAATAATCTGCAATGTCAAAAGCACACGTCCACTCAGTTGGCACAACCTTTTTTTATATCAGCGACATCTGAGACATTTTCTGGTAAAATAAACATTCATTCACCATTGGCATTATTATACATTTTATATCAGAGGTAAATGTCCACACTGACATCAGGGGCGATAACCGTGTTTCCCTAAATGTTAACGGACATTACTATTTATTCTCTGTATATATGTTTTTGATCTGCAATGATCATACTTTATAATCTGTCGAAAATATTATTTTTTCAGATGACACATTTAATTAGTATAACTAATTAAAAAATGATCATGCCCTATTTGCATATGAAAATATCCTGATACCACCTATCAGTAAAATAAATATTACTAAATGATATATATGGGCACTGTATAGCGGGCACTCGTAATTTTTAGAACGGGTGGAAACCGTGGAATAGTGACACGATTATACACTTATTTAATGCCCATAACGAATAGTTTGTTCCTACTGAGTGGGCATGTACCTTTAATGTGAGTGAACACATTCCAAACATGCACTAAACTATATCTAGTTCATATAAACAGCTGCGTAATTTGGATTTCAAACAATTAACATGATGTCACGTTTGACGTCACACAACGTGACGTCGAAAAACGGGAAACACGTCATTGTGTAAACTATTCATACGCACAGCACAATTCGCTTACTCGGTGTTTACGCGGAAGCCGACGTACACTCGTGTGTTATTTCCAGCTATTTAAAATGTACGATGGAATATCCTCTATTTATATGCACATATTTTTACTTTATCGCAGATAATAGTAAATTCGGAAACACACTGGCCAACAGTCATTGGCCTGACACTTTTTGAGCTCAAATGCCCGGGTTTGGAAGGTATTTGAGACACTTCCTACTTTTAGATATAAGCTATATCAGGCCCGTAGCCAGGGGGAGGGGGGGGTGTCGGAGCGGTCGTCGACCCCCCCCCCCCCCCCCGCCCAGCCTCGAAGTACACTTTTTTAGCATCGAGGTCCACTTTTTTAGACCCCCCTATATACCTCAGGCCCATTGGTCCTTCGAAACGACCCCCCCCCTTCAAACAGGTCTGGCTACGGGCCTGTATATGATCATCGTTTGATTCAAAGATAATTGCTTGATGGAATATACATGTATATGTATAACATTTTTGTGAACACTGCCTCGTTACTGCATACGTATGTACAGTAGCGCTTTTCTGCTGGTCAACTATACGTACTGTACCAATACTATACGTATACTATACCAATACGATATGTTTTCTATACGATATGCATATAATATAAAAGTACGGTATGTTTGTACCATACATACCAACCAATATCGTATAGATATAACATTCAAATCGTACGTTTATACGATTGTTATACATGTGTATAATTCTGGTACGTTTGTATCGTACAAACATACCAGATTATGGTATATTCATACCATATCCGTACGGATATATCGTATATACGAACGGATATCGTATGTTTGTATAATATTCGTATAGTACGTTTGTACTATACGATGATACGGTACAAACATACCAATATTATATAATCATACGATATGCTCATTAAATATACCAATACTATACGATTCCGATATGTATACGATATTAGTATATACAAATAGGTAAGGAGCAGAAAAGCGCTACTGGTATCGTATCGAAGCTTCCTGGTGTCAATGCTAAAATATATTGATCTCCTAATTATGAGATAATAAGTCCTAATTAGGAAATAACATTTCCTAATTAGGACTTGATATCTCATAATTAGACTTACTATCTCCTAATTAGGACGTAATATCTCCTAATTAGGAGTTAGTACCTTCAAATTGGGAGTTAGTATCTCCTAATTAGGAGATAACACATTTTTTAGCATTGACACAGATACTAAGTCCTAATTAGGAGATACAACTATTTTAGCATTGGCACCAGGACGCATCCATATATACGGCACATGGAGAGGCCAATTACGTGACATTTACGAAGCAATTATCTTTGAATCAAACGAGGATTTATATATCTTATATATAAGACGTGCCTGATAATACAATGAATGTCCAAGGCCACTTTCCGGAATTCTGACACCGCCTGTGACACACTTTCGCTGAATGTCGCTTTGTCAGCCTTAGCCATTCCCCACACTACTGTCTGTTCCACGTTTTGCTGCCGACGAACTTTTGGCCATTAAACAGATTTTTTGGGAAATTGACTCCGAAACCTGGCGAGATAGCTTGAAAATGATGTAACTAAGAAAACAAAAGCTACATTTTGAAAATCGGCCCACGAATAAAAACATTTTTTTTAAATAAATCTATTTTTAGCCCCCATGTTAAATTCCCATAAAAAGTCGCACTTTTTTTTGCACTTTTTTTCGCACTTTTTTTCGCACTTTTTTTCGCACTTTTTTTCGCAATAAAATAAATATTTGATGTAATTTCATCAAATAATTTTGTTTGGGGAGGGTGACTTTTGTTATTGACTTTTGTTAAAAAGTACTTACTTTTAAATATTTTCTTAGATTTAATGTGTTTAATAGCCAAAAGTTCGTCGGCAGCAAAACGTGGAACAGACAGTAAGTACCTGGGGGGCGTTTCACTAAACTTCGTACCACTAAAATGTTCGTAAGTGCAAATTTAGGATCGTAAATTTCAATTGATGGATTTGTATTGAAGATAGGCTGCATATGCTCAATAAATGTAAATCGAATAATTGCTTACAAGAAAACACTGTTAATGTAAAATTTACAGACTATCATAATTTTGCCCGTACGAACATTTTAGTCGTACGAAGTTTAGTGAAACGGGTCATTGACATGGATTATTTATAGAAGATTTCGGCATTTTGTATATTGTAAACATTAAAGGTACATGCCCATTCAGTAGGCACACAATGTTCTTTATATCAGAGACATCATCTGAGACAGTTTGTGCCTACTGAGTGGGCATGTACCTTTAAAGGTACATGCCCACTCAGTAGGCACAAACTGTTCTTTATATCAGATACATCCTCCGAGACATGTTCTGGCATACATTTTATATCAGACGTAACTTTCCACACTGATATCAGGATAACCGTGTTTCGTTAAAATGTTAACAGTCAATACTATTTATACTCTGTATTTATTTTTTGTTGGGCAACTATCATACTTTATAATCTGTCATATTATTTTTTCAGGTGACGCATGTAATTATTATAAATAATTAAAAAATAGCCTGATACCAACGCGCGTCACTATTAGTAAAATAAATATTACTAAATGATTATATCTGTATAGCGGCCACTCGTAATCTTTAGATTTGGTGGAATAGTGACACAGTTATTTAATTCCTATAAAGACAGTTTGTGCCTGCTGAGTGGGCATGTACCTTTAAATCACCACTTGTCTAATGTCCTATATATATTCATTCAGAGCTCCAGATAAGGTGAGTTTTGGTGTATTGTACGCACTTATTTTAGCAGAATACGCTGTGGGAGTACAACATACTCACAGCAATGTGAAAATACGCATTGATTTTCAAATTGAGTAGTGAAAATATTGTGATAAAATTGAAAATTTACTTCAAATAGTGTTCGTCTTTTTGCATCTCAAAAATTGTCATTTTTTAAATGTGTTTTATTTTTTATCATTTCTTCCCTATTACAAATAATGAAGCAAATCAATAATACATTTGTAAAAGAAGTATACGCATTGAAATTGAAATCTAGGGCTATAACACTCTTTAGATATAAAACTTATCTGGAGCTCTGTTCATTTGTATCCACCAGGAAGCGTCAGATTGAGAACCGCATGATGAGGCTGATCTGGAAGATAAACATCTCCGACATCGAGATGCGCAAGTCCCGGCTAGGCGTCGGTAGTCGTGTTAGTCTGGTAATAGTCTTGGCCCGGTTGTTCAAATCTTCTGTTAGGTCAACAGACTGTTAAATCCTTTGTACTTAACAGTCTGTTAAGCTAACAGAGGTTTTGAGCAACCGGGCCCTGATACTTCACCGAACCGAACACCAAGTCCCAACGGTGTGGAAGCGTCCTGGTGCCTAATTAAGAGATACTACGTCCTAATTAGGAGCTTCTAAATAGGAGATACCAAGTCCTAATTAGGAGATACTAATTCCTAATTAGGAGATATCATCTCCTAATAAGGAAATGTTATATATACCATCTCATACGTGGGACTTAGTATCTCCTAATTAGGACTTATTATCTCCTGATTAGGACTTAGTATCACATACTTAGGAGTTACTATCTCCTAATTAGGACTTACTATCTCCTAATTAGGACTTAAACATATTTTAGCATTGGCACCAGGCCGCTTCAATATAACGGTGTCCGGTTCAGCGAGATTCCGCTGTAATTCAGGATCCGAGAGTATACACAACTGACTGCGTTAATCTTGCCAAGATCATCGACGTTTCTGGAACGCCTATTTGCAATCTCAGCTCGCGATCAATCGGTTTGATTGCATGAGCGTCAGCGGTAGCACAGTTCAGTCTCAGCCAATCAAGCAGTTTATTTCAAGTACAATTATCATGATGACATTATGTACGATCCTAGTGATAATGACGTATTCGACCGTACTATTATGAATAAACATGGCACAACTGGACACGTGTATTGTAAATGTGCGCATGTCATACAGTGAAACCTCCCTAAACCGGACACCATGGGGACCTCCCAGGGTGTCCGGTTTAATGAGGTTTCACTGTAAATCATGCATTAGATGATTCTGAGCCATAGCTGTGTGCTAAGCGATCATGAACAGACATTATCCCCGAGATAAATGACCAAGAAAAATAAGATCCAGATGAATGAGCAGTAGAACACACCCTATCAATTGTAATTACTGCAGAATGTATATGGAAATTGGGTCGAGTAACTCATGGGTCGAAACAAAATGGGGCGCATCAGGCGAATACACATTCTGTTTATTTACGCATAGAAAGCCAACTTTCATTACGCTCCCCAAAAAGCAAGTTGTTATGGTAAACATATTTATGTATTTGGAACAACATAGACAGTCGAAATTACCCTTCCCAACCGAAATTCAAGTTCTGGAGTGTCAGCAAACTACATAGGCCATGTGCGTCGATTCACACTGCGTAACCATGAAATTGACCAAATCTGTTGGAAAATAACTGATTGCTGGTCGCTGATTGGTTAAAGATACTAACATGCAGTAACTATTGTCTGTTTTATTAATTGTGTGGACTATTGAAAGAAATTCTATCAAATAATGAATTCGTATAATAAAACAGGGTGACCCAGTGTGTATTTTGAATTGACCAGACTATAGTATTTTACTTTCTTATATGATTTCACGATGTGTAGTCTGCTGTTTCCAAAGTAATAAAATACGTAAAGTGTATCATTCCACACTACTACATATATGTAAATATTGAGTTCTTATTTTAGGATTTTCCCCCAATCACAACAGGTGAAATATGAGATTCGACCCAGTTAACCGTGCCTAAGATGACCATAGCTATGACAGGCCGTTAAACCTCATTAATTCAAATCAATTCGAATTCGTTACAGACGAAGATGTCGTCGACGAATCAATCGTCATTCTCACTGGCATCGGGCTTCAGCAACACGACCACAGACTGTCTGGGCAACATCAGTGCCACCAAGGTGGGCGTTTACAAGGGCCAGTCGGTGTCAATCCGCAACGTCATTCTGCCCGCCACCAGTTTCATCGCCAGGACCTTATAGAGCTAAAGGAGGTACGCACAATGTGTCTGCGACTGAACGATGGTGCTGATTGGAATTGTCACATGTAGGTCATGACCATATAGCACACTACATGTAGCCTGATAACGATATATTTTGCTTGTTAAAGGCATGCCGGGTGTTTCATTAACCCTTAGACCGTTATCTTATTTTTTTTTGTCGTCTGCTGTTCATTTTCTATTTTCCATTGTTATCATCAAAAACATGCTTTTACAGCACTTTAGAATAATTTACAACATGTTTTGACAGCACTTCAGAATCATTTCCATTGGAAATGATTCTGAAGTGCTGTCAAACCATGTATTTATTGAGAAATAAGGCAAGATATAAAAGCAACAGCAGACGACACTATTAATTGTTGTGAGTAGAGGTATACTATATAATGGCGAACAGTGCAGATCTTGATCAGGCTGTATGGATGCGCAGGATAAATGGATATACACTGGTCGCAAAAAACATAAGCCATGATGTATTTAAAAATTGATAATAAACCATTTAGTAAAAAAAACAAAAAACAACATAAGCCCCATGTCACAACCACAAATAAGCGGCCCCGTTTCATTAAGCTTCGTACGATTAAAATGTTCGTAAGTGCAACTTTATGATCGTCTGGAAAGTTCAATTGATGGATTTACATTTATTGAGCATATGCATATGCAGCATATGCTCAATAAATGTAAATCCAATAATTGTTTACAAGAAAACATTGCTAATGTGAAATTTACAGACTATCATAATTTTACACTTACGAACATTTTAGTTTAGTGAAACGGGCCCATGTAAAGGAATTAAATAAATATGTACATGTAGCTATTCCGTCTGTATTTAACATTACATTTAGTGATAGTTATGTTACTCATAGTGACGCGCGGTAGTATCAGGCTATGATATGCAAAAGAGGTAGGCCATTTTTAAATTGTTTATGGCAATTAAATGTGTCACATGAAAATATATCTTTATCGACATATTATAAAGCATGATCAGTGCACATCAAAAAATAGAAAGAGTATCGAATAAAATGTAGTTTCCGTTAACATTTTTAAGAAAACACGGTTAAATTTACAAATATTGGTAAGATTGGCGCAGGCGTCAGTGTACATGTTTGTTTATGGTTTTCAGATGCGCGAGATGCAACACGACAACATAAACCCCTTTGTCGGCGCATGCGTAGACGTGGCAACACCATGTGTGCTCTTTCTATATTGCCAAAAAGGCAGTTTACAGGTTAGTCTGTGTGGCATGCTTGTTGCGTATACAATATAGGATACCTCTCTAAACCAGACACCCATGCCATCTCTTTTTGCGTGATTTTGATGTGTTTAGTGTCATTTGTGGCTGTGACTGGAGAAACTGGGCTCATGGGATGTGTGACCAGTGTATCAAATGGCATACTCGTGTAGCCTGGTGACAACATATATTGCTTGTTAGACGCATGACGAGTATTTAATTGACCTAATGGCGAACAGTGCAGATCCTGATCAGACTGTGCGGATGCACAGGCTGATCTGGATCTGAACTGGTCGCAAAACCCATAAGCCCCATTTCTGCAGTCACAGCCACATTTGTCTCCGTTGATAATGTATGTTCATGATCACAAAGCATACACACGGGTCTGAAGGTGGTCATATGCCTGACTTATAATGGAACCTCTCTAAACCGGGCCCCAGTATGTCCGGTTTAGAGAGGTTCCATTGTATTTGTTTAAAGGCACTGGGTCTCAGATATGCCTTGAACGTGATGAATAATTTCGAAAGTTGCCAACATTTCAACGTTGTCCGATCCGACTGAACACGATGCCGTTCACGAAAAATCGATATCTTAGTTAACGACGCCGTAAATGACGTCGAATGTTTCAAACTTTGTACGGCGATTACAGCTTTACTAATTGAGTTATCACATTTATGTAAACGGTTACTGGTTCAAGGAGGCCATATCTATGCGTGTGCTAAGTTTCAGCCGAATCTGAAAGTTTCCAAATTTTCAACGTCGTCCGTTCCGGCTGAAAATTGGCATGTATCGAAATTATTGGATTTGTATCGAATTTTTTAACCCAATTGTACATATACATGTAGGCCACGTGGAAAAGAATGGCGATTGGTATGCACATTTTTATAATATTGAACAATATCTAGCGTTTACAACAACGCTATACACGTAGCTGTTTCTCAGTATTATAAGCATATGTTTCAATCGATGCTTAATAAATCATTTCGTTTAAAATAATTACACTTTGGAATAAATGTTTTATTTCCATAATATAGGACTGCCGGCCCACAATACAACATGGTAGTATACACATTGGAAAGGAGCTATACACCGTATAGAGAATAGTAGGTTAGTGCCGTGAATGGGAAAAAATATCTGGGAAGGCTGGTTTTCGTGCCGCGCCAAATACTTTTCCCCATTCACGGCACTAACCTACTATTCTATTTATCCCGTCAACACTACAAATAGCTTTAAAATGCAAAACAAATAACCACAGCCGCATCCTCAAAATCGGAGAATCGAACCGCATATATGCATACACAGTGATTAGGTCGTGTTGACATGATATCAAAAATGTTTCACGGCACCGTGTTTCACGGCACATACGCATTGTGTTGACGGGATAAATCACATTACATCTACAAGTAAAAATAAAAAGTTTAAACTTTATGTAGTTTACAACGATTACATACAAGCGCGACAGCACTTAATGTGGGAGGAAACCGGAGTACCCGGATGAAACCCACTTGTCCGATCTGGCGACCACCATACCACCTCACATACTGCCCCACACATCTACAAGTATATATAATGAAATGAGCGTATATATATACGTTATACCAGCAAGCACATGTATCAGATTGCGCGTCGTGAGAAAAGGAATCCATACATACTTCAACCAGGGTTGAACTAAATCAATCTGCTTTTGCGCACAATATAATACATGCATGTACAGTGTACTATTGTGATTAATATATATATGAAATACATATATCAATATATAGAGGTATATTATATTTGTGCAACGAATTGTGGACATATTTCAAAATATAGAGGATATTCATATTTGTGCAACGAATATGACATATATTTTCATCGAGTGGTGTGAAATATCCATATTTCACGAGTGCCATTAGTCACTCGTGAAATATTGACATTTCACACCACTCGATTAATGGCACTCGTGAAATATTGACATTTCACACCACTCGATCATGATGAAACACCACTCGATGAACATATATGTCATATTCGTTGCAACAATATGAATAGTCTATTTATTATATACCGCTCCATGGAAATTATCAGTTTTTAGACTGTATACGGTAATGAATGTGTATTTGCAGCCTATTTGCGCTGTTTTCTTTCTAAATACAGAATATGAATATAGATAGCGGAAGCAGTCGTATTTTCACCGGAAGTTGTTTATTTCATCGATGAGAACATATGACTTTTATTTACATCGTATAACTATGTATTTCATGGGTAGGTACATAATAAATATATCATATACACATATATATGTTTAATTAGCTTGTATAATGGATTGTCTTTAGTCTTTAGATTTATCTTTGAAATTTGTTCTGAATTTGTTTTGAATATAACGCATGTTCTTTTGGCATATGTCATCAAATAAGATGGTGGTTGATTGATTGATATATGCCATTTACTGTGCATGAAGCGAAACACCACATATTGTATATCTGTGACATAATCTGCGAAACAGTGCCTTGAATGCTGGACCTGTTTAAACAGGGGCCCGTTTCACTAAACGTCGTATGAATACAATGTTCGGAAGTGCAAGTTTAGGATCGTTTAGAAATTTCAATTAATGGATTTACATGTATTGAGCATAGGCTGCATATGCAGCCTATGCTCAATAAATGTAAATCCAATAATTCTTTACAAGAAAACATTGTTAATGTGAAATTTACAGACTATCATAATTGTGCACTTACGAACATTTTAGTCGTACGAAGTTAATGAAACGGGCCCGGGACCACTGAGTGTTGTTGTAGAGAGCTGGCCTTTCGCGGACGTCCGACTGTATCAGTAAATTGAATGTCATTTTATGGGCGGTAACGGTTTATGCTTTAATATAAATTAGTTTATACACAACCGTCTGTGTTAATCTTTTCCAGATTATCAACGTTTCTGGACATTGCAACTGGCAATTAAGCGATTTGATTTTTGCTTAAAACCAAGCCTTTTGATTGACTGGGACTGAGCTGTGCTACAGCTCAGTCTCAATCAATTAAACTGCTTGATTACGATGTGAGATTTCCAACAGATGTTCAGAAACGTTGCCATCGGGGCAAGATTAACACATGCGGTTATGTAACATCTTGGTTTCAGGATATTCTGGAAAATGACGATATAAAGCTTGATCTGACCTTCAAATATTCCCTGATGTTGGATCTAGTTCAGGTAATTTTTATTTATTTTTAATGTTGGTCTCATCAGGGGAGCCGTCTCACTAAACTTCGTACGACTCAAATGTTCGTAAGTGCAAAATTATGATAGTCTGTAAATTTCACATTACCAATGTTTTCTTGTAAACAATTGATGGATTTACATTTATTGAGCATCGGCTGCATATGCAGCCTATGCTCAATAAATGTAAATCCATCAATTGAAATTTCCAGACGATCATAAATTTGCACTTATGAACATTTTAGTCTTACGAAGTTTAATTAAGCGGGCCCCAGCTGTACAACATAAACCGCAGAACAAGTATAAAATATACATGCACAGCTTCCATTCCATATAGAATTATAAGAAACGACTCAACACTTACACCAATTATTTTTTATTACATATTTTCAAATGACCCGGGCTATACAACAGCTGCATGTATGTGACACGGGACTACTATGAACATATGAAAGAGCCTCACATTCACATAAAATTAACCCTTACACCGCTATGGTATTTTTTATCGTCTGCTGTTTGTTTTCTATTGCCAATTGTTATCACCATAAACATGCTTTGGCAGCACTTTAGAATCATTTCCGACATGCTTTGACAGCACTTTAGAATCATTTCCATTGGAAATGATTCTAACGTGCTGTTAAACCATGTTTCTATTTACAAATAAGGCTAGATATAAAGCAGCAGTAGACGACAATTGTTGTGTGTAGCGGTCTAAGAGTTAATATTGTTTTCGTCTCTTTTTATCGGAGCTTTCGGATGAGGCTTTAACACCGATGTCCCGTCTCTATATGATTGTAGATTTTAATGGGACGTTAAACCCATTTACTTTTTCTTCTTTTAAAAAAATAATAATATCACAATAGCAAGAAAAAGCAATCAAACGCCACAGCTGCCATTGCCACTGCGCTTACATGTACATGTATATACATGTATCCCGGTTAAACCAACCAGTGACAACGACCACAGGTGTTGAACAGATGGTCATTATTTTGGTGCCATGTGGGTATTTGGTGGATTTGGGTGGATTTCGTTGGCTATGGGTAAGTTACATAGTTGTGTGCAACTACTAATGCTCAATCATTACACACGACATAAATCTACACAGTCACCGTTCCGAACTTTCGGACCTCTAATATACGTGTAATTGGCGGGAGGTGACGTAAATTGTATGTTGGTAACAACGCACCCAAACCACCAGATATACCAAAATAATACATAAAACACCGTTATACGAACCGTTCGTCAAGAACCTGAACCTGTAGCAGCGGCAACTGCTAACTAAGACTGGTTCATTCATATAATTTTAAATATAATAATGGTATACTTTATTTGACGAGGATTTCTCATTTAAGCAAGTCCTAATCTCCCATGATGCTCTCAAATCACTACAGAGGTTATATACAACAGCCACCCATGGGAAGACGCAAAACTGGCTGTTGTAGAGAGGTGGCTGTTGTAGGGAGGTTAAAACTGAATTAAATTCTGTCGTCTGCTGTTTATTTATTTTCTTCGATAATTCTCATCAAATACATGCTTTCACAGCATTTTAGAATCATTTTTAGAATCATTTCCGATGGAAATGATTCTAAAGTGCTGTCAAACCATGTTTTATTGAGAAAGAAGGCAAAAACAACGAACAACAACAACAACAAACGAACTGCTATACACAGGCACTTTGTGGTATGAACGAGAAAAGCCTCTTTACAACATACCCAATTTTATTATGCTATTAAATATCTAGAAGGTAGGACACTCGCCACCTTTTCAAACAACGGACGTGGAATATTTACCTTGGGCCCGGCTCGCTAATTCAGTAAGTGTAACGCGCGCGAAGGCCGGGACCAGCAGGGTCCCGACCTTCTAGCGTGTTACAATTACTGAATCAGCGAGCCGGGTCCAAGGTACATGAGTACTACTTCCGTTGGTTGAAAAAATGGCGAGTGTCCTACCTTCTAGATATTTAATATCAGAGTAACATTGGTATGATTTAAAGGTACAATCCCACTCAGTAGGCACAACATGTTCTTTATAGGAATTAAATAAGTGTATAAGTGTGTCACTATTCCACCAGTTCCAAAACTTACGGGTGCCCGCTATACAGATATAATCATTTAGTGATGTTTATTTTAGTGATATTGACTCACGGTGGTATCAAGCTATTTTCATATGCAAATGAGGCATGATATTTTTTATTAGTTATTTATACTAATTAAATGCGTCACCTGAACAAATTATATTTTCGACAGATTATATCGTATAATCATTGCACATCAAAAGTGGTAATAGTAATTAACATTTTAAGGAAACACGGTTATCGCTCCTGATATCAGTGTGGAAATTTACGTCGGATATAAAATGTATAATAATGCCAATCAAGACTAGGCGTAATGGTGAATGAAGAAGATAAAGAACAGTTTGTGTCTACTGAGTGGGCATGTACCTTTAAAGAGCGCTTTGTCGTTCATACCACAATGTGCCTGTGCTTCTATATACAAAGTCAGTGTATTTTGTAACGGCACGTTTTCCGCTTTATAGGCTAATAAGTGCAACTACTGTCTGTTCCACGTTTTGCTGCAAACGAACTTTTGGCCATTAAACACATTAAGTTTAAACAATATTTTAAAGTAAGTACTTTTTTATCAATAACAAAAAAGTCACCCTCCCGAAAAAAAATTATTTGATTAAATTCCATCAAATATTGATTTTATTGCGGAAAAACGATTTTCCTATGGGAATTTAACATGGGGGCTAAAAATAGATTTTTCAAACTATCTCGCCAGGTTTCGGAGTCAATTTCCAAAATTTTTCTTTTTTTGATTCTTCAGGATAAATTCCCATAGGAAAATCGTTTTTTCGCAATAAAATAAATATTTGATGGAATTTCATGAAATACATTTTTTTTCGGGAGGGTGACTTTTTTGTTATTGATGAAAAAGTACTTACTTTTAAATATTTTTTAGATTGAATGTGTTTAATAGCCAAAAGTTCGTCGGCAGCAAAACGTGGAACAGACAGTAAACCATAATAGTAGGCTTTTCTCGCCTGTCTAAGAATTTCAAATAAACCTTAAACGAACTTCTATATACAAAGTCAATATAGGAATGAATGGCCTTTTTGTGGAATTTATCGGGGTATAAACTTGGAAAAGTCGCGGGAATACTGGACGAAGGCCGGAAGGCCTCGTCCAGTATTCCCGCGACTTTTCCAAGTTTATATCCCCGATAAATTCAACAAAAAGGCCATTCATTCCTTATAATTCCAGCATTTGAATTAAATTCATCAAGAAAATGTGTTTATTTTCCGTTTTCTTACGAATTATTTTAACTGCGTCTCACGGTTACGGAAAGTAGTTCGGCATGGGAGTATACTGGGATATAAATTTTGGACAGAGACTTGCTACGGACCAATCAAATGTTAGGGAATTGTGTAAATATTTTTGTGCTGGAATTATGACACTATATAGCCGCACGTTTTCACATATTGAATTTTTAATAAATTAATTTAGTAAACATTCAATATGTCAACTATAACTATTACATATTGGCGGCTTGACACTGATTGTGGAGCCTCTGATTCTCAATACTAGTAACGGTTTCTACGTATTGAAGTATCTAATGATTAATTAACCCTTTCAACACCACATACCTCTGTAGAGACAATGTTTGCAAACAGTGCAGATCCAGATGAGCCGGCTCGTAACGAGTCGTCTCATCAGGATCTCCACTATTTGTTAATAGTTATCAAATTTGAAAAAATTACCCTTTCTGAAGAATGGAATAGCCTGAAAATTTGAATGGACCAATGAAATAGCATGAAACAGTGGCATGGAACAGCCCATTAAGTTACTTGGTGTTGAAAGGGTTAAGTAGATATTGGCGAAAACGTCGAAATATGCGATTAAATGAGACGAAATGCCGTGCTTTCATTGGTCGAGAAACGCCGTGTATGGAAGGTGTTCGAGCCAATTCCCACCCTTAAATATAGGCCGAATGAATGAATGAATGAATGGAGGAAAAACTATGACAAACAATGACTACTAGATATGTCACCTTCCAGAACCACAGGTTGAAGTAACGGACCGAGGTCTATAAATACATTAAATATGCCTAAAAGCATCAATAAATGAAAATAAAATAAGCTAACAAAATAATTTTACTCCCTATTTTTAGACATATGTGTATATATAGGGAGGAAAAAACATTTTTTTAGTTTCTTTTTTTTCATTGAAAAAAAAAGCTAAAAAGTTTTTTACTCCCTATATATAGATATATATAGGGAGTAAACAAAATTGTTCAGCTTATTTTTTTTTCATTTATTGATGCTTTTATGTATATTTAATGTATTTATAAACCTCGGTCCGTTACTTCAACCTGTGTCGAGAACTATATATTCATCATTAATTATATACGTAAGGAACGGCATTATTTGACTCATATCCTTAAACATTTGGGTTAATTCCATTTACGTCAATAAGAATGTAACTTGGACTTATTACAAGTTGACCAATTAACGTACAATCCTATTGGGTATTAAATGTACGACAAAATCACTACTAAACAAAATAAATAAAACTAACATGCAAACTATAGTTAGTTTTCAGTATTATACACATTTTTACCAAAAGTACTTATTACATGTAAATATTCTGAGATATAATGCCAAAAGTTCGTCGGCTGCAAAACGTGGAACAGACAGTAGAAATGAAATTGCTACCCAGCTCCATACCTCCCGGGAGACGTAGAATACATCCCGGATGCGAATTATTGCAGCTAGTAGCAGTCAAGCAAGTTGGTTGTCTAAGCCTGAGCTGTAACACAGCTCAGGCTCGACCAATCAAGCTGCTTGATTTCAGGCGATTGTGTATCACGTACATCTGACTTACATTGGTCACCACTATACCAATTGATGGATTTACATTTATTGAGCATAGGCTGCATATGCAGCCTATGCTCAATAAATGTAAATCCAGATTCTCGATGACTTTCAGATTCATAAGACGATTGATATCTGAATATATCGTCATTCGGATATGTTTTCATTCAACGCAATTAATGGTCACTGTTCATTAGCAACAGCATCATGTTTATTTCGTATTTTATGATTTGTCATTTTCAGATTAATTGGGAAATTATCAGATTACGCGTGAACCGTCATATGGGAAAGCGTACCTTACGAAATGTATATCACGCGTAGAGCTGTATTATCTTAAAGGTACATGCCCATTCAGTAGGCACAAACTGTTCTTTATAGGAAATAAATAAGTGTATAATTGTGTCACCATTCCACCAGTTCTAAAAATTACAAGTGCCCGCTATACATATATAATCATTTAATAATACATATTTTACTAATAGTGACGCGCGGTGGTATCAGGCTATTTCCATATGCAAATGAGGCATGATATGTTTTAATTATCTATACAAATTAAATGCGTCACCTGAAAAAATAATATTTCGACTGATTATAAAATATGATCATTGCACATCCAAAAATAAATACAGATACTAAATAGTAATGTCCGTTAACATTTTAAGGAAAGACGGTTATCACTCCTGATATCAGTGTATAAATTTACGTCTGATATAAAATGTTTAATAATGACAATCAATACGTGGGGTAATGGTGAATTAATGTTTATTTTTCCAAAAGCTGTCTCAGAAGATGTCCCTGATATAAAGAGCATGTGCCTACCGAGTGGGCATGTACCTTTAAGCAACACACTGTATGAGTATAGTCTGTTCGTTGTACCGATACAAGAATGATTGAATGGCGAATAGCGTCGCTCAAGATCAGTCTGCGCAGTCTGCGCAGTCTGCGCAGACTGATCTTGAGCTACGCTATTCGCTATTCAATCATTCTTTTATCGGTAAAACGAACAGACTATGCTTGTCGCGACGGTCGTAACGTGCCAATTATCAGCAGGCCTAAATAATCAGTCTTCACCACTCTCTTACGCTACACGGACTATATGTTCCATAGGTCTTCTTACAAAGTGCTATAGCACGTGTATTTGTCATAATTAAAAATAAATATATATCATTTACGGGTTTCTGGTTCATCAGCATATATGGTTGTGACTAGAGATATGGGAATTTTGAGTTATGCGATCAGTGTGGATCCAGATCAGCCTGTGCATCCGCACAGTCTGATCAGGATCTACACTGTTCGCCATTCCATCAGTGAAGCACCAGTCATGCGTCTAATCGGGGACCATACATACACGTTTCCCTTCGTCCCAGTTCTAATACAAGGTGCATGATCACGTGGTTACCACAACAACAACAATGTCGGAAAGTGTTGAAAGCGCACCCACTCCAATGTAAATATTATTCCTTAATATGTAACGGATATTGGTGAAATATGGCGCAGCAAACGCGTCTTCATGACCTGCATTTGGTGGTCTCGGGACTTCGGCACATACTTATGTCGTTTTTGCGACGAATCGATTTCCGTGTCAGTATTGACAGTAAACACGGAAATCGTATCTTCGGAAAAACGACAGATGTTTGGGTCAATGTACCGAGACCACCAAAAGCAGCTTAACAAGACGCGTTTGATGTGCCATATTTATTAAAATCCGTTACATAATAAGGATAATATAACAGAATACGTACCTTGAATCGGAGGCGCTGCTGGAAGTTTCAGTAATTGTTGTTGTTGTTGTAACCACGTGATCATGCACCTTGTAACAGTCAGTGTCGGCCGATATCAGGCTATAGGAGTGTGCTATTCGATGAGGAGTTACATGGGTCACACATTACACAAACCCCATTTCCCAGTCACCGTCATGTATATGATAGACGCTCAATCGGCGTATTCATAAACGCAACAGTCTACATTCTGGCGCATTATACATGCTCTACCACAAGCTCAAAATCTTTCCAATATGTCAATGTATTTATTTAAACATGCTTGAATATTGTGCTTGAAATCAAGCAGTTTGATTGACTTGCAATCCAGCAATTTGATTGATTGAGTCTGAGCTGTGCACAGCTCAGACTCAGTCAATCAAATTGCTGGATTGCCAGTTGACATTGCGGATGGCTGTTCAGAAACGTTGATGATCTTGGCAAGATTAGCGCAGTCAGTTGTGTGTATGCTAAAGACTATGTTGGCGTACAAGTGTTGATAAACGCAACATGGTCTACTAGTACATTTGTGGTGGAATATTTCTGCCATCTACTTAACGTGTTAACGTGATAGGTAACTCGTATTGACATACCTTATAAGTCGCCTTAACGAGATAATTATCGCGTTAAGACGACTTACAAATTGGTCAGGACGAGATATGTACGAGATAAATAAGACGAAATCTCGTTGTAAAATGTGATACTGTCCACTAGTGACATCAATTTGTTACATTTTATCTCGTATTGATCAGTTAGTAAGAAGGCTTGACGCGATAATTATGGAGTTAAGACGACTTATAATGGGTAGCAAGACGACTTAGCTATCACTTTATCACGTTATATGGATGGCAGAAATATGCCACCATATGCATTATAGCGCCTACGCCTGTATTTCACGGATGAACCTGACATTGTCATACAGCAGATATATTTCTCGCGTTTTGATTGGTCAGCTTGACGCGTAATATGAGCCCATATTGGCGGCGGTTCCAGGCGGAGTTGAAAACAAATAGTTTTGGAAATCACCTCCGAAACATAGTCGTAGGGATTGGTAATGACCTAACCACAGATCTAGAATAATTTATTCTAGGTCTGTGACCTAACTAAGTCAGCTAATATGTACCGTTTGGTGCCCTATTGCTGTGACGTTAACCATGTACCAATACACTTATAAAACTAACTTTTTGAGAAATATAAATAATCTGCGGTATGACAAATACGTTATTGTGATTCTACAAAGTCAATATGGGGTCGTATTGCCCGTCTGAAGCGATATTCCTCCTTGGCTGCTCGCTCCGAGCAGCCAAGGAGGAATATCGCTTCAGACGGGCAATACGACACCATGATAGGGTGAATATAGACTCAGTCGGGCAATATGAAACCATATTGACTGTAGACAATAACTTATATTATAGTCATCAATTTTAAATGTAGGGTATGCGTTATATTCACGACTCCAAGCTCGGTAGTCATGGCCGCCTGAAGAGCACGAATTGCGTCGTTGACAACCGCTGGGTGCTGAGGGTGACGGACTACGGACTCAACCGGTTTCAGCCCCGAAACGAGGATCGGCCCACGGAGGAGCATCAGCGCTATAAAAGTACGGACAAGTTCTTGGTGTTCTATAAACAATTTAGATTTAGTTTTGGTCTTCTTTCTGTTATAAATCCCACTGGTAGATGGTGCACCCTGAATCTGGTATAAAGGTACGGCCATTATCATCGTCTTATTTCTGTTGAAATCCCGCCGCTAGATGGTGCACCCGGAATCCAGTATAAATTTACGGCCAATCTCATCGTCTATTTTCTGTTGAAAGCAATCATTTTTATTTTTTTCTTCTCCTGAATACTAATTTAATTTACGTTCATTTCCTTTACTAAGTGAATTTATATAAAACAAGTTATTATAGTTCTTGTTCTAAATTACTGAACTTGCATCTGTGGTTCAATAGCACGAGATTAATATAAACGCACATGTGCGTCACAGTGTCTTACATTTCTGAGATGACAAAATGGGGCATACTGACATTGCGACCAGTATAGACCGAGTCCGTCAATGAAAGCTGTTGACACTATTTAGTGAACAATATCTTTCCTGATGCATTGAATTAACAATAGTGACCGTTATCAGACAGCGGCAATTTGCTATCTGAACTCTGGCGAACTCTGGCTAAACACCAGCTGAACACTAGCTGAATATTAAACTGCACTAATAAACGCATACGATATGTAAGTGCCGTTTTGGTTCTCGAGCCCACAACTTACTTAAGACGAAAACCAATTTATGATTTATAAGATTATTCGTTAACTTTCCCTGATTTAGTGATTCTTGATGAATTATTAGTTTGTATTCAATTTTCAGAGTGGCATAATTAGGCGCGGTGCTGGAATTACCTCCCTTATCGCATTGTCGATTTTCGCCGAATGATTTCGTTCCGACTTCATTGGCGGAACGAATTGCATTTTTTTTTTTGATCAATATTTGCGAAAAACGGCAATTTGCTAAGGCAGGTACTTCCAGAGACGATCTGATAATAAATGAGACACACCATGCGAGTTTGTACCTAAGAACATGTGCGATATCTCATGAAAAATATTCACAAAATTTACGGTATTTTCCGTAAATGACGTCCCAAGATGAAGAAATTTTCGTCGCAAATGCGGAATATTATTCCGCATGTGCTACGAAAATTTCGTCATCTTCCGACGTCATGTACAGAAAATATCGTATTTTCTGTAAATATATTTCATGAAAAATCGCACATTTTCTTAGGTACAAAATCACATGGCCTGTCTCATATGCGGCTGCTACTGGCTCAATGGGGTTTATGGGATCTGTGACCAATTTAGCTCCTGATCAAATATATGACTCCTGTAGTCTGATAACGATATATACTGCTTGTTATAAGCATGCCGGATGTTTCATTGATGGAATAGCGAACAGTGCTGCTCTGGATCTACACTGGTCGTAAAACCCATAAGGCCCATTTCTCCAGTCACAGCCACATATGTGGCTGTGACTGGAGAAATGAGGCGTATGCAATTTGTTACCAGTGTAGCTCCTGATCAAATATCACACTCCTGTAGCCTGATAACAAACTAAAATATTTCTTGTTAGAAGCGTGACAGGTGTTTCATTGATGGAATCGCGAACAGTGCAGATCCTGATCAGACTGTGCGGATGCACAGGCTGGTCTGGATCTACACTGATCGTTAAACCCATAAGCCCCATTTCTCCAGTCACCTTCACATATGAATCCAATTACTGCAACCTCATCTGCGGCTGTGGCTGGAGAAATGGCGTGTATGGTATTTGTGACCAGTGTAGCTCTTGTAACCTGATAGATGTAACGATATAATTATATAGAAGAGAAAATGGGGCGTATGCGATATGTGACCAGTGTAGTTCCACAGGTGGAAGTAACGGACCGATGTCTATATATACATTAAATATGCATAAAAGCATCAATAAATGAAAAATAATTAAGCTAAACAATTTATTTTTACTTCGTATATGTCTATATATAGGGAGTAAACAAATTTGTTTTAGCTTATTTTTTTTTCATTTATTAATGCTTTTAGGCATATTTAATGTATTTATATACCTCGGTCCGTTACTTCAACCTGTGTGTAGCTCCTGATCAAACAGTCATGTTATAGCCTTCTTCTTAAAGTTTGATGACATAATATTGTTTTTGCATTGTTTATATTGCCGTAAATGGGCAGGTTTCGTGAAACAAACATTAGTCAGTGTATACATGATCATTTAAATGGAGTACATCTTAGGAGCAATGTGTAACATTGACAATACTGGAAACATTAATAAGGCATTAATAAGGCAAAACAGCGATGGGCTGGTACAGCATGAGTATGTCACATACATGGCACGTGTCGTGCTGGTAAAGCACTCTGTTAAACTTAATTACAAACATGATATATATGTTTTTATTTAGATCGCCTAGATAATTAACCAATTTAAGAGATTGAGACCAATTTATAACTGATCAGATATTCATATAGCAATGTCTTTACCGCCCACATGGATGGTCTGTATCTGGGGACGGTGAGCAGATCCACAAGAATTAGACAGTATCCAAATAAATGTCTAATTCCAGATGGTGGGACATTCAAGTAGATTTTCTTCGGCAAATATAATGCTCCACCACCTACGCGAATATTGTCAATATTTGTAAATGTGTAAAATACTTGAATATTGCGCTTGAAAGTAAAGCAGCTTGATTGACTGAGCCTGAGCTGTGCAACAGCTCAGGCACAGACAATCAAACTGTTTGATTGATAGTTGAGATTGCCAATAGACGTTCAGAAACGTTGACATCTTGGCAAGATTAACGCGGGCGGTCGTGCTTAATGTCGATTGGTTTTCTTGGTTCGTTGATTGAATCCTGAATACCGTTGGTACGTCATTATAATGTAAAGGCATTCTTATCATGCTGTTATTAATGTAGATGTTGCGTTCAACGAGATAGAAAATCTGGTACTTATGTACCGATATCGGTGAAAATGTAAGCAACCCAGCTGTCCTAATATCGTCATATATATTCAATTAAACCACTTTGCACAGGGGCATGACACATTATTATATTTTTATATTATTTTTTTCAAAAATTCTTGAAAAGAAATATTTTCAGCGGTCGTAGTATCGTCATAATAGTACCTTCCATATTATATCATTTCAGGCCTGTTGTGGACTGCCCCTGAAACCCTGGCCATGTCATGTGTGCCCCTAAAGGGGACCAAGGAAAGTGACGTATACGCCTTCGGGATAATTCTTCACGAGCTGTTCTATCGGATGGGAACATTTGCTGGACGATCCCATATGACATGCAAGGGTATGTCAGAAACACGTTTACCGACTCAGCGGGCCGTTTCACTAAACTTCGTACGATTAAAATGTTCGTAAGTGCAAATTTAGGATCGTCTGGAAATTTCAATTGATTGATTTACATTTATTTATGCTCAATAAATGTAAATCCAATAATTGTTTGCAAGAAAACATTGTTAATATGAAATTTACAGTCTATCATAATTTTCCACTTACGAACATTTTAGTCGCACGAAGTTTAGTGAAACGGCCCCCTGGTGTGGTGAGGACCTGACCACAGGTGTTGAACAGATGGTCGTTATGTTGGTGTCATGTGGGTAATTTGGTGGATTTGTGTGGATTTCGTTGCAAGTCTCTGTCCAAAATTTATATCCCAGTAAACTCCCATGCCGAACTACTTTCCGTAACCGTGAGGCACAGTTAAAATAATTCTTAAGAAAACGGAAAATAAACACATTTTCTTGATGAATTTATTTCAAATGCTGGAATTATAAGGAATGAATGGCATTTTTGTTGAATTTATCGGGGATATAAACTTGGAAAAGTCGCGGGAATACTGGACGAGGCCTTCCGGCCTTCGTCCAGTATTCCCGCGACTTTTCCAAGTTCAGACCCCGATAAATTCCACAAAAAGGCCATTCATTCCTATAATGGAGACATGAGGCTTATGAGATTTGTGACCAGTGTTTTTCTTGATCTACTAGCACACTCATGTAGCCTGATAACGTGCTGTGATGCTTGTTAGAAGCATACCATATGTTTCATTGATGGAATGGCGACCGATGTCGATCCTGATCCGACTGTGCGGATGCACAGGCTGATCTGGATCTACATTCGACGAAACTATTTTAATACTGTGAGCTATACGATTTACACGTTGTATACATTCATAATGGAAACGTCAATTATTCGTATTGCTGATCTGGATCTACAATCCTGGTCGCAAAACAAATAAGCCCCATTTCTCCAGTCACATCCACAATTTCCACAGTTAGGACACGGCGGAAGGTCCCAGCTGCGGGAATTTGAGAGTTAAAATGCGTGGATGCGTATATTAGACGTCAAAATGTCTGCCAGTCCTATCTACGACTACATAAACAAAACGCTACGCGGGAATTAGATTTAATTCAAAGAGACAATTAGAATTAGACGATATTTTACAGAAATCATAGATAGAGTGCGGTCCAGGGATGCCGAATCGTTTCGCCCGGAGATATTCGATAACGTGACAGACGTGGAGCCACAGATTACGAAGTTGATGCGACTCTGTTGGCAGGACAACGAGAAGGATAGGCCCACGTTTAAAATCATACGCACGTACACGAAGAAAAACTGCCAGGACATGTACGTATTATATAAGGCCATAAACAAATACTTTGGTTCTCAGTAAGATCCCTGCGCGTCGAGCATTTTATTGTCACTGAGAAATAAAATGTACTATACATTCGCAACCAACATGATCAATAAAAAAACCACTACCATGCAGAAATATGCTAAATCCAATCATGTCAGTCTGACGAATGTCTGGTGATTTCTCATGTTATAGAACATTTATCCTTTCAACACAGTGTGTATGTGCCATGAAACACGGTGTCGTGCAACATTTTTGATATCCTGTCAATACGACCTAATCACTGCGTATGGAAATATGTGCTGTGGCTTGGGTTATATTTTTGCATTTTACAGCCATTTGTAGGTGTTGACGGGATAAATAGAATAGTAGGTTAGTAGGCAGAGCCTCGCCCATCCCGTTTCCTGAGCCTTGCCAGATAGTTTTACCCATTCACGGCACTAACCTACTATATTCTCTATATATGCGTCTGGCGACTTGAAAAACACAACAGAATTGAACATCTCAAATGAACTAAACATATTTAAAGAATCCGCCCTCCTGTGTCACATTCCGCAAACCCCGTGTCTGAGAACCAAAGTGCTTATTGTTACAATGTATGGCCTAATTATGTATGACCCATAATGTGGGCTAATCCAGGAACGGGGGCCGATAATGTGACGTAAATCCCTGAACGGGGGCTAACCTCGGAACGCGAGCCAAAAAATGTGACGTCAATCCCAGAACGAGGGCCACTTTTTCAATGACCGGACAAAGGCGGAATATGTGAAGTAAACAACGAATGGCCGTCATGGCAACATGAAAAGCACTATTACATGTACGCTGTTTAATTCACAGTAGTAATACTCACTTCACGGTAAATATTATAAGGTTCGACCATGTCCATCCGTGGGTAAACATATGCCGTGGCACGAGGGAACTGTTTTAACCCAAAGGCCGTAGACCGCGGGTTATTGTTACATTTCCGTCGGAAATATCATGCAATTTGATAATGTATGCAGTACTTTCGGTAATTTGTTAATCTGCTCCATTCAAACAGCTGATTTACATATGCATATTCCGAGGCCGCAGTCAGTACACGTCGCGTGTTGCAGCCGCTGACCGACCCCAATCTGGGTCCTATACATATACCCCACCGCCTGCGCTATAATCGTGCCATTTCTTTGTTCCAACATACAGTGAAACCTATCTAAGCCGGACACCCTGGGGGTCCCCAGGGTGTCCGGTTTAGAGAGGTTACACTGTAATTTCAGTGCATGATTGCTGCAATACATATGTGTATGTATTGCGATCATGAACAGGCATTACCAACATATGTACAGTACAGCTAACGCTTCTAAAATTGAACAAACGGATGCGGTCTTGCTGTCCGGCTTAGAGAGGTTTTAATGTACATGTATTTCACATCAGGTGAAATGTGATTCCGTCCCGTTAAACCTGCCTAAAATGGCATTAGATGTTGACAGGTCAATGAATACATAAGTAGATAAATATATATGATCTCTTTGTAGGAGTCGGAATATCGTGGACATAATCCTGCGTCGACTGGAGGTGTACGCCAGCAATCTAGAGGAGCTGGTGGAACAGCGGACGCAGCTTCTTATGGAGGAAAAACAAAAGACAGATAAACTCCTCTATAGGATGCTACCCGTGTAAGTTACACACTGACAGCTGTATATGTTAATCTTGCACAGATGTCAACGTTTATGAACATATATTCAAGCCTGTGTTAATCTTGCACAGATGTCAACGTTTCTGAAAATGTATTGGCAATGTCAACTCGCTGTCAAGCAACTTGCTTGGCTGAGCGTCAGCTGTAACACAACTCAGGCTCAGCCAAGTCCAGCTGCTTCATTTCAAGCACAATATTCCAGTATTGTGAATTACAATAATATCAATTATTGGCAAGATTAGCGCAGGCTATTGTGTACAATGTGGCTGTTGCTAGATATATGGGATTTATGAGTTTTGCGACCAGTGTAGCACACTCGTTTACCAGTAGCGTATTTCACCAACATTGCAAAGTATACTTTTCTAGCAAAGTATACTTTGAGGGAGAAATTTTCAATTTTAGGATAAATTTATTAATTTTTATTATACTGAATTTATTACATTATCACAGCCATTTTGGCTGTGATAATGTAATAAATTCAGTATAATAATTCTGCATACTTTTAATCATCAAATATATGCAGTGGTTAGTTCTATATGAAATAATGCATTTCTGGAAAAATAAATGATTACTCCGTCAAAGTATACTTTGCTAGATAAGTAGACTTTGCAATTTTGATGAAATCGTCTACTGATAACGAGAAATCGGCTACTGATACCGATATATATATTGCTTGTTAGACTGGTGTTTCCTTGATAGAACGACGAACAGTGCAGATCCTGATCTGGATCTACACTGGTCGCAAAGCCCATAGGCCCTGTCAACTCAGAAGACGGAACGTTCTCCTCTATAGCTACCAGAGTTATAAAAAAGTACTTACTTTTAAATATTTTTTAGATTTAATGTGTTTAATAGCCAAAAGTTCGTCGGCAGCAAAACTTGGAACAGACAGTAGGTACAAACTCACATGGCTCGTCTCATATGACTGTGACTGGAGAAATGGAGCTTATGGGTTTTGTGACGAAATAGCATGCACTTGTAGCCTGATAACGATCTATATTGCTTGTTACAAGCATGCAGTGTTTCATGGATGAAATGGCGACCAGTGCAGATCCTGATCATACTGTGCGGATGCACAGTCTGATCTGGATCTACACTGGTCGCAAAACCCATAAACGTCATTTCCCCAGCCACAACAACTATGAGACGAGCCGTGTGATTTTGTAACTATACTTGTCCTTTCGGATGGGGACTTTAAACGGCGGTCCCGTGTATCAGATTTCAAGGAGAGTCTGGGCACGTATGTTAAAGAACCAGAGGGGACTATTCTAATAAGAGCTAGGCCCCCTGGGGCCGGCTTGCTCTGTATCCACCTCCTTCCTTTCTCCCATTCTTGGGAGACGACATGCAAGGTCATCGAGCCAGTGCCGTCGTTAAATCCAAGCATTTACATGTATGAATTTGTAACAAAAGAAGATGCGTAATTTTTTATGAAAATTATTTTCAAAAACTGCGATATTTCCGTAAATGACGTCGAGGGTTGACACCGTTTTTGTCTCGCCCGCCAAAGCGGAAAGCGAGACATAGGTTTTGCTTTTCTGGAGTCGTCGGCGGCGGCGGCGGCGGCGTCGTCATCATTCAATGTTAAGTTTTCGTGTTACGGTCATTACTTCAACACCTTATCAGCTACAGTCATCAAACTATACATATCTTTACTATGATATGTAGATGAATATATGACTATTATCGGGGCCCCAGGGTCAAGGTCAATGCCCCAGGGTCAAGGTCAATGCGGAACAAGGCGAGACATTTGATTCCGCGGAATTCTTGTATAGAATTATATTCATATCATTAGGATTGTATTTTCAGGGTTTGCGCCGAAAGATTGAAGCGAGGCGAAACAATACACCCTGAACTATACGAATCAGCAACTGTATTCTTTTCCGATATCGTGGGCTTCACGAAGCTGGCGGGCAATAGTTCCCCAATGGAGGTGGTTGACTTTCTGAATGACTTGTACGTACAGTTCGATGAAATCATCGACGGCTTCGATGCCTATAAGGTACGTGTACACAAATAACAAGGTGTATGATCACGTGGTTACAACAACAACAACGCCGCCCACGTAAGTAAGTATTATTTGATAGTTTCCTTATATGCAACGGAGTTTGATGAAATATGGCGCAGCAAACGCGTATTCATGAGCTGCATTTGGTGGTCTAGGGAGTTTGGCACAGACTTATGTCGTTTTTGCGAAGAATCAATTTCCGCAAAAACGACAGGAGTTTGGGCGAAAATACAGTGACCACCAAATGCAGCTTAACAAGACGCGTTTGATGGCCATATTTCATCAAAATCCGTTACGTAATAAGGACACTATAAAAGAATACGTACTTTGAATCGGTTGTTGTTGTTGTTAGTACCACGTGACCATACACCTTGAATAAGCCGTGCTGTTTTTGAGTCGATCTGGTGAATGTCGACATATTGAAAGCAGGTGACCTACAGCAAAGATTTGTTGAATGTTCCTAAACGAAAACGTATGGACAACGAAGTGAAGACGATCGTTTTGTACAACGATATGCATAGGAACGAAACATTAACCATAATATGTATTACACGAATATTATATTACAATTAATCTCTACCAAACGCAACTTCATAAATGAATGAATGCATATGTTAGCTGCAATTCTCTGGGAGTCTGAACTACTGTCTGTTTCACGAAACCTGCCCAAATTCTACGGCCATATAAACAATGCAAAAACAATATTTTTTTCGATAATGTTAGCTTTTATCACAATTTAAGAATGAGCCTCATTTTTATTTTGTGAAATTTGGCCCAATATTGATTTTTCATTACGAAAAAAAAAAGATGTCTATGGGTATTTAACATGGGGAAATTCTTCTGATTTCAGAAATAGTGGAGCGATTTTCAAAATTTTCACTTTCGTTTTCTTAGTTAGATCCTGTCCAAGCTATCTAAAATACGTTTACAAAATTGACAATATTTTTCATAAAGAAAGTCGAAAGTTGACAAAACTTTCACAGTACATGAGAATTTTGAGAATTTTGTAAACTTCTGACCCCATATATGGAAGATATTGTCAATTTTGTAAACGTATTTAATGAAATTACGCAGATGTCCGAAAGTACAAAATCACATGCCGTTTGTCATATGCTACAGGTGGAAACGATTGGCGATGCCTACTTGGTAGTTAGCGGCATACCAAGGCGCAATGGCGACCTACATGCAGGTACGAATATGGAGAATAGTAGGTTAGTGCCGTGAATGTGAACAAATATCTGGCAGGGCTGAGGAAATGGGATGGGCGAGGCTCTGCCGAGCACATCCCGTTTCCGTGCCGCGCCAGATATTTTTCCCATTCACGGCACTAATCTACTATTCTTTGTATCCCGTCAACACCTTCAAATGGCTTTAAAATGCAAAAAAAAATAACCAGTCATCGCACATATTCATACGCAGTGATTAGGTCGTATTGACAGGATAGCAAAAATGTTTCACGGCACCGTGTTTCACGACACATACGAACACTGTGTTGACGGGATAAATCAGGATGAACTGCCATATAAATCATTTCATCACAAAGTTGAGCATTATAATTTATTACTCTTACCAGATATTTGCACGGGTTTCGCTGTGAGAGAAAACCCGTAATCAGTGTCTTACTAATACTACACAGTGAAGAGAACACCCGTAATTGCACCCTCGTTTATTACAGACAAAATAAAGTTATTTGACTAATGTACAATATTAATGTGATTGAACATATTCCAAACATGCACTCAAATATATCTAGTTCATAAAAATAGCTGCGCAATTTGGATTTCAAATCGTTTACATGACGTCACGGGAAGCTCGTCAGTGTGTAACAAATAGGATATTCTATCGTACATGTTTGAATAGCGGGAATAATACACTCGTGTCCGTCGGTTTCCGTGCAAGCAACTCGTTTCCTACGTTCACTCTTTGCTTCCACGGAAGCCGACGCACGCTCGTGTATTATTTCCCCTATTCAAAATGTACGATGGAATATCCTCTATGTATTGGTTATGCTCATGTTTATTGCATACATGTATAAACGCATTTTTTTTCTTATACAATGTAGGGTCAGCAAACATGTTCTGAAATATCTGATTGACGAAAGTTGGAATCGCTCATCCAGTGCACATTTAATGATTTACCTGTCTGTTTCACGAAACCTGCCCAAATATGACGGCTATATAAACAATGCAAAAACAATATTAGTTTTCGATAATATTAAATTATAGCAACACTTAAGAATGAGACTATTTTTTATTTCATGAAATTTGGTCCAATATTGATTTTATTGCAAAAAAAACAACAATTTCCCCATGTTAAAATCCCCATAGACCTATTCAGAGTGAAGATGTCTATGGGGATTTAACATGTGAATTTTTTTTAGAATTTCAGTAATCTTCACATCTTTTCAAAATGTAACTTGTTTTCTTAGATCATTACCAAGCTATCTAGCTAGGTTTCAAAATCAATTTCCCAAATTGTTCGTTTGTCGGCTCCTCCTCAATGTTCTCCACCTCTTTTTCCCCCACGTTAAATTCCCATAGAGAACTAATATATTCGTAATAAAATCAATATTTGACCAAATTTCACGAAATATGAAGAAGGCCTATTGTTAAATTTTGATAAAATTTAATATTATGGAACAAAATATTGTTCTTGCATTGTTTGGGCAGGTTTAGTGAAACAGACAATAGAACATCACACATGTAGATGCGTGAACAGTCCAAGTGATGTCTAAATGGAGCCACTCGTGCTTAAGCGCTAATAAATTGAAGAATTGAAATTGTACACTTTCAGGTGTAATCGCCGACATGTCACTGCAAATATCGAGCAGCCTGATGAAGTTCCGAGTGCGCCACCTGCCGAACGAGCAGGTGATGGTCAGGATCGGAATGCATACCGGACCCTGTTGCGCAGGTTGGTTTTGTTCGTTCGTTCGTTCGTTCGGTTCGTTAGTTCGTTCGTTCGTTCGTTCGTTCGTTCGTTCGTTCGTTCGTTCGTTCGTTCGTTCGTTCGTTCGTTCGTTCGTTCGTTCGTTCGTTCGTTCGTTCGTTCGTTCGTTGTGGTTTAGCGGCCTATCAACAGCTAATGTCATTTAAGGCCGGGTCAATGGGTTTAGTACTAAATCTCATATATTACCTGTACAAGTACATGTACATTTTCAAGTTTTGTTTGTTTGTTCGTTTGTTCGTTTGTTTGTTGGGGTTTAACGGCCTATCAACAGATAAGGTCATTTAAGGCCGGGTCAATGGGCTTAGTACTAAATCCCATATATTACCTGTACAAGTACATGTACATTTTCAAGTACATGTACAAATGGGGGGAAAATCCCAAAATCAGAACTGAATATTTACAATAACAAAACTATATATTCAGCCCTGAAATCAGAATAATCCTTGTTCTGATACCAGGTCCTCGCCACACGAGAATCACTTGGCCCCTCCCAAAAGTAGTAGGATCGGTAATAATCTTATTACTTTTATAATGGGCAATAACCCAATTCAACTCCCAGGTAACAAAAGAGCCAAAGATAAAAACGTACCGGAGGGCCAAACCAGGCAAATAGTGATTCCTATAAGGAGGAACCACTACCGTTAATTTATGCCGTCTCGTTCGCCCGACCACCACCCACCCTTACTACGCTGAATTAAATGTTGTCGTCTGCTGGAAATGTTTTATTTTCAAAACGTTGCCATAAAAACCTGTTTTGACAGCGCATGAGAATCGTCTCCACTGGAGACGATTCTCATGTGCTGCCAAAACAGGTTTTTTTGTTAAGAATTGAAAAACAGCAAACTACAATTTTCGTCGGAAAGGCACACGATGTATGGTTAAAGGGGGATAACTGCATAATATTCACATCGTGGGCCAAAATATAATGCAAATGCATTATTAGTAGACATGTTAAAGGTACTTGCCCACGCAGTAGGTTATAATATAATGATACAGATACTTTTGTATATTCTATACGTATGACATCTTCTGGTAAAATAAACATTCATTCACCGTTACCCCACGTATTGATTGGCATTATTATAAATTTTATTTTAGACGAAAATGTTCACACTGATACCAGGGGCGATAACCGTGTTTCCTTAAAATGTTAACGGACGTTACTATTTATTATATGTATTTATTTCTTGATGTGCAACGATCGTACTTTATAATCTGTCGAAAATGTTATTTTTTCAGGTGACGCATTTCATTAGTATAAATAAGTAAAAAATATCATGCCTCATTTGCATATGAAAATAGCCTGATACCAACGCGCGTCACTATCACTAAAATAAATATTACTAAATGATTATATCTGTTTTTTCGGGCACTTTTAATTTTTAGAACTGGTGGAATCGTGACACAATTATACACTTATTTAATTCCTATAAAGAACATGTTGTGCTTACTGAGTGGGCATGTTCCTTTAAGTGACTTTTGACTTCAAGTCAGGGTGCAAAGGTTCCTTTTGGCATGGAAGTACTCATATTTAGGATGGTCTCCGGCGGCCATCTTGGAAAAGGTGGCTGAGAATACATATGAGTTTAGCTAAATTTCAATTAAAGTTAAGATTGAATTTTCTTCTGTTGTTTTGGAAGTGTCTAAGTGTCATGGCGGAATTACGTATCTCATATTCAAGATGGCCGCCAGCAGCTATATTGGAAAACATGGCCGACGATATATATGTTTAACTATATTTCAATGAAAGTTGTATTTGTTTGTTCTATTGTATCCAAGTGTATAAGACTCATGAAATAATGAATAGCAACATATATATTAGAAAATGTGGCTGGCGGATAATATATATTATCAACACAGTGCGTGTGTGCCGTGAAACACGGTGCCGTGAAACATTTTTGATATCCTGTCAATACGACATAATCACTGCGTATGAATATGTGCAGTGGCTGGGGTTATTTGTATTGCATTTTAAAGCTATGTGTAACTGTTGACGGGATAAATAGAATAGTAGGTTAGTGCCGTGAATGGGGAAAATATCTGGCGCGGCAAGGAAACGGGATGTGCTGGGCAGAGCCTCGCCCATCCCGTTTTCTAAGCCTTGCCAGATATTTTCCCCATTCACGGCACTAACCTACTATTCTCTATCAGTTCTATTAAAGTTATGATTCAAATTTCTTCTGATGGATGTCAGTTTCTGAGGATCATACAAGACTAAATATCAAAACATAAAAGTTGTAGCTCTCACCGGGTATGTAAGGAGTTCGAGCCAATTCCAAGGTGCTTGATCACGTGGTTACAACAATACCAACGTCGCCCACTCCAAAGTAAGTATTATTTGATAGTTTCCTTAATATGCAACGGATTCTGATGAAATATGGCGCAGCAAACGCGTCTTCATGAGCTGCATTTGGTGGTCTATGGAGTTTGGCACAGACTTATGTCGTTTTTGCGAAGAATCGATTTCCGTGTCTCGATTCTTCGCAAAAACGACAGAAGTTTGGGCGAAATACAGAGACCACCAAATGCAGCTTAACAAGACGCGTTTGATGCGCCATATTTCATCAAAATCCGTTACGTAATATGGACACTATAAAAGGATACGTACTTTGAATCGGTACTTGTTGTTGTCAGTACCACGTGATCATACACCTTGAATTCCCACCCTTAAAAATGTTAAATATAAGCCGAACGAACGAACCAAGTTGTAGTTCAAATCCAAGATGGCTGCCGTACACCATTTTGAAAACAGTAGTTTTGATTAGTCATCGAATTCGCCAATTTGGAAAATTGTCTTATGCAAGTCAACTTCATATTTCACCCGTCATACTTTCTGCTTGCTATGGCGTTCAGTGTGCGGCAAAATCGAACACGACATACGTTGAATATCGTTACCGTTGATGGCATGTGGAATGTCTTCTGTTTCTTGGAACAGCCTAGTTAATATCAAAAGTCAGCATAAGCACAATGTCATAAACAGACGGGAACTGACGGACTAAGAACAGCCCACATCATGGCCTCGGTATATAACAATAGCTCAGTGCGTGATAGGTCGTATACTCATATTCCGGTCAGTGTAGACTAATCTAATTAACGCTTCGTGATTCTATCACGTTTTCATATTATCTGTACGTAATGTAACAAGAAGTCGGGAGTAATTTCCATAGTATTATATTTATCCATGAACTGGCTGAGAATAATAATTGCTATATGATATGTGGCTGTGACTCGATAACTGTGGCTTCTCCCGTCACAGTCACAAGGTGCATGATCACGTGGTTACAACAACAACAACGTCGCCCACTCCAATGCAAGTATTATTTGATATTTGCCCATGCCCACGCAGCAGGTTACACTGTACTACTACTTTTCATTTTCTGTCATGCCTTATATGAGCCATTTGTCTATCCACTAAAGAGTTAATTTTAATTACGGCGTGTGTTAATTGGTGTTAAATCGCATTTTATATGCCGCGACCAGAAAGGGTATTTTCCGACCTTGTGCTATTTTTACCAATACGCGTCACGTGACACGGTCAATCATACCACATCTTTGACATGCGCAGTGAAGTATTGGAAGTTGAGAAGAAAAATCTATGTTCGAGTCCAAATCTAAATCTCCACGTAACTCTTTCCATTTGGTGATCTGGTCGCCACTCTCTCTCTGTACTGCCTGTCCCTCAGACATTTCGCCTTTTTTTTTGGCCGACGCCGTTTCATATATTTCCGTCCTGGACGTTTCGACATGTAGTTTACATATTGGGAAGCCTACTGGCGCGCGTAGTACACTGCGCATGCACACCGCAAGCCGTGATGTGAAAGTCGTCGTCCCCGAACATTATCAAAATAGACTGTTACCGCCGCGCGTCGCTAACAGTAAATTGATAATTAATAAATGATTATATTTGTATAGCGGGCACTCGTAATTTTTAGAACTGGTGGAATAGTGACATAATTATACACTTATTTAATTCATATAAAAGAACATTTTGTGCCTACTGCGTGGGCATGTACCTAACGGATTTTGATGAAATATGGCGCAGCAAACGCGTCTTCATGAGTTGCATTTGGTGGTCTAGGGAGTTTGGCACAGGCTTATGTCGTGCGAAGAATCGATTTCCGTGTCGGAGACACGGAAATCGATTCTTCGCAAAAACGACAGAAGTTTGGGCGAAAATAAAGATACCACCAAAATGCAGCTTAACAAGACGCGTTTGATGCGCCATATTACATCAAAATCCGTTCCGTAATAAGGACATTATAAAAGAATACGTACTTTGAAATCGGTACTTGTTGTTGCTGTTAGTACCACGTGATCATACACCTCGAGTCGGGTTTACACATGTGTATTATTTTATCAGAAACCCGCCGATCAATGACCAAATGCTCACCGACCTATGTTAATGGTACATGCCCACTCAGTAGGCACAACATGTTCTTTATTATATATATAATAAGTGTATACATGTTGTCTCTTTTACACCAGTTCTAAAAATTAAAAGTGCTCGCTATACAGATATAATCATTTAGTAATATTTATTTTACTGATAGTGACGCGCGGTGGTACATGTATCAGGCTATTTTCATATGCAAATGAGGTATGATATTTGTCAGTCATTTATACTAATTAAATGCGTCACCTGAACAAATAATATTTTCGACAGATTATAAAGTATGATCATTGCACATCAAACAAGAAATGTGTCTTGTCGAACGCGGATGCCACCTGCAGCATATTTGAGAAACTGTGACAAAGTGGTTAACCGAAAAGTGTGACGGACGGACGGACGGACAGACGGACAGACAGACGGACAGACGGACAGACGGACGGTCCAAACACTATATGACACCCGTTTCTTCGAAACTCGGTGGCATAAAAATAAATACAGAGATAAATAGTAATGTCAGTTAACATTTTAAGGAAACACGGTTATCGCCCCTGATATCAGTGTGGAAATTTTACGTCTAATATAAAAATGTATAATAATGCCAATCAATACGTGGGTAATGGTGAATTAATGTTTATTTTGCTAGAAAATGTCTCAGATGATGTCTCCGATATAAAGAACACGTTGTGCCTACTGCGTGGGCATGTACCTTTAAATGTTCTATATACGCCGACTTGTAATGGAACGTGTATGTGGCTGTGACTGGAGAAATGGGGCATTAGGGGCGGATCCAGCATTTGGGGAACGGGGGAGGGGTTGTCTAGTTGCGAAGGTAACTCCTGCAATCTACTCCCGTACCGTCCGTAGCTAGCTACGCAAGTTACCGTTCGCCACTAGGGGGTTGTCCTATTTTCGAGCTCTTCCAAATGCACTTTCCTATATTATTCAATAAACAAAACTTCAAACTTCAAACTTCCTGTGTTTTATGGCATTTAAATTCAGACTCCAACTGGTGATAAACTGTGGTCTATGTAAACTCCGTGGCTGAACGGTGGGGGGGGGGGGGGGGGTGGTATTGTGCAGGCATTGTGCAGAAATGTTGGAAGGTGGGTTCTTGATTACTGAAGTATTGTTCAACAGATGCATTTAATTTAATGTTTATCCCGTCAACAGAGCGCGTATGTGCCGTGAAACAATTTTGATATCCTGTCAATACGACCTAATCACTGTGTATGAATATGTGCCGTTGTCATAATAGTCGATTCTCCAATTGAGGATGCGGCTGAGGTTATGTTCTGCATTTTAAAGCTATTTGTAGGTGTTCACGGTGTAAATAGAATAGTAGGTTAGTGCCGTGAATGGGAAAAAGATATCTGGCGCGGCACGGAAACAGGATGTGCTCGGCAGAGCCTAGCCCATCCCGTTTCCTAAGCCTTGCCAGATATTTTCCCATCCACTACACTAACCTACTATTCTCTATTTGGCACGCATGTTGAAAATGCATGTATTTACTTGTTAACCCTTTCACCCCAAAGTAACTGAATGGGCTGCGACATGTTAATTTTGCAACCAATCCAATCATCGCAAAATGATTTTCAGACTATTCCATTTATAAAACGGGGGTATTTGTTCTCAAAAATATGAAAATTACTTTCAAACAGTGCAGATCCTGATGAGACTGCTCGTTACGACCCGACTCATCTGGATCTGCACTGTTTGCATAAACCGATATAGCGGGCTTTCGGGTTCAAAGGGTTAATACATACACACATTACCACTGTTTGCCGTCTTGTAATATTTTTTCTGTTGTATTATAGTCCTGAAATTATATTAGTATGTGTTTGTGGATGACACATAGACTAATAAAAACAAACTATAAATATATTTATATTCTGAGAATAGAAACCGAAATCAAGATGGTATCAGTGCTCCGAAACATGGAGTTACGAATCGCGAATAATCGAGTATGGCGGTTAATCGTCGCTCCTTTGGACAATAATATAAACTTAGCACACAAAAGCAAACAAAACATTTATCACACGATGAAGTTAAGTTGTTAGAACTTTTTTTTTGATGGCTTAAGACTCGTGTTTTTTTAAAGTTCAACCCGCAAAGTGGGCTCAGCGACAGACATATCCTCATTTGTATAAAAGCTGTAAGATCTCAAATTTGGATGTTGGGCAGGATAAAAACACATTCCATTTATTGCAGGTGTAGTGGGGCTGTCTATGCCGAGATATTGCTTGTTTGGTGATACAGTGAATACGGCCAGTAGGATGGAATCCAACGGAAAACGTAAGTCGTCGTCACATGGTATACGTTTATCATGTAACCTGCCCTGTATTGACCGATTACGTACTGACTGATAACATATTGACATGATACAAACATCCGCCTTGCAACGAAGTGAAAACTGACGTTCCATTGGTCGGATCACGTCACGTGACGTTTGTTTGTTTTTTGGTTCCTAACGACCTATCAACAGCTATGGTAAGTTAAGCCCGGGCAAACGGGGTCGATCCCGTATTTAACCTGCTGCCGTGGGGGAAATCCCAAAATCAGAACGTAATATTTGCATCGAAAAAAATATATATTCAGCCCTGAAAATAGAATAACCCGACATGGTGCCAGGTCCATACCACACCAGTCACTTGGCCCCTTACCCTAAATGTAATAGGAATAATCGTAATAATTTACTCATATAAATGGTATAACAAGATCCAACTCTCACATACAAGCATGCCAAAGACGTACCTGAGGGCCAAACCAGGGGCCCGTTTCACTATACTTTGTACGACTAAAATGTTCGCAAGTGCAAATTTAGGATTTCAATTTCAATTGATGGATTTACATTTATTGAGCATAGGCTGCAAATGCGTGCAAATGCAGCCTATGCTCAATACATGTAAATCCAATAATTGTTTACAAGAAAACATTGTTAATGTGAAATTTACAGACTATCACGAGTTTGCACTTACAAACATTTTAGTCGTACGAAGTTTAGTGAAACGGGCCCCAGGTCTCCGGTAAGAATCCCGATCGTTAAACTTTAAATCACAAGACAGGAAGGGTAGAAGCACGTCAATTCTAGCAGAAATTGCACCTGGTCTATACAAAAAATGCCCAGCCCAATAAAATATGGCGCTTACAGTATATGGCTGTGAATGGAGAAATTGGCATTATGGGTTTTGCGACCAGTGTTGATCCGGATCAGCCTGTGCATCCCGCACAGTCTAATCAGGATCTGCACCGTTTGCCATTCCATCAATGAAACACCTCTCATGCTTCTAATAAGCCATACAGATCGTTATCAGGCTATAGGAGTCTGCCATTTGATCAGCAGCTGCATTGGCCACAAATCCCATAAGCCCCATTTCTCCAGTCACTGCCACATATACACAGCGACCAGCATGCTGTAGTATGGATCCCAACTCGGGTATTTTGGCTGAACCCTGACTTGACTGATATAGTTTGATTCTCGGTTTATTCTGAAGCACACTATGCCACAGGTTGAAGTAAAGGGACCGAGGTCTATAAATACATTAACTGTATTTATAGACCTCGGTCCGTTACTTCAACCTGTGCACTATGCCACATAAACAGAAACTGCCGGTAAATTTGAGTTACCCTTGAGCATTTCTCAAAATCCAAGATGGCCGCCAAGATGGCAGCTAAAGCGAGTTGTCTACCGAAATGGTGACCACTTGTCAGATTCTGGCGATCTTAGTGTCGATTTGCGGGCATTCAATGATGCCCGATGCATTGATCATTGTTATTTTGGCATAAAAAGTCGAGGTCACATATACGATCAGGGTAAAGGGGCTTGTTGGCCACTAAATGGTGAATATCGTCTCAGAATCAAATGATAAAACAACTATCAGTCATTAGTTTTCAGTCATATGGCTGACAATTTCCCATTAATATAGTGTCAGATGATGAGTTAAGCAGCAGTACTGGTTTCCAGCAGTATATGTATGTACTAGCACAAAGTCGGCGGTTGGCTTTTGATGTATTGGTGTTTAACGGCAAAAGATATATATTCAAATTGCCAGGTCCTTACCACACCAGAGTCACTTAGCCCCACTCCACAAAAGTAATAGGATTAGTACTAATCTTAAAACTTTCATAATGGGTATAACCGGATTCATCTCTCATATAAACGAAAAAATTGTAACTGATGGTCAAACCAGGAATATCGGCATTCCGGTAAGGATGAACCCCTATCGTTCAATTACCCGTCACACGCTCCCAACCTCCACCCACCTTCATGTGGAGGAAAACCTGTTTATCCCGTCAACACTGCGTATGTGCCGTGAAACACGGTGCAGTGAAACATTTTTGATATCCAGTCAATACTATTTTTGCATTTTACAGCCATTTGTAAGTGTTGACGAGATAAATAGAATAGTAGGTTAGTGCCGTGAATGGGAAAAAATATCTGGCGCGGCACGAAAACGGGATGTGCTCGGCAGAGCCTCGCCCATCCCGATTCCTGAGCCTTACCAGATAGTTTTTCCCATTCACGGCACTAACCTACTATTCTCTATCTATTTTCCTTATTTCTGAACCGAAACGGTTCAAATGAGTGGTCACAACATATACTTCTGATGAGAAATAAAGAAATTCTTGAGCCTTGCCGGATGTTTTTTCCCATTCACGGCACTAACCTTCTATTCTTTATATCCATTCTGTTGGCAGAACAACGAATACACATCAGTGAGAGCAGTTGTCAAGCACTACAGAAGTTGTGCGGCTACTACATGTCACTACGAGGAGAAATGGAGATAAAGGTAGTTTGTTTGTTTATTTGTTTGTTTGTTTGTTTGTTGGGGTTTAACGGCCTATCAACAACTAAGGTCATTTAAGGCCTGGTCAATGTGTTTAGTACTAAATCCCATATACGTTTGTATTACCTGTACAAATGGGGGGGGGGGAATCCCAAAATCAGAACTGAAGATATACAATAAAAAAATATATATATTCAGCCCTGAAATCAGAATAATCCTGATCTGATGCCAGGTCCTCTCCACACCAGAATAACTTGGCCCCCTCCCAAAAGCAGTAGGATCAGTAATATGAACCAAATTTTCTTTTTATACAGGGTAAAGGGATAATGAGGACGTATTGGCTGGATGGAAAGGAAGGCTTCAATCTACCTCTTCCAGGACTGGTGGATTAGAAAAGTGTCACAAGATGAAACATGTAATAGCTATAGTTCACATATTTAAGTTTTAATAAATTAGTTTATTTATTGTTTGCCATAGTTTCTCGACCATTTATTGTTTGCCATAGTTTCTCGACCAATGTATGAACAGCATTTCGTCTCAATTAATCACATGTGACGACGCCTTCACCAATATCTATTAAATTAATCATCAAATGTTTCAATATGTGCAAAGTTATATTTAGACCCAGAGGGCCCGCATTGTTGACGTAATTTCCTGTAATGCGCATCATGTCACCACGAGCGTACAATCAATTCGATGTCAAGCATCATGCTCTTAATAGTATCGTAATTTGGAAAAGTCGCGGGAATACTGGACGAAGGCCGGAAGGCCTCGTCCAGTATTCCCGCGACTTTTCCACGTTGTGGCTCTCCTGATTTGATTTATTGGTGTTCAATGGTCTATCAACAGCTAAGGTCATTTAAAGCCGGGCCAATAGGTTCGATCCCGCATGTAACCATGCAAACGATTGAGGCGAGGCAAACAATAAGAAGGTTATAGTTCACAGATTGAATTTTTATCCCATCGCTTAGCGAAAATACGATATAGGGATGTCTGTTTGGTCTGTCCCATCGCGTGACATGTGGAGCATCGCTCATAAATGTGCTTTCACATCAGGATACCATTACCATAGATTCGGTGTAAAACCGCCGATCACGCACATGCGGTGACATGGTTCGCGTCACAGGAAATTATGTTTTTAAATATAACTTTATACATATTGCAATATTTATGATTAATTCAATAGATATAGGCAAAAGTGTCACAAGATGCGATTGAGATGAAATGCTGTGCTTTTATCGGTCAATTTTGTTTGTTGGGGTTTAATGGCCTATCAATAGCTAAGGTCATTTAAGGCCAGGTCAATGGGTTTAGTACTAACAATAAGGAAACCATATAGGATCAGCGAGTACAAACCATTACAAAACCGCCTGTGTTAATCTTGCCCAGATTATCAACGTTTCTGAACATATAATGGCAGTGCCAACTGGCAGTCAGGCAATTTGATTGTCTGACCCTGAGCTGTTTCACAGCTCAGGGTCAGACAATCAAGTTGCTTGATTGCAAACACAATTATATTATAAGAGAAATTGACAAATATTGGCAAGATTAGTGCAGGCGGTAATGTTTGGGCATGTACTCGAATAGTGATGCTCAAACTCAGGAAGTTTCATTACAAGATCTTGGAATCTTGGGTAGACATTCTATATGTATGTACCTCAGCTACGTCTTTGGCATTCTTGTATGTGAGGGTTGTTATGCCCCTTGTATGAGTAATATGAGTATTCCTTATCCTATTACTTTTAGGGGAAGGGGCCAAGTGTTGTTTGTTTAACGGCCTATCTACAGCTAAGGTCATGTAAGGCCGGGCCAACGGGTTCGATCCCGATTTAACCTGCTGCATTTGGGGGAAAATCCCAAAAATCAGCGCATAATATTTACATCGAGAACAAATATATTCAGCCCTGAAATTAGAATAACCTGATCTGGTGCCAGGTTCATAGTACCAGGTTCATACCACACCAAAGTTACTTGGCCCCTTCCCCTAAAATAGGATTCAACTGTCACATACAAAATGCTAAAGAGGTATGTGAGGTTAACTTACATGTATGTACCTCATCTACAACTTTGGCATTCTTGTATGCGAGGGTTTAATTTGGTTACACCTCTTGAATGAGTAATATGATTATTCCTTATCTTATTACTTTTAGGGGAAGGAGCCAAGTGACTTTGGTGTGGTATTGACCTGGCACCAGGTCAGGTTATTCTAATTTCAGGGCTGGATATATTTAAAGACGTTCGATCCCGCATGTAACCTGCTGTATTTGGGAGAAAATCCCAAAATCAGCACGGAATATTTACATCAAAATGTAAATATTCCGTGCTGATTTTGGGATTTTCTCCCAAATACAGCAGGTTACATGCGGGATCGAACGTCTTTAAATTACCTTAGCTGTTGATAGGCCGTTAAATACCAATAAATCAAATATACATGTATGTACTCAATATTATACTCACAATCAGGAAATTTAATTGGCTGACAATGAGCTCCCAAAAATTTTTTGTTTGATGAAATTCCATCAAATATTGCGAAAAAACGATTTTCCAATGGGAATTTAACATGGGGAGTCAATTTCCAAATTTTGGAAATTGACTCTGAAAGCTGGCGAGATAGCTTGAAAATGATGTAACTATTTGGTCCACAAATAAAAAAAATCTATTTTTTTTAGCCCCCATTTTAAATTCCCATAGGAAAATCGTTTTTTCGCAATAAAATCAATATTTGATGGAATTTCATGAAATAATTTTTTTTTGTGGAGGGTGACTTTTTTGTTATTGATAAAAAAGTACTTACTTTTAAATATTTTTTAGATTTAATGTGATTAATAGCCAAAAGTTCGTCGGCAGCAAAACGTGGAACAGACAGTAATGTGGAGTACACGTTACTAGAAAATGCTCAAACGGTTGAGGTGTGATACTTAGCTACAGGATATCATATTTTGTCGTAAACAATAAAATATTTGGACTACATGTACTTGTTGTGAGTGTGATTACCGGTAGGCCGGGTTAACAGATTACACAACCACAGGTTTTTGAAAAGATGGTTAGTATGTTAGTGTCATATGGGTATTTTGGAAAATTTTGGTACATTTTGAAAGATTTTGTTGGTTTTGTGTAATTTATATAGTTTTGTGCAACTACTAATACTCACACATTATACACGACAGAAATCTCCAATTATCTACAAATTCACCGTTCCGAACTTTCCGGCCCCTTTTCAAAAGACTGTACGTCCAGTTATACGTGTAATTCGCGGGAGGTAACGTAAATTGTATGTTGGTAACAATGCACCCAAACCACTAGATATACCGAATATTTGTTTGTTTGTTTGTTGGGGTTTAATGGCATATCAACAGCTAAGGTCATTTAAGGCCGGGTCAATGGGTTTAGTACTAAATCCCATATATTACCTGTACAAGTACATGTACATGTTCAAGTACATATACAAATTGGGGAAAAATCCCAAAATCAGAACTGAATATTTACAATACAAAAATAAAAATATATTCAGCCCTGAAATCAGAATAATCCTGATCTGATACCAGGTCCTCGCCACACCAGAATCACTTGGCCCCCTCCCAAAAGCAGTAGGATCAGTAATAATCTTACTACTTTATAATGGGCAATAACCAAATTAACTCCCAGGTAACAAAAGAGCCAAAGATAAAAACGTACCGGAGGGCCAAACCAGGCAAATCGTGATTCCTATAAGGAGGAACCCCACCGTTAATTTACGCCATCTCGTTCACCTGACCAACCACCCGCAATATACCGAATAACCCATAAAACACCGAAATATGAACCGTTCTTCAAGAACCTGTGTACACAACCGACTGCGCTAATCTTGTCTGACAAGACAATTGACGTTTCTGAACATCTATTGGCAATGCCATCTGGCAATCAAGCAATGTGATTGTCTGAACCTGGCTGCTAGATTTTATAATGGCTGTCTCTCAGGGGCCCGTTTCACAAAACTTTGTACGACTAAAATGTTCATAAGTGCAAAATTATGACAGTCATATTTCACATTAACAATGCTTTCTTGTAAACAATTATTGGTTGGATTTACATTTATTGAGCATATGCAGCCTATGCTCAATAAATGAAAATCCAATCAATTGAAATTTCCAGACGTTCCTAAGTTTCCGCATACGAACATTTTAGTCGTACAAAGTTTAGTTTTGTTTGTTTATTGGTGTTTAACGGCCTATCAACAGCTAAGGTCATGTAAGGCCGGGCAAACAGGTTCGATCCCATTTTAACCTGCTGCATTGGGGGGAAAATCCCAAAATCCGAACGGAATATTTACATCGAGAACAAATATATTCAGCCCTGAAATTAGAATAACCTGACCTGGTGCCAGGTCCATACCACACCAAGTCACTTGGCCCCTTCCCCTAAAATATGATTATGAATATCGTAATACTCACATAAGGGGTATAATCAGATTCAACTGTCACATACAAAATGCCAAAGACGTATGTGAGGGCCAAACCAGGTCTCCAGTCCAGATTCCGGTAAGGATGAACCCCGATCGTTATATTACCCATCGCATGCTCCCACCTGCCACCCACATAAAGTTTAGTGAAACGGCCCCGAGATGTGGATAAGCTGTGAGCAAAACAGTTGGTACAAGAATACAGCTCAGGCTCAGACAATCAAATAACTTGACAGTAAGTTGGCACTGCCAATAGATCACGGTCAGAAACGATGATAATCTGGGCAAGATATTATAAGAAGATGTATGTATACATGTATAACACTAATAAGTACATGTTGTATGTGTAAATATTTAACAACCATGTTGACAATGTATAGCTTGGCATACAATCATGTATCATGTACAGCACAAACACTAGAGCAGATGAGCAGGGACTCGCAGATACCCCCGGCCCACTGCCGCCTGAACTGACAAACAAAATCTTTAACACAAATTTCGAAATGTTAAGTTTATGGACAGACACAAATGGATGGACCGATGCTTGGATGCTCGACCGGATAGACAGGCGAAAACTATTGTCTGTTTCACGAAACCTGCCCCAATTTTACGGGTATATCCACAATGCAAAAACATTTTTTTCTATAATATTAAATTGTATCAAAATTTAAGAATGAACCTTCTTTTTATTTCGCGAAATTTGGTCAAAAACTAATTTTATTAAAAATATGGTTTGTCTATGGGAATTTAACATGGGGAGAAAATGAGGTGGAGGAGGAGCCAAAAAACGAAAACGTTTGGCTAGATAGTTTCGAAATGATCTAAGAAAACAAAAGTTAAATTTTTAAAATCGGTTCACTATTTCTGAAATTAGAAAAAAATCCTCACGAAAAATCCATCTGTGAAACATCTATGGGGATTTAACATGGGGAAAAAAATATTTTGCAATAAAATCAATATTTGACAAAATTTCACGAAATATAAAGAAGGCTACTCTTAAATTTAGGTAAAATAAAATATTATCGAAAGAAATATCGTTTGTTTATATATCAGTATGGGCAAGTTTCGTGAAACAGACAGTATATACAACTCAGCAAGGTATAAAAAGGTCCGTCCATGAAAGTGCATGGTGGGTAAAATATGTTATGCACACCTGTTGTATGTACCCCAAAAGATTTTCGGTGTACATATAGTCACCGCCCTGTCTGTCCGTCTGTCCGAGACTTGCGTTGATTAAACTTCATATACTTATTTGCCAATAATTCATATTCTTATTCTATAGCCCAGCAACCTGGGGCCCGTTTCACTGAACTTCGTACGACTAAAATGTTCGTAATTGCAAATTTAGGATTGTCTGGAAATTTCAATTGAGTGGATTTCCATTTATTGAGCATTATTGTGTCTATGCTCAATAAATGTAAATCCAATACTTGTTTACAAGAAAACGTTGTTAATGTGAAATTTACAGAGTATCATAATTTTTCACTTACAAACATTTTAGTCGTACAAAGTTTAGTGAAACGGCCCCCTGGCCCCAATGCTTAAGGTAGAATAACTTAGACATGGGTGTTTAGATATTTGACAGTGCATGTATATCGATATAGTGTTACACAACCGCCTGTGTTAACACTTAGATCGCTATCTTAATTTTTTGTGTCTGCTGTTTATTTTCTATTTGACATTTTTATTTTGACAGCACTTTAGGATAATTAACAACATGTTTTGACTGCACTTCAGAATCATTTCCATTGGAAATGATTCTGAAGTGCTGTCAAACCATGTTTTTATTGAGAAATAAGGCAAGATATAAAAGCAACAGCAGACGACAATTGTTGTGTGTAGCGGTCTAAGGGTTAATCTTGTCCAGTAGTACATGTATTGTCATTTTGGCTAATTCTGCGCTCTGCGCATCGGCAAATGCGCGATTCACGTCAAATTTAGCCATGCGCGGGTACGTCATAATAAACTATGTGGATTTTGGAATAAACAAGTTGATTAATTGCTACACTGTGGCACAATTTTATCACATTCCGTTAGTTTGGTAAAAAGTTATTCCGAATATAGTCAAAATGTGTAAAATCCTCAGACCCTGCTGATGTAATAGCTGTCTTATTTACTAAATTAACTGTTAAACAAAGAAATAACCTGCCATGATGTCACTGGATAGTTCTGCTTCAAGTTTAATACCAATTTTGCTACGCTGATCCAGTATGCTGCTCGCCATTTTGTTTACACTACCAGATGCGCAGAATTAGCCGAAACAAATGTGACGTTGCAAACACGCACGTGGTGTCATATATCACACAATTTACGTCACTTATTGACGTCAGAACGTTATGACATTTTACCTGCACAAACGTCTTTGAACTGCATTGAATATTCAGGACAGTTTGACTGAATATGGAGATGGTAATGCCATATAAATTTGTTTGTAAAGCTTTAGGTGCGCAGAATTAGCCGACACCATTGTATTGCATTACACAACCGCCTGCATTAATCTTGTCAGGATTATCAACGTTATGGAACACCTATTGGCATTTCCAAATCAGCACAGCTCAGCCTCAGCCAATCAAACTGCTTGATTTCAAGCGCAATATTCTAGTATTTTGAAACGCAGGAATTTATAAATATTGGCAAGATTAGAGTAGGTGGCAGTGCACCATTCTGTTGTTAGGACAGTTTGTTTTGTTTGTTTGTTTATTATAGGAATGAATGGCCTTTTTGTGGAATTTATCGGGGTATAAACTTGGAAAAGTCGCGGGAATACTGGACGAAGCTATAAAAAATTACAATTTTTGAGAAAAAAAATCAAAAATTTGAAAATTGTAATATTTTTAAGGCCTCGTCCAGTATTCCCGCTACTTTTCCAAGTTTATATCCCCGATAAATTCAACAAAAAGGCCATTCATTCCTTATAATTCCAGCATTTGAAATAAATTCATCAAGAAAATGTGTTTATTTTCAATTTTCTTAAGAATTATTTTAACTGCGCCTCACAGTTACGGAAAGTAGTTCGCCGTGGGAGTTTACTGGGATATAAATTCTGGACAGAGACTGGCTACGAGCCAATCAAATGTTAAGGAATTGTGTAAATATTTTTGTGCTGGAATTATTGGTGTTTAACGGCCTATCAACAGCTAAGGGGTACATGTATGACCAGTTTCAACTGTCACATACAAAATGCCAAAGACGTATGTGAGGGCCAAACCAGGTCTCCAGTCGAAATTCCGGTAAGGATGAACCCCGATCGTTGAAGTACCCGTCGCGTGCTCCTGATCAACCACCCACTGTTAGGGTGGTTGGTCGGGCGAACGAGACGGCATAAATTAACGGTATGGGTTCCTCCTTATAGGAATCACGATTTGCTTGGTTTGGCCCTCCGGTACGTTTTTATCTCTGGCTCTTTAGTTACCTGTGAGTTGAATTGGGTTATTGCCCATTATAAAATTAGTCAGATTATTACTGATCCTACTATTTTTGGGAGGGGCCAAGTGATTCTGGTGTGGCGGGGACCTGGCATCAGATTTTCCCCCCATTTGTACATGTACTTGAACATGTACATGTACTTGTACAGGTAATATATGGGATTTAGTACTAAACCCATTGACCCGGCCTTAAATGACCTAAGCTGTTGATAGGCCGTTAAACCCCAAGAAACAAACAAACAAAACCCACTGTTAGGACAGTAGCCACCTACATGTACCTGTTTGTTCCTATGGATATTTGTTGTAATTGTGTAGTACTGGGGGCCGTTTCACTAAACTTTGTACGACTAAAATGTTCGTAAGTGCAAATTTAGGATCGTCTGGAAATTTCAATTGATGGATTTACATTTGTTGAGCATAGGCTGCATATGCAGCCTATGCTCAATAAATGTAAATCCAACAATTGTTTACAAGAAAACATTTTTAATTGTGAAATTTAAAGACTATCAAAATTTTGCAATTACAAACATTTTAGTCGTACAAAGTTTAGTGAAACGGCCCCCTGGTGGAATGGAAGGATGAAAGTTAGGCAGCTCAAAACTGTATACATGTACATATAAAGGATCTTCTTATGTGAGGATGATTTAACATTATATGTATTAAACAAGCTTACTGATTTAATAATCAAGTTTAATAAATGTTGTACTAGTCAACATGAATGTTAGATTATATATTTATTGCTATCATGTAACATGTACTGGTTACCCAGCACGTATCTATAGCCATCTCATTTGCTTGTTTGTTTGTTGGGGTTTAACGGCCTATCAACAGCTAAGGTCATTTAAGGACGGGTCAATGGATTTAGTACTAAATCCCATATATTACCTGTACATGTACATGTTCAAGTACATGTATAAATGGGGGGAAAATCCCAAAATCTGAACTGAATATTTACAATAAAACGCTATATATTCAGCCCTGAAATCAGTATAATCCTGATCTGGTGCCAGGTCCTTGCCACACCAGAATCACTTGGCCCTTCCCAAAAGCAGCAGGATCAGTAATAATCTTACTACTTTTATAATGGGCAATAACCCAATTGAACTCCCAGTTAACAAAAGAGCCAAAGATAAAAACGTACCCGAGGACCAAACCAGGCAAATCGTGATTCCTACAAGGAGGAACCCCATCGTTAATTTACACAGTCGCATTCGCCCGACCAACCACCCACGCGTGATTTCATGTAACATATATTGCATAAGATTGTGTAGATCAGCATGTTGAAGCAATATTGAATATTGTGAAGAGTGTAGTGCAAGCACCCCGTCAGTCTGATTATAAAACTTCTTCTGAGCAAATATGAGACAAGCCATGTGATTTTGTAAAAAGAAGATATGTGATATCTCATGAAAAATATTTAAAAAATTTAAAAGATATTTTCAGTAAAACATTTGACAAAATGTTCAGAGCAAATGCATACCACATCTAACATACTATTTTACTATTATTTTTTTCTTCATCTACATCGCATGGCCCTAAATGATACTCTTTTGTGTTGATGGGCCGATAAGCACCATTCTATTCCATTCCATTCCATTCCATTCCATTCCATACTGGTAAGATTAGCGCAGGCGGCAGTGTACCAATAACTAGCAGTCATTCTGGGTGTAGTTATAGAGAATAGTAGGTTAGTGCCGTGAATGGGAAAAAATATCTGGCAAGGCTTAGGAAACGGGATGGGCGAGGCTCTGCCGTGCACATCCCGTTTCCGTGCCGCGCCAGATATTTTTTCCCATTCACGGCACTACCTATTTATCCCGTCAACATCTACAAATAGCTTCAAAATACAATAAAAAATAACCCCAGCCACCGCACATATTCATACGCAGTGATTAGGTCATATTGACAGGATATCAAAAAATGTTTCACGGCACATACACACTGTGTTGACAGGATAAAACAGTAATTTGATAAGGGGCCCATTTCACTAAACTTCGTACAACTAAAATGTTTGTAAGTGCAAAATTATGATAGTCTGTAAATTACACATTAACAATGTTTTTTTTGTAAACAATTATTGGATTTATATTTATTGAGCATAGGCTGCATATGCAGCCTATGCTCAATAAATGTAAATCCATCAATTGAAATTTTGAGACGATCCTAAATTTGCACTTATGAACATTTTAGTCATACAAACTCCGACCTCCAGATAAGGGGTGTATTGGCGTATTTTACGCAATTATTTTAGCTGAATACGCATTGATTATCAAAAGTGGGAGTTTGTTTGTTTATTGGTGTTTAACGGCCTATCAACAGCTAAGGTCATGTAAGGCCGGGCAAACAGGTTCGATCCCGTTTTAACCTGCTGCATTGGGGGGAAAATCCCAAAATCAGAACGGAATATTTACATCGAGATACAACATATTCAGCCCTGAAATTAGAATAACCTGACCTGGTGCCAGGTCCATACCGCACCAAAGTCACTTGGCCCCTTCCCCTATTTAAAAGTAATACCGGTAGGATTACTCTTATAAGGGGTATAACCAGATTCAACTGTCACATACAAAATGCCCAAGACGTATGTGAGGGCCAGCCAAACCAGGTCTCCAGTCGGGATTCCGGTAAGGATGAACCTCGATCATTAAATTACCCATCGCGTGCTCCCACCTGCCACCCACCAAAAGTGGGAGTACAAAATATGCACAGAACTGTGAAAATATGCATTGATTTTCTAATTGAGTAGTGAAAAAGTTGAAAATTCACTTAGTTGAGCTGCAAAAAGCAAACAGTGCTTGCTTTTTGCAGCTCAAATAAGTGACTGTTTAAACGTGTTTTTTTTTTTGATCCTTTGTTCCCTATTTAGTAATGAAGAAAATCAATACCGTAACCCATTTGTAAAAGTAAAATACGCAATGATTTTGAAATCAGGGGGTATAGTACGCTTTAGACACAAAGCTTCTCTGGAGCGCTGCAAACTTAAGTTAAACAGCCCCCAGGACCATTCAATTATGTAAGCATTGACTCATATGTCAAGCTTGAAATCAAACAGTTTGATTGGTCATACCTGAGCACAGCTAGGACCAATCAAACTACTTGGTTTTGAGTACAATCAGGATAAATTGCTAAAATATTCGCTACTTTACGTGTTGTTCCGTTACTCATTCAACTTTCAGTACAGCATAAATTTAATGTCAGTTACACAAATAACTTTCACACATCGCTTATCATCTGTTAATGAGCAAACACATCTATATCTGTTACACGAAAATATGTTTTAATTTACATTAGATCAATTTTTTATGACGATACTTTTTTGTACATTTGGTGACTGTAATGAATTTTTGTTAGTTTACCGTCTCTGGTTATTTGTGTTGGTAGGAACCAGCATTATCATTTTCAACAGCACATGCCTGTATATTGGTATTGGCAAATAGTGTAGATCCAGATGAGCCGGCTCGTGCCGAGCCGTCGCATCAGGATCTGCACTTTTTGCAAGTAATTTTCACATTTTTGAGAACAAAAACACACCCTTTTCATAAATGGACTAGTCTAAAAGTCATTTTGTGATGATTGGATTGGTCCGGAAATTAACATATAAAAATCCATTCCAGTTACTTAATAGGGGTGAAAGGGTTAAATCACAACGGTGTATATGAGACTCATGTTACTGTCGCACCAACAAGAGAGCAAACATATATATTGAATAAGGCCATCCATAATTATATCTCCGTTTCCTGTAACCCGACCGACCCGCTAAAAACGGTGCGACCGATTTTTTTTATTGCAATTTCGTTTACAATTTTTTGTTTACAATTTTTTTTACAATTTATTTATTTATTTATTTTTTTTTTTTCAATTTACTGCTACAGTGGGTTAAAAGGGTTAATATAATATCTGGCCCTAAATGGCATACATGTTCATACAACAACACATACAGCAATTGGCATACTTTTATTGCAAGACTTGCAATATTGAATTTAAAAATTATTTATATTAAAAAGGTACAATATTTTAACACTTGCAATGCAAGTGTTAAAATATTGTATCTTTTTAATATTAATAATTTTTAAATTCAATATGTCATGTGACAGAAAAAAAAAGAAATTGCCTACCGACCGACCCACTTCTAAAATTCTGGGTCGGGTTACAGGAAACAAACAATTTTTTAAGGACGGCCTAAACTGCAGGACATTATGTGATTATAAATGCATGTATGTACATACAATAATTAATAATAAATTTATCTTTACCGTTAATGTTCCCTTGTGTTTTGTCAGAATCACAACATCCACACAAGTATTGTTTGTTTGTTTGTTTGTTTGGGTTTAACGGCCTATCAACAGCTACAGTCATTTAAGGCCGGATCAATGGCTTTTCTTATTCAATAATTAACCAAACTTGCCTATACACTGTATGTATTCCTGCCACATTAACATTTACTGATGCCTTACTTAAGAGAAGAATTCACATAGGCTCACATTGAACTTGTTTTCTAATCCTTATTCACAATATCTGTCCATGAATGTTGACGTATACATGTATTCAATCTGAAATAAAATATTGTTTAAACTAATGGGTTTAGTACCAAATCCCATATATTACCTGTACAAGTTACATGCATGTACAAATGGGGGAAAAATCCCAAAATCAGAACTGAATATTTACAATAAAAAGATATATATTCAGCCCTGAAATTAATTATTTAAGGAATTATTGTCAACTAACGCCAAGTAGCATCCATTTTAGATTTTCAAAAATCTAAAATGGATGCCACTTAGCGTATATAGTAGACACAAATTCCTAGACGAAGGCCTTGTGTTGACATGTTGGACGAGTGGGTTCTCGGTTCCTGAAGTTTTTCCCAGACAAGTGAAAGACTCGGACCTATGACTTAAAGCTGGAGCCCCACCTAGTAGGTTCAAAATTGTCTTCTGACATGGAAATTAAATTTTAAAAAGCGTATAATTGTTCCCACGAAATGACAATTCGTTCCCTCAATTTAACAATTTGTTCCCTAGAATTAACAATTCAGTCTCACGATATAACAATTCGTGGGAACGAATTGTTATTTCGTGGGAACAAATTGTTAAATTGAGGGAATAAATTGTTAATTCGTGGGAACGAATTGTTAAATTTAGGGAACGAATTGTTATTTTGTGGGAACGAATTGTTATTTCGTGGGAACGACTTAAAAAAAAATAATCTAAAATGGATGCCACTTAGCGTATAGTAGACACAAATTCCTTGACGAAGGCCTTGTGTTGACATGTTGGATGAGTGGGTTCTCGGTTCCTGAAGTATTTCCCAGACAAGTGAAAGACTCGGACCTATGACTTAAAGTTGGAGTCCCATCTAGTAGGTTCAAAATTGTCTTCATGGAAATTAAATTTTAAAAAGCGTATAATTGTTCCCACGAAATGACAATTCGTTCTCTCAATTTAACAATTTGTTCCCTAGAATTAACAATTCGGTTCCACGATATAACAATTCGTGGGAACGAATTGTTATATTGTGGGAACAAATTGTTAAATTGAGGGAACAAATTGATAATTCGTCGGAACGAATTGTTAATTCATGAGAACAAATTGTTAAATTGAGGGAACGAATTGTTAAATTGAGGGAACAAATTGATAATTCGTGGGAACGAATTGTTAATTTGTGGGAACAAATTGTTAAATTGAGGGAACAAATTGTTATTTTGTGGGAACGAATTGTTATTTCGTGGGAACGACTTAATACAAAAAAGAATTCTACGTCCCCTGCGGGTTTCCGTACACTTCAATATATGGGATTTATTTTTGCAAGCTATTTGTAAATATGACGAGTGCAGCACAAATTTCTTTATAGGATTTACAAAAATAGCGGTGAATAAATCTATACTTCAAAGTGACAGTTGAATAAAGTATATATTACACACACTGACTACAAGTGTAATTGTGACTTAGTAGTGAATCAGCAATTAGACATTACTTCACTACTAAGTCGGCAATACCGATATATGTTGAAAATAACAAAAGAAAAATAGCAAAAGTATATTTTATCGGGTAATAAACCTTGTGATTTGCCTGCGTATGGTGGGGGGGGGGGGCGAAAGATCCCAAAATCAGAAATAAATATCGACATAAAAATATAAAAAACAAGAAATGCGTCTGTCGAACGCGGATGCCACCTGCAGCATATTTGAGAAACTGTGACAAAGTGGTTAACCGAAAAGTGTGACGGACGGACGGGATGGACGGACGGGACGGNGTACGGACGGGACGGACGGACGGACGGACGGACGGACGGACGTTCTTACATTAGGGTACTTATGTGGCTAATCACATGTTAAATATTAGCCACATAAAACGATTTTTAGCCACATAAAACGATTTTTTAGGTGGCTAATTGTAACCAACCCTATCCTTTAACAAGTCCATAACCCTGTGGGGCTAGTCACATAAGTACCCTAATGTGTGCCCGGACGGACGGACGGACGGACGGACAGACGGACAGACGGACGGTCCAAACACTATATGCCACCCGTTTCTTCGAAACCCGGTGGCATAAAAATAGCCCTGAATTTAGAATATTATACAATTATCGCCTTGTGTGGTCAATACGTGGTTTTATCGACCCGATAAACGTGATATTGACCCGAGCACGCAGTCCGACGTAGATATTCCTTTTATCAGGTCTATAAAACCACGTATCGACCAATATGACAAGGCGATGTTTTAATATCAATTGAGACATACCCATATGTGTCCCCTTTCAAATAATGTAGCATAAATATCCATTTACGCTGTGAACATTACAATATAATTCCAGCACAAAAATGTTTACACAATTCCCTAACATTTGATTGGTCCGTAGCAAGTCTCTGTCCAAAATTTATATCCCAGTAAACTCCCACGCCGAACTACTTTCCGTAACCGTGAGGCGTAGTTAAAATGATTCTTAAGAAAACGGAAAATAAACACATTTTCTTGATGAATTTATTTCAAATACTGGAATTATAAGGAATGAATGGCCTTTTTGTGGAATTTATCGGGGATATAAACTTGGAAAAGTCACGGGAATACTGGACGAGGCCTTCCGGCCTTCGTCCAGTATTCCCGCGACTTTTCCAAGTTTATACCCCGATAAATTCCACAAAAAGGCCATTTATTCCTATAATAAACTTGGAAAAATCACGGGAATACTGGACGAGGCTTCCGGCCTGTCGACCAGTATTCCCGCGACTTTTCCAAGTTTATACCCCGATAAATTCCACAAAAAGGCCATTTATTCCTATAATAAACTTGGAAAAGTCACGGGAATACTGGACGAGGCCTTCCGGCCTTCGTCCAGTATTCCCGCGACTTTTCCAAGTTTATACCCCGATAAATTCCACAAAAAGACCATTCATTCCTAAATAATCTTGCTTTACGCCATTTTCGTGCAATTCATAATCATCATGTTCAGTGACGTTGCTGGTGAAGAGCGTGATATGATTAAGTAACGTCATGGATTTTAATGACATCAAAGAGACTTTGGCCAATCCACAAAGTCGCTCCGCCTTCAGGTCAATATGAAGTTTTGAATCAACTTTCTCAGGTCAATATGCATTTATGTCGAAGATCACATGACCAGCATCTGACCAATCGCAGACACATATATTTTTCAAACTTGATCTGTAGCCTATTTCACGAACCTCCGTTAGTCGACTAAACTTGGTTAGTCTGCTAAACTTCAGGCTGTTAGTCGACTAACGGGAAAAAACGTATTTCACGAACACGTTAGTCGACTAAGCAAAGTCTACTTTGCTTAAGCAAAGTCTACTTTGCTTAGCCTCCTCGTTAGTCGGCTAAACTTTCGGTTAGTCTACTAAGCAAAATAGCAGACGACGGAATTCCAAGACGGCGGCGCCCACGGTTGTTTTGAACGTGGCTTACAAAATTGTTCGTGAAATGCAAACATGTCAAAAAGTTTAGCAGACTATGGTTAGTCGACTAAACTTAGTTTAGTCTGCTAACACTTTAGTCGACTAACGGAGGTTCGTGAAATAGGCTACTGGTGCCAGGTCATCACCACCCCAGAATCACTAAACCCCACTCCATAAAAGTAATATGAATAGTAATAATTATGTTACTTTTATAACGAGATTCAACTCTCAAGTAACACAAAAGCCCAACATCAAATGTACCTGAGGGACGAACACTCACTATTTCACAAATCAAGAATAATTGAAACAAATGAATGATTAAACTTAATGCCCATGTATTTAATGTATATTTACAGCTAAGGCCCTGATGAGACTGCGAGAATGCACAGGCTGATCTGGGACTATGCTGGTCTCATATGTTATAAAGTAAAACATTTTCAGCCGGCGCCAAATATGAAACATCGTCTCCCGCTATAGCTTCAGTTGTATGTTCTTCAATCAAGTTCAGCTTCAATCAAGTTCAGCTTGGCGAGATATATTTTTCTGCACTACCATACACTGCAAGCTCCAGCAATACATAAATAGTATTTAAACCCATTAAAGACGGGATACAATTATAGTAGTATGAAACTTTTTAAGGGAAAAAAATCCTATTTTCTTTATTTCATCTCAAAACTATATGTTGTTACCACTCATTTGAACCGTCTCGACGAGACGGTTCAAATGAGTGGTAACAACATATACCTGTATGGAGAAATAATTTTTTTTTCTTTTTTTTTTTCAACAAAACTTATTGTATCCTTAGACTGAAATGGGTTAGCTGATGTGTTGACAACAGTATAACTACATTAGCGACAGTATTGCGAACAACGTGAACTCTGATCTTGGGCTACGCTGTTCTCACATGCTACTACAGTCTGTTTCACGAAACCTACCCAGATTTTACGGCCATATTAACAATGCAAAAACAACATATTTTTCTATACTATATTACATTTTAGCAAAATTTAAGAATGAGCCTTCTTTTTATTTCATGAAATTTGGTAAAATATTGATTTTATTACAAAACAAGAAACGAGGCAAAGCCACGAAGGCCAGGTTTTTTCCAACGTATGCCAAAATGCCGATGATATCGCGTTTTCTGCAAGCGGGTGCGACAATGATGATAAACACCCATGTGAAGTATCAAGGTAATGGGTGAAGCAGTTGCAGAGATATAGTACACGAAAAAACTTTAACAAAAACATTCAAAGTAATTAGACCTTGACATTGGGCACAGGGGCCGCACGGTTGGGGGGTAGAATGAAAATATGGATGATGATAAACACCCATGTGAAGTTTCAAGGTAATGGGCGAAGCAGTTGCAGAGATATAGTAAAACTTTTAACCAAAAAAACTTTAACCAGACGTACGTTAAAAAGTTAACGTTGAAAATGGCTAAGTTAATTACGTAGAAATAATAGGTGAAGGTAAATAAAATGGTCACATGTTGGATAGTTTTATGTGGTAGGCACCCCTTGGTTATGAAGCTGTGAAAGTTTGGTGGTCCTAGGTGGTACAGTACCAAAGAAATGGACTTAAAGACGAAAACTTAACATTGTAAACGCGAAAACTTAACATTCAAAATGGCTAAGTCGACTGCGCGGAAAAAATGGGTCAAGTTCAAAACAAAGTATCATGTTGGATAGTAATATGTGGTGGGCACCCCTTGATTATGAAGCTGTGAAAGTTTGGTGGTCCTAGGTGGTACAGTAACAAATAAATGGACTCAAACACGAAAACTTAACATTGTAAACGCGAAAACTTAACACTGAAAATGGCTAAGTCGACTGCGCGGAAAAAATGGGTCAAGTTAAAAACAAGAAACGAGGCAAAGCCACGAAGGCCAGGTTTTTTCCAAGCATGGACACTTGGATAACATAATTATACCCACTTTTTGTAGACTAGATGGCCGTGGCCTGCATGTCGCGCCTTGGGGCGAGTCATGGACACTAAAAAAATAGATATAGTAGATGGAAAAACTTTAACGAAAAAACTTTAACCGGACACACGGACGTACGGACGGACGGACGTATGCCAAAATGCCGACGATATCGCGCTTTCCGCAAGCGGGTGCGATAATGATGATAAACACCCATGTGAAGTATCAAGGTAATGGGTGAAGCAGTTGCAGAGATATAGTACACAAAAAAACTTTAACAAATAAATTCAAAGTAATTTGACCTTGACATTGCGCACAGGGGCCGCACGGTTGGGGGTTAGAGTGAAAATATGGTCGATGATAAACACCCATGTGAAGTTTCAAGGTAATGGGCGAAGCAGTTGCAGAGATATAGTATAACAAAAAAGTTTTAACCAAAAAATTTAATCCACGTATGGGGATTTTACATTTGGAAATTGTTTTTCGTAATAAAATCAATATTTGACCAAATTTCATGAAATAAAAAGAACGGCTGATTCTTAAATTTTGATAAAATTTAATAGTATCAAAAAAAAAAGTTTTTGCATTGTTTATATAGCCGTAAAAATTTGGGCAGGTTTCGTGAAACAGACAGTAGTCATTTTTTTCAGCCAGCGCCCAGCTTGAAGCAGTTTCTCAAGCTATATAGCTTCAGTTGCATATCCTTCAATCAAGTTCAGCTTCAATCAAGTTCCGCATCAATTCAATCTGAATCAATTTCAGCTTGGTGCGAGATCAAGATCGTTTTCCGTTATACCATGTCCTGCTAGCTCCAGCAACGCGTTATCCAAATAGTTAGGATCAGGGTACCCGTGGCCCGAATAGTTTGTTCCAAGTTCAGTTTTGTGGTGGATCTCGTTCCACACGACAGTTCCATCTTCGCCGGTCGTGCTCGACGTTCCGATTGTGAATGTAAGGCGTCGTTTCCACGCAATTATCAGCAGCTGTAGGACCTGTGAATAAAATAGAAAGAAACGTGAAAGTGAATGGGTTTAACATCCCAGCAAGAGCTAAGGTCATATAGGGACTGGACCTTGTTTGTTTGTTTGTTTATTAGTGTTTAACGGCCTATCGACAGCTAAGGTCATGTAAGGCCAACGGGTTCGATCCCATTTTAACCTGCTGCATTGGGGGGAAAATCCCAAAATCAGAACGGAATATTTACATCGAGAACAAATATATTCAGCCCTGAAATTAGAATAACCTGACCTGGTGCCAGGTCCATACCACACCAAAGTCACTTGGCCCCTTCCCCTAAAATAGGATTACGAGTATCGTAATACTCACATAAGGGGTATACTCAGATTCAACTGTCACACACAAAATGACAAAGACGTATGTGAGGGCCAAACCAGGTCTCCAGTCGGGATTCCGGTAAGGATGAACCCCGATCGTTAAATTACCTGCCACCCACGACTGGACCTTGGTTTCTCCGAAAGTCCAGTGGATGCAAAAAATGCAGATGCTGATGAGACGGCTCATCTGGATCTACACTGTTTGCCAATACTACTATACAGGCCTGCAGTGTTGAAAGGGTGAAGTATGGATTTATCATTAAGGTACACATTTATTCCATCTGCATGAAACATAGCCCCAGGTCAGCCTGTGCATCCACAAACGAATGACAGCCTATCGTTTAAATATCGTTTTCACACCATTTTCTATATTAGAAAACAATGTTTTCATTGGTTTAGTGGAAATGAATGGGTTTTTACGTCCGAGCAACAGCCAAGGGATGGGACCACAGTTTAAAGTCTCATCAGAAAGACCAGTGGGATGGAAATATAGAACTTTTTCATGCCTAGGGTGAGCATTAAACTCACACCCTCCGGTAGTGTAGTCCAATGCCATATCCACTAGGCCCATCCCGGATTCTAAATAAATAAAACATTAGATCAATATAAGGCCATTAATGACTTATTATTCCTCATCGTAATTTCTAGGCATATCATTGGTCAGATTGCTGTCATGTGGTATGAACCAATCTGGGATATCCCCCTTTCATGTATATTGCCGTGAGATATTGAAAATATCCCCCGCTGTGACCGAAGTCACCCGATACACATTACGGGGAATAACCGAGCACTGTGGCATAGTGGTAACATTGAAGGAAATTGTGGTACAGGGGCCCGTTTCACTAAACATCGTACGACTAAAATGTTTGTATGTGCAAAATTATGATAGTCTGTACATTTCACATGAGCAATGTTTTCTTGCAAACAAATATTGGATTTACATTTATTGAGCATAGGCTGCATATGCAGCCTATGCTCAATAAATGTAAATCCATCAATTGAAATTTACAGGCGATCCTAAATTTACACTTACAAACATCTTAGTAGTATGAATGGGGTTGTAGGGGTCGATGGTTCGAGCCGCACCACCAACATATTTTGTTATGTTTTTTTCTTCAGTTTATTATTATTACCAATACATTTTTCTATTTACTTTACAGCGCAGGAGAGGACCCTTGGAGCAATGCATGTGTGAAATATGAAGCAAATCCAAGCAAGGAAACAGAAAATATACCCGAGCGTCCGAGCATTAAACTTTCGAGATGCACAAAGTATGTGACCTTGACCCTGGGCTTAGAAGGGGTGGCACGGATGTGGATTTGCCACAGCGCAGTAGAGGAACATTGGAGCAATGCGTGTGTGAAATATGAAACAAATCCAAGAAAGGAAACAGAAACTATAGGCCATTATTTACCCGAGAGACTGAGCTTTAAGGTTTCGAGATGCACACCTTGACCCTGCGCTTAGAAGGGGCGGCACGGACGTGGATTTGCCACAGCGTAGTAGAGGACCCTTGGAGCAATCCGTGTGTGAAATATGAAGCAAATCCAAGCAAGGAAACAGAAAATATAGGCCATTATAATTTTTGAAGACAGACGGACAGACGGACGCCTACGATGCCGTGGGTATGTCATAAGCACTTCTTCCTTCGGAAGGCACGCTAAAAAATGGAAATATTTTAGTTTTAATATTTCTCTGACTTATTACATGTATGTGTAATGGCCCAAATCACATGGGCAGAATATATTCATGCTTAGATGTTCAGAATTAGCGGACACCATTGTACTTTCAAAATACGCGATCTTCAATGTTTATGCCTTTTATTTATAACCTTGCATATGCCGTAAAAATAATATTCGGTATAATAAATTAAATAGTGCCCTTTGTTGAGGGGAATATTGTGAATTATCTCCCCTCGAAAGAAATATCTCCCGAGGCTATCGCCTCAGGAGATATTGCTTCCTTGGGGAGATAATTCACAATATTCCCCTCAACAAAGGGCACTATTTATATAATATTACATGCTACCCAGTGATTTACCGTGATTCTGGAGGGATTTATTTCCTTGAAGGAAATATTTCCTCCCAGACGTTTCGACATCAATTCTGACAAAGAAACAATTTGTATGCTAACGTCAAAATTGTCAAAACATTATAAGCTGGTCTAAGTGCAAATTTCACAGTTTACGAATGAACCTGTAATATACAATTTATTCCACGACCATTTTGTAATACCGGATGTATTTCCATTGACATGTGTAAATCCGACAAAGAAATGGTAGTTGAATAAACTCTATATCAGTAGCCTATTTCACCAACATTGCAAAGTATGCTTTTCTAGCAAAGTATACTTTGAGGGAGTAATCATTTATTTTTCCCGAAATGCATTATGTCATATAGAACTAACGACTGCATATATTTGATGATTAAAAGTATGCAGAATTATTATACTGAATTTATTACATTATCACAGCCAAATTGGCTGTGATAATGTAATAAATTCAGTATAATAAAAAATAATAAATTTATCCCAAAATTGAAAATTTCTCCCTCAAAGTATACTTTGCTAGAAAAGTAAACTTTGCAATGTTGGTGAAATGGGCTACAGGTGCTACAGTGTCCCAGCGTTCACTCATTTCATTGAGACATTTCCACATCGCATACCTTGCGTCCTTTGTCATTGTCAGGGAGATAGCCGATCCGTGGGAAACCCCTGGTTGTGAACCGCCGACCTGGAAATGGGTGGCCCGCGCCCTGCAAACAAATCATCAAGGTCTGTTGAGACACGCCATGTGATTTTGTACCTTCGGACATCTGCGTAATTTCATTAAATACGATTACAAAATTTACAGTATTTTTCATAAATAAAGTCAGAAGTTGACAAAATTTTCAGAGTGCGGAATGTACGGAAAATTTTGTAAATGTATTTCACTTTTTAATGTATGAATGGGCCAGGTCTCGAATGCTGAAATCTTAGAATGAACCCAGGGTTGTTATTATCAAAAGCTTAGATATACTATTTTCCTGATTTACGCCTGCGTTAATCTTGTCCAAATTATCAACGTTTCTGAACATAAATTGGCAGTGTCGAGTCGCAATCAAACAATTTGATTGTCTGAGCCTGAGCCTGCCAGGTCAATAGTTCCACATGCCCGGTCAATAGTTCCACATGCCCAGTCAATAGTTCCGCATGCATGGTCCATAGTTCCACATGCCCGGTCAATAGTTCTGTGTGCACGGTCAATAGTTCTGCATGCCCGGTCAATAGTTCCGTGTGCATGGTCAATAGTTCCGCATGCCCCATCAATAGTTCCGTGTGCACGGTCAATAGTTCAGTATGCATGGTCAATAGTTCCGCATGCCAGGTCAATAGTTCTGCATGCATGGTCAATAGTTTGGTATGCCCGGTCAATAGTTCCGTGTGCCAGGTCAATAGTTCCGTGTGCAGTCAATAGTTCCGCATGCCCGGTCAATAGTTCAGTGTGCACGGTCAATAGTTCACCCTTGAAAAATCATGACATGACATCATGATTTTTAGCGAAGATTACGTCATAAAATTCAACGTAATTTAGATTGGTTACTCGACATGCCCCACGCCAAATTTATGTTCATTGTGTCACATACACTGTTTACAGGTTGAGTAATAACACAGTTATTTCATAGTCATTTGGGGAACATTCAAAACTATTGCCCCAAGGTGTTGTGGACGGCCCGAGGCACTATTGCCCGAGGCCTTCAGCCTCGGGCAATAGTTCATCGGGTCGTCCACAGCACTGAGGGGCAATATGAGTTGACTGTTCCCCGAATGACCATGAAAATACTGTATATTGTTCATTTGGGATTTAAAATATTGACGGTAACATAGAGGAGGTTCTACTATACCTGTGTGCCATTCGGAATGTGGTAGGCCAACTGAATGGTCTGACAGTCCTCGTAGCCGGCCAGGCTCGTGTTGATGATGTGATACTCCATATCCCCTCTCGGACACGTGCCCAGCTTCTGGCCGTAGATCGTCTTACACGACGGACACTGAATACTGCCATCCTACAAATATGGATGATGATAAAGAAGTATATGAAGTTTCAAGTTAAAGGTACATTCCCACTCAGTAGGCACAAAATGGAAAAATAAACATTGATTCACCATTACCCCACGTAATGATTGACATTATTATACGTTTTACATCAGACGTAAATTTCCACACTGATATCAGGGGCGATAACCGTGTTTCCTTAAAATGTTAACAGACATTACTATTTATTCTCTGTATTTATGATTTGATGTGCAATGATCATACTTTATAATCTGTTGAAAATACTATTTTTTCAGGCGACACATTTAATTACCGGTACCGGTAGTACAAATAATTAAAACATATCATGCCTCATTTGCATATTAAAATAGCCGGATACCACCGCGAGTCACTATCAGTAAAATATATATTACTAATTGATCATATCTGTATGGCGGGCACATGTAAATTTTACAACTGGTGGAATAGTGACACAATTATAATACACTTGCTTAATTCCTATAAAGAGCATTTTGTGCCTACTGAGTGGGCATGTACCTTTAACCCTGCTGAATTTAAATTTGTTGTCTTTAATTCTGTTTCTTTTCTATTATCCATTTTCTCATAAAAAACATGCTTTGACAGAACTTTAGAATCATCTCCAATGGAGATGATTCTAAAGTTCTGTCAAAGCATGTTTTTATCGAGAAAGAAGGCATACTATAAAGCAACAGCAGACAACTCGGCATAGTCTCATTTCTCATGAAATCAGTAAACTCGTTTAATAAATATCATATCCATTCATTATTCATCAGGGCTCCAGATAAGCTGCGTATTTGCTTAAATACCCAATTAAAATTGACAAAAACCCAATTGAAATCAGAAGTAGTGAGTATCAAAAAGCAATACAAAAATTGTGATATCTTTATCATGCTGCAGAAAACAATAAAAACACCACAAACATAGCATATTTTTCTTATTTTCCATGAAAACACATCCAAGGAGACAATTCTAATGAAATGACAAGATATGTTTTCATTTCGAAGCAAACCATTCAATAATGTCTGTCTGTTGATGTGTGAACAGTAGTGTGATTTTATTTTTGCCAAGTAAAATGTTGAAATACCCAATTTCTTCGGAAATGATGGAGTGACAATACTCTATTACAAACTCCTTATCTGGAGCAGTATTCATTTAAACTACTCTATGTATTACGTACGTATTCCATAGATAAGTATGTAATAAAAGTCCTCACCTTTGAGCCACTCTCGTACATGGCATTGAGACAGAGCCTGTGGAACATGTGACTGCATTTCTCGAGCTGTATCACCAGCCGATCCTCGTATGTTCCCTTGCCCTGTCCCGAGGCTTCGACCAACTTCTCGCAGCAGATACAGCAATCCTGCAACATCGACAATTACTACCGTCTGTTCCGCGTTTTACTACCGATGGACGTTTGGCTATTAAACACATGTAAGTACTTTTTTATCAATAAGAAAAGTCACCCTCCCATACTGCCGACAAACCTTTGGCTATTAACCATGTTAATTAACCCTTGCAAGGCTGAATTAAATTTTGTCGGCTGCTGATTGTTTTCTATTTTCGATTTTTCTCATCGAAAACATGCTTTGATAGAACTTTAGAATCATTTCCAATGGAAATGATTCTAAAGTGCTGTCAAACCATGTTTTTTTTAAGAAAGAAAACGAAAAATAAAACAGCAACAAACGGCAATTTTCGTTTCCTGCATTTTATGTACATGTTCAACTACAGTCGAACCTCCCCGAACGGCCACCTCTCTACAACAACACCCTCTCTGTAACAGTCACTATTTTATATCCCAAAGGATGATTTCCTCCATCTCTAACCCTTAGACTGCAGCTGAGCACGAAAATTGTCGTCTGCTGTTGCTTTTGCCTTCTTTCTCAATAAAAACATGTTTTGACAGCACTTTAGAATCATTTTCATCGGAAATGATTCTAAAATGCTGTCAAAGCATGTATTTGATGAGAAACATCGAAGAAAATAAGCAGACGACAGAATTTAATTCAGCGTTTACCTCCCTACAACAGCCACCTCTCTACAACAGCCAGTTTTGCGTCTTCCCATGAGCGGCTCTTGTAGAGAGGTTACACTGTATGTTGAAACAATTTTTTAAGAGTAACGCCGGCGGTTGTGTACTGGTATTATAACTATATAACATCTACATGTAGTATACGAGGCCATTGAAGGGTCGCAGCCAGTTATCTCCTGTTGAATGTACATGTTATTTATATGTATTTATAGAAATCCAGTCCAAATTGTTTAGTTTAGGGTTTTATTGCTTGTACACATACACACACCCACTTGGTCTCGTACAGCAAGATGGTACTGTACGAGACCAAGTGGGTGGGGTAATGGGATTTTTTTTAATAGGCATTTTTGTTGGTGTCATAGGTCCGAGTCTTTCACCTGCACAGGTGGAAGACTCGGACCTATGACACCAACAACAATGATGTCTTAGTCCAATGAGGGATCATAGCTAGTTATTTCTCTTTGCAAATCTATTTATAGAGATCCGGTCCTATGTGGTATTTTAGCGTTTATTTCTTACTGAACACCGAGTACAACACGGATCTCTATAAATAGATTTGCAAAGAGAAATAACTAGCTATGATCCCTCATTGGACGGTTGAAAAGAGCCAAAGCTTTTCTTAGGGCCGCAGGTGACTTATCAATATCACCGCCTCTCATAATCAGTTAAAGAGCTTCTTGCGACAAATATTGAATAATACTTGCAAGTGAAGTACAAATCATGTGCCACAATAAAAATGCAGTAACCACGTAACCACATCAGATGTGTATATTTAATTTTTTACAATGTTACCCCACCCACCTATTTTTAGCCAGAAATTTCAACACAACTCAATTTGTTGGAATTGTTTTCATGAAAATATGAGGCACAGAGGATTTGTTAGAACTATCACTTGTAACACCACACAATTTCCTGAAAATGATTCCAAAGCGGGGTCATAACCACCTCAAATTTTCGCTACAAATGCCCGAAAAATACCTTAAATTCTGACGCGAAACCATACTGGCGAGACAGCAAAGCATGCGCCATTTTCCAAGGTAAACAAGTCACGAGACACAAATTCGGCCATCGTAAATTGGGGGAAACCCGATAGATTTCACTCTATGATGCAGTATGTTCACAACAAAAAATAAATAATTACTAAGCAAACGAGAAGAATAATTTTTATTTAACCCTTAGACCGCTATCTTATTTTTTGTTGTTGTCTGCTGTTTATTTTCTATTTTCCATTTTTATCATCAAAAACATGCTTTGACAGCACTTTAGAATAATTTACAACATGCTTTGACAGCACTTCAGAATCATTTCCATTGGAAATGATTCTGAAGTGCTGTCAAACCATGTTTTTATTGAGAAATAAGGCAAGATATAAAAGCAACAGCAGACGACAATTGCTGTGAGTAGCAGCTAGTCGAAGGGTATATATCCAACATTATAAATTTGCGTTTAAATTTTCTCAAATGATCCGGAATTAGTTGATATAAGAGTTCAAAAATAATTGGATAACAGATCAGATTTCCCCCTGCGCTCCTCGACAGGGGAGGCAATTATAACCTGCAGGTGAGTGAAAGGTGTGCAAAACGGACAAATTCGACTTCCAGAATACTTACTTCGTCAGCTGGTGCTGTGAATATCGTAGTTACATAGTTGTGTAGGATGTGGTCAGCCGTATGCGCTACAAAAAACAATTGAAAGTGGGTTTAACCCTTTCAACACTACATACTTCTTTTAGGCCTTTTTTTTTAATTACTTGGTTTACTGATTTTTAATTTGGTGTGGTCAGCGATTTTTTAACAAACATTAGGGTAGGAGATTAGAAGAAAAAGAAATCACGTTCTGCACAGGAAATTCAGGAGGTACAGCACATGTATAACAAAATGTACTTAAAATGTAGGAATGTACGATTTGTGGGGGATGGCCCCGACCCACCACAATCCTATTACGGGGACAATAATACTTTCCAAAACCTAAGAAAATTAAAAATTTATATGCCAATTTTATTTTCTTTCCAAATCAGCGAAATTACCGTAGGTGCGGCCGATCAGTAAACCAACTAATTCAAAAAAAAGGTCTTAGCAGCATTTGCAAACAGGGTAGATCCAGATGCGCCGGCTCGTTACGAGCCGGCGCATCTGGATCTACCCTGTTTGCAAACGCTGCTTAAAGGCCTTTTTTTAAATAGTTGGTTTACTGATCGGCCGTAGCCGTCTCATCAGGATCTGCACTTTTTGTAAGTAATTTTCATATCGCTTAGAAAAAAAACAAACCCTTCTTTACATGGACTAGTCTGAAAATCATTTTGTGACAATTGGAGTGATCCTATAATTCACATATCGCAGTCCATTCCAGTTATTTAGGGTTGAAAGGGTTTAACGTAATCAATGTTTCAGCAACATCTAATGTTATACAGTCAAACCCCGCTAAACCGGACACTCAGGAAAACATAGATGTTTCGCTGTTATGTATCTCTGATTACCACGACTTTTCATGATTGCAAACCACTAGAATGTGTCGTGAAGTGCTTACATGTCTGATTTACAGTGGAACCTCTCCAAACCGGACACCCTGGGAGGTATTTACAGTGGAACATCTCCAAACCGGACACCCTGGGGACCTCCCAGGGTGTCCGGTTTGAAGAGGTTCCACTGTATACATTTAGAGACGGGGCCTCGGCTTCAAGACCAGTGGGATGGAAATAGTGAAATAGTGCGAAATACTATTTTGTTCATACCTGGAATGAACCCACAACCTCTGTAGCCGAATACATGTATCACCAACATTGCTAAAGCATACTTATCTAGCGAAGTGTACTCTCAGGGAGTAATCATTTATTTAAAAAAGAAATAGCGATTGCATATATTTGATGATTAAAATTATACTGAATTCATTACATTATCACAGCCAACATGGCTGTGGTAATGTAATAAATTCAGTATAATAATTTGGTCAGAAAATGTTTAATTTCGTTAAATAAAAAATACATGTAATAAATTTATCCTTAAATTGAAAATTTCTCCCTCAAAGTGTACTTAGCAAGATAAGTATATTTTGCAATTTTGGTGAAACCGGCGACTGGTCGTGGACTGTGACGTAGTTGCAGTTGTCATTCCGGCACTATCAATGACAGAAGTATTATACCCAGTGATTTACCGTGATTCTGGAACGATTTATTTCCTTCTAGATGTTCGCGACACGAAATTGACTCCACGTTTTGACGTCATTTCCGGCGAAGAACCAATTCATACGCTAACGTCAAGACTGTCAATTTTGACAATGTTAAAAGCTGGTCTAAGAGAAAAATTCACATTTTTCGAAGAACATAATTATAATATACAATTTAGTCCACTACCAATTTGAAATACCAGATTTATTTCCCTTCACATCTGTAAATCCGACAAAGAAACTTGTGCTACGCACTCGTTTCTTTATCGGATTTCCAGATGACTCTGGTATTTCAAAATGATAGTTGAATAAATTCTATATAGTCGACTTCCTGCACTATCAATGACAGAAGTATTATACGTCTATATCTTAACCTGCATTGACTGTCTGTTTCACGAAACCTGCTCAATTTTTACGGCCATATAAACAATGCAAAAACAATATTTTTTTGATAATATCAAAATTTAAGAATGAGCCGTCTTTTTATTTCGTGAAATTTTGTAAAATATTGATTTTATTACAAAAAATTAGTTCCCTATGGGAATTTAATATGGGAAAAAAAAGAGGTGGAGAACCTGGAGGAGGAGTCGAAAAACGATTCTGAAATCTAGCTAAATAGCTTGGAAATGATCTAACTAAGAAAAATAAAGTTACATTTTGAAAATTCGTCCACTATTTCTGAAATTAAAAAAATGTCCCCATGTTAAATCCCCATAGACATCTTCACTCTGTGAAGATGTCTATGGGGATTTAACATGTGGAAATTGTTTTTTGCAATAAAATTAATATTGGATCAAATTTCAGAAAATAAAAAGTAGGCTCATTCTTAAATTTTGCTATAATTTAATATTATCAAAAAATATATTGTTTTTGCATCATTTATACAGCCGTAAAATTTGGGCAGGTTTCGTGAAACAGACAGTAGATATATGTGTGTCCAGGTTATCATAATACATGTATACAACTTCAAAACTGACTAACACAATGACAAGTGACATCAGTGCACTTACGCAACGTAAACAAGTCTGTGTTCTTTTCAATGACAACCATATCATATGTACAGAGCTCCAGATAAGCTTTATGTCTAAAGCGTACTATACCCCCTGATTTCAAAATCATTGCGTATTTTCCTTTTATAATTGGGTTATTGATTTATTTTTAATTGCTAAATAGGGAACAAATGATAAAAAAATAACAAATTTAAACATTCATTTAATTGAGCTGCAAGGAAAACTTTTGACCTCGGTGGCCATCTTGGATGGCGTAATCATCCGATTTCGACAAACAATAGTCCAGTGTGATTGTCTTGACAATACTTTCGATTTGATATATCACATGATCATATTTGGTCAAATGTAAAATTTGACCCCTACTTGACCTCCCTGGTCCCGCCCATTTTTGGACCCGGGGCCACCATTTTAACGTACGTACGTATGTACATGGACTAACGCTATGTCCCTTCTTGCCTATCGATAAGGGGATAATAAGCCCCATTTCTCCAGTCACAGCCACATACAATGATGGTGATGCGAGTCTGTGGTCTTACATATAGCTCCCTTGCTCCCTTTCGGCACGTTGTTGGGGATACGCGCGTGCGACGGTATCCGCATAGGTCCATTGCTCGGTGCGGCGGCCCCGGAACTTGTGGACTGAGCTGGAGAAGGAAGGGAAATTAATGAATGGATTTTACAGTACGGCTTTTCTGCTGTTAGTCTGTTCGTACTATACCAATATTATACATGGTTATGACTGGAGAAAGGGGCTGATCGGTTTTGCGGCCAGTGTAGATCCAGATCAGCTTGTGCATCCGCAGTCTGATCAGGATCTGCACTGTTCGCGATTCCATCGATGAAACGCCCGTCATGCTCCTATCAGGCAACATGTGTGTGATATTTGATCAGGAACTACACTGGTCACACATCCCATAAGCCCCATTTCTCCAGTTACAGCCACATCTGTGTACTATACCAATAGGATATGTTTATTCAAGGATATGCATGTAGTATAAACCAGAGCTCCAGATAAGATGCGTATTTGCTTAAATACCCAATTACAATTGACAAAAAGCCAATTGAAATCGGAAGTAGTGAGTATTAAAAAGCAATGAAAAATGTGTGGTATCTTCATCATGCTACAGAAAACAATAAACAGACAATGTAAACAATAATATAGCATATTTTTCTTATTTTTCCATGAAAACACATCTTGGTACAAATATACAAATATTATACGATTACACGATATACTATTCCATAATAACGTATATGTGTATCATATGCTCATTAAAGGTACATGCCCACTCAGTAGGCACAATATGTTCGTTATATGAATTAAATAAGTGTATAATTGTGTCAATATTCCACCAGTTCTACAAATTACGAGTGCCCGCTAAACAAATTAATGATTTAGAAATATGTGGGTGGCAGGTGGGAGCACGCGATGGGTAATTTAACGATCGGGGTTCATCCTTACCGGAATCCCGACTGGGTAATTTAATGATCGGGGTTCATCCTTACCAGAATCCTGACTGAAGACCTGTAGCCTATTTCATCAACATTGCAAAGTATACTTTACTAGCAAAGTATACTTTGAGGGAGAAATCATTTATTTTTCCTGAAATGCATTATTTCATATACAAGAACTAACAAATGCATATATGTCATGATTAAAAGTATGCAGAATTATTATACTGAATTTATTACATTATCACAGCCATTAAATGGCTGTGATAATGTAATAAATTCAGTATAATAAAAATTAATAATTTTTTCAAAAAAATTGAATTTTTTTTTCAAAAAAATTGAAAATTTCTCCCTCGAATACTTTGCTACTAAAGTATACTTTGCAATGTTGATGAAATGGGCTACAGGTTTGGCCCTCACATTATATGTCTTTGGCATTTTGTATGTGACAGTTGAATCAGGTTATACCCCTTTATGAGTATTACGATATTCGTAATACTATTTTAGGGGAAGGGGCCAAGTGACTTTGTTGTGGTATGGACCTGGCACCAGGTCAGGTTATTCTAATTTCAGGGCTGAATATATTTGTTCTCGATGTAAATATTCCGTTCTGATTTTGGAAATTTCCCACAAATGCAGCAGGTTAAAATGGGATCGAACCCGTTTGCCCGGCCTTACATGACCTTAGCTGTTGATAGGCCGTTAACACTAATAAACAAACATTTAGTAATATGTATTTTACTGATAGTGACGCGCGGTGGTATCAGGCTATTTTCATATGCAAATGAGGCATGTTTTTATTTTATTATTTATACTAATTAAATGCGTCACCTGAAAAAATAATATTTTCGACAGATTATAAAGTATGATCATTGCACATCAAAAAATAAATATTGAGAATAAATAGCAATGTCCGTTAACATTTTAAGGAAACACGATTATCGCCCCTGATATCAGTGTGGAAATTTTACGTCTGATATAAAATGTATAATAATGCCAATCAATGCGTGGGCTAATGGTGAATGAATGTTTATTTTGGTAGAAAATGCCTCAGATGATGTCTATACAGAACAGTTTGTGCCTACTGAGTGGGCATGTACCTTTAAAGGTACATGCCCACTCAGTAGGCACAAACTGTTCTTTAAAGGTACATGCCCACTCAGTAGGCATAAAGTGTTCTTTATAGGAATCAAATAAGTGTATAATTGTGTCGCTATTCCACGACTTCTGAAAATAACGAGTGCCCGCTATACAGATATAATCATTTAGTAATACTTATTTTACTGATAGTGACTCGCGTTGGTATCAGGCTATTTTCATATGCAAATGAGGCATGATATATTTGAATTATTATACCCACTTTTTTTGTAAAAAAAAACGGGTATATTGTTTTCGTCACGGGTGTCCGTCCGTCCGTACGTCCGTACGTCCGTACGTCCGTCCGTACGTCCGTCACGTTTCTTGTAACTCGAAAAACTTTTTCACCTTCATACCTACGCGCCTGATATTTGGTATGTAGCTTCGTTATCATGTGCAGATGCGCAAAGTGAATTTGGATTTTTGATCCGACCCTCCATCATGGATTATCTCCCCCTTTCGGACTCAGAATTTCCCATTTTCTCCTCGTAACTCGAAAAACTTTTTCACCTTCATACCTACGCGCCTGATATTTGGTATGTAGCTTCGTTATCATGTGCAGATGCGCAAAGTGAATTTGGATTTTTGATCCGACCCTCCATCATGGATTATCTCCCCCTTTCGGACTCAGAATTTCCCATTTTCTCTCGTAACTCGAAAAAACTTTTTCACCTTCATACCTACGCGCTGATATTTGGTATGTAGCTTCGTTATCATGTGCAGATGCGCAGTGAATTTGGATTTTTGATCCGACCTCCATCATGGATTATCTCCCCCTTTCGGATCAGAATTTCCCATTTTTCCCTCGTAACTCGAAAAACTTTTTCACCTTCATACCTACGCGCCAGTGCCAGTATAAATGTGCCAGTGTATATTATCTAATTTATTATACCCACTTTTTTTGTAAAAAAAAACGGGTATATTGTTTTCGTCACGGGTGTCCGTCCGTCCGTACGTCCGTACGTCCGTACGTCCGTCCGTACGTCCGTCACGTTTCTTGTAACTCGAAAAACTTTTTCACCTTCATACCTACGCGCCTGATATTTGGTATGTAGCTTCGTTATCATGTGCAGATGCGAAAGTGAATTTGGATTTTTTGATCCGACCCTCCATCATGGATTATCTCCCCCTTTCGGACTCAGAATTTCCCATTTTCTCCTCGTAACTCGAAAAACTTTTTCACCTTCATACCTACGCGCCTGATATTTGGTATGTAGCTTCGTTATCATGTGCAGATGCGCAAAGTGAATTTGGATTTTTGATCCGACCCTCCATCATGGATTATCTCCCCCTTTCGGACTCAGAATTTCCCATTTTTCCCTCGTAACTCGAAACACTTTTTCACCTTCATACCCACTTTTTTTGTAAAAAAAAACGGGTATATTGTTTTCGTCACGGGTGTCCGTCCGTCCGTACGTCCGTACGTCCGTACGTCCGTCCGTCCGTACGTCACGTTTCTTGTAACTCGAAAAACTTTTTCACCTTCATACCTACGCGCCTGATATTTGGTATGTAGCTTCGTTATCATGTGCAGATGCGCAAAGTGAATTTGGATTTTTGATCCGACCCTCCATCATGGATTATCTCCCCCTTTCGGACTCAGAATTTCCCATTTTCTCCTCGTAACTCGAAAAACCTTTTCACCTTCATACCTAGCGCCTGATATTTGGTATGTAGCTTCGTTATCATGTGCAGATGCGCAAAGTGAATTTGGATTTTTGATCGACCCTCCTCATGGATTATCTCCCCCTTTCGGACTCAGAATTTCCCATTTTCTCCTCGTAACTCGAAAAACCTTTTCACCTTCATACCTACGCGCCTGATATTTGGTGTAGCTTCGTTATCATGTGCAGATGCGCAAAGTGAATTTGGATTTTTGATCCGACCCTCCATCATGGATTATCTCCCCCTTTCGGACTCAGAATTTCCCATTTTTCCCTCGTAACTCGAAACACTTTTTCACCTTCATACCTACGCGCCAGTGCCAGTATAAATGTGCCAGTGTATGATATTATCTCATTTATTATACCCACTTTTTTGTATAAAAAAACGGGTATATTGTTTTCGTCACGGGTGTCCGTCCGTCCGTACGTCCGTACGTCCGTACGTCCGTACGTCCGTCCGTACGTCCGTCACGTTTCTTGTAACTCGAAAAACTTTTTCACCTTCATACCTACGCGCCTGATATTTGGTATGTAGCTTCGTTATCATGTGCAGATGCGCAAAGTGAATTTGGATTTTTGATCCGACCCTCCATCATGGATTATCTCCCCCTTTCGGACTCAGAATTTCCCATTTTCTCTGTAACTCGAAAAACTTTTTCACCTTCATACCTACGCGCCTGATATTTGGTATGTAGCTTCGTTATCATGTGCAGATGCGCAAAGTGAATTTGGATTTTTGATCCGACCCTCCATCATGGATTATCTCCCCCTTTCGGACTCAGAATTTCCCATTTTCTCCTCGTAACTCGAAAAACTTTTTCACCTTCATACCTACGCGCCTGATATTTGGTATGTAGCTTCGTTATCATGTGCAGATGCGCAAAGTGAATTTGGATTTTTGATCCGACCCTCCATCATGGATTATCTCCCCCTTTCGGACTCAGAATTTCCCATCCTCGTAACTCGAAAAACTTTTTCACCTTCATACCTACGCGCCTGATATTTGGTATGTAGCTTCGTTATCATGTGCAGATGCGCAAAGTGAATTTGGATTTTTGATCCGACCCTCCATCATGGATTATCTCCCCCTTTCGGACTCCAGAATTTCCCATTTTTCCCTCGTAACTCGAAACACTTTTTCACCTTCATACCTACGCGCCAGTGCCAGTATAAATGTGCCAGTGTATGATATTATCTCATTTATTATACCCACTTTTTTTGTAAAAAAAAAACGGGATATTGTTTTTTTATACCCACTTTTTTTTGTAAAAAAAAACGGGTATTGTTTTTCGTCACGGGTGTCCGTGTCCGTACGTCCGTAGTCCGCCGTCGTCCGTCACGTTTCTTGTAACTCGAAAAACTTTTTCACCTTCATACCTACGCGCTGTATTTGGTATGTAGCTTCGTTATCATGTGCAGATGCGCAAGTGAATTTGGATTTTTGATCCGACCCTCCATCATGGATTATCTCCCCCTTTCGGACTCAGAATTTCCCATTTTCTCCTCGTAACTCGAAAAACTTTTTCACCTTCATACCTACGCGCCTGATATTTGGTATGTAGCTTCGTTATCATGTGCAGATGCGCAAAGTGAATTTGGATTTTTGATCCGACCCTCCATCATGGATTATCTCCCCCTTTCGGACTCAGAATTTCCCATTTTTCCCTCGTAACTCGAAACACTTTTTCACCTTCATACCTACGCGCCAGTGCCAGTAAATGTGCCAGTGTATGATATTATCTCATTTATTATACCCACTTTTTTTGTAAAAAAAAACGGGTATATTGTTTTCGTCACGGGTGTCCGTCCGTCCGTACGTCCGTACGTCCGTACGTCCGTACGTCCGTCCGTACGTCCGTCACGTTTCTTGTAACTCGAAAAACTTTTTCACCTTCATACCTACGCGCCGATATTTGGTATGTAGCTTCGTTATCATGTGCAGATGCGCAAAGTGAATTTGGATTTTTGATCCGACCCTCCATCATGGATTATCTCCCCCTTTCGGACTCAGAATTTCCCATTTTCTCCTCGTAACTCGAAAAACTTTTTCACCTTCATACCTACGCGCCTGATATTTGGTATGTAGCTTCGTTATCATGTGCAGATGCGCAAAGTGAATTTGGATTTTTGATCCGACCCTCCATCATGGATTATCTCCCCCTTTCGGACTCAGAATTTCCCATTTTTCCCTCGTAACTCGAAACACTTTTTCACCTTCATACCCACTTTTTTGTAAAAAAAAAACTATATTGTTTTCGTCACGGGTGTCCGTCCGTCCGTACGTCCGTACGTCCGTCCGTCCGTACGTCACGTTTCTTGTAACTCGAAAAACTTTTTCACCTTCATACCTACGCGCCTGATATTTGGTATGTAGCTTCGTTATCATGTGCGATGCGCAAAGTGAATTTGGATTTTGATCCGACCCTCCATCATGGTTATCTCCCCCTTTCGGACTCAGAATTTCCCATTTTCTCCTCGTAACTCGAAAAACCTTTTCACCTTCATACCTACGCGCCTGATATTTGGTATGTAGCTTCGTTATCATGTGCAGATGCGCAAAGTGAATTTGGATTTTTGATCCGACCCTCCATCATGGATTATCTCCCCCTTTCGGACTCAGAATTTCCCATTTTCTCCTCGTAACTCGAAAAACCTTTTCACCTTCATACCTACGCGCCTGATATTTGGTATGTAGCTTCGTTATCATGTGCAGATGCGCAAAGTGAATTTGGATTTTTGATCCGACCCTCCATCATGGATTATCTCCCCCTTTCGGACTCAGAATTTCCCATTTTTCCCTCGTAACTCGAAACACTTTTTCACCTTCATACCTACGCGCCAGTGCCAGTATAAATGTGCCAGTGTATGATATTATCTCATTTATTATACCCACTTTTTTGTAAAAAAAAACGGGTATATCGTTTTCGTCACGGGTGTCCGTCCGTCCGTACGTCCGTACGTCCGTACGTCCGTACGTCCGTCCGTACGTCCGTCACGTTTCTTGTAACTCGAAAAACTTTTTCACCTTCATACCTACGCGCCTGATATTTGGTATGTAGCTTCGTTATCATGTGCGATGCGCAAAGTGATTTGGATTTTTGATCCGACCCTCCATCATGGATTATCTCCCCCTTTCGGACTCAGAATTTCCCATTTTCTCCTCGTAACTCGAAAAACTTTTTCACCTTCATACCTACGCGCCTGATATTTGGTATGTAGCTTCGTTATCATGTGCAGATGCGCAAAGTGAATTTGGATTTTTGATCCGACCCTCCATCATGGATTATCTCCCCCTTTCGGACTCAGAATTTCCCATTTTCTCCTCGTAACTCGAAAAACTTTTTCACCTTCATACCTACGCGCCTGATATTTGGTATGTAGCTTCGTTATCATGTGCAGATGCGCAAAGTGAATTTGGATTTTTGATCCGACCCTCCATCATGGATTATCTCCCCCTTTCGGACTCAGAATTTCCCATTTTCTCCTCGTAACTCGAAAAACTTTTTCACCTTCATACCTACGCGCCTGATATTTGGTATGTAGCTTCGTTATCATGTGCAGATGGCAAAGTGAATTTGGATTTTTGATCCGACCCTCCATCATGGATTATCTCCCCCTTTCGGACTCAGAATTCCCATTTTTTCCTCGTAACTCGACTTTTTCACCTTCTACCTAGCGCCAGTGCAGTATAAATGTGCCAGTGTATGATATTATCTCATTTATTATACCCACTTTTTTTGTAAAAAAAAACGGGTATATTGTTTTTTATACCCACTTTTTTTGTAAAAAAAAACGGGTATATTGTTTTCGTCACGGGTGTCCGTCCGTCCGTACGTCCGTACGTCCGTCCGTACGTCCGTCACGTTTCTTGTAACTCGAAAAACTTTTTCACCTTCATACCTACGCGCCTGATATTTGGTATGTAGCTTCGTTATCATGTGCAGATGCGCAAAGTGAATTTGGATTTTTGATCCGACCCTCCATCATGGATTATCTCCCCCTTTCGGATCAGAATTTCCCATTTTTCCTCGTAACTCGAAAAACTTTTTCACCTTCATACCTACGCGCCTGATATTTGGTATGTAGCTTCGTTATCATGTGCAGATGCGCAAAGTGAATTTGGATTTTTGATCCGACCCTCCATCATGGATTATCTCCCCCTTTCGGACTCAGAATTTCCCATTTTCTCCTCGTAACTCGAAAAACTTTTTCACCTTCATATACGCGCTGATATTTGGTAGTAGCTTCGTTATCATGTGCAGATGCGCAAAGTGAATTTGGATTTTTGATCCGACCCTCCTCATGGATTATCTCCCCCTTTCGGACTCAGAATTTCCCATTTTTTCCTCGTAACTCGAAAAACTTTTTCACCTTCATACCTACGCGCCTGATATTTAGTATGTACCTTCGTTATGTGCAGATGCGCAAAGTGAATTCCCAATTTTTGATCCGACCCTCCATCATCGATTACCTCCCCTTTCCGACTCAGAATTTCCCATTTTTTCCTTTTTTCCTTGTAACTCGAAAAACTTTTTCACCTTCATACCTACGCGCCTCATATTTGCTATGTAGCTTCGTTATCATGTGCACATGCGCAAAGTGAATTCGGATTTTTTATCCGACCCTCCATCATGGATTACTTCCCCCTTTCGGACTTAGCATTTGGGGAAAGTGGGTATATTTGCGAGTTGGGCGAGCCATAGGACGACTTTTTCTAGGTTTTTATTATAACTAATTAAATGCGTCATCTGAAAATTTTTTATTTTTGACAGGTTATAAAGTATGATCATTGCACATCAAAAAATAAATACAGATAATAATAAGTAATGTCCGTTAACATTTGAAGGAAACACGGTTATTGCCCCTGACATCAGTGTGGAAATTTACATCTGATATAAAATGTATAATAATGTACTCAGTCCCTGCCAATCAAACTGTCTGATTTTGCTGATAAATTTCATTTCATATCAAATATTACCAAACGCTCTAAAGGCGCTAAAAGTTAATTTGCCGAAACAAAGAAAAACAAGAAACGAGGCAAAGCCACGAAGGCCAGGTTTTTTCCAAGCATAGACACTTGGATAACATAATTATACCCACTTTTTGTAGACTAGATGGCCGTGGCCTGCATGTCGCGCCTTGGGGCGAGGCATGGACACTAAAAAAATAGATATAGTAGATGGAAAAACTTTAACCAAAAAACTTTAACCGGACACACGGATGAACGGACGTATGCCAAAATGCCGACGATATAGCGCTTTCCGTAAGCAGGTGTGACAATGATGATAAACACCCATGTGAAGTATCAAGGTACATGTATTGTGTCAAGCAGTTGCAGATATAGTACACGAAAAAACTTTAACAAAAAAATTCAAAGTCATTTGAACTTGACATAGGGCACAGGATCGCGCTTTCCGCAAGCAGGTGCGACAATGATGATGAACACCCATGTGAAGTATCAAGGTATTGGGTGAAGCAGTTGCAGAGATATAGTACACGAAAAAAAATTAACAAAAAAATTCAAAGTAATTTGACCTTGACATTGGGCACAGGATCGCGCTTTCCGCAAGCAGGTGCGACAATGATGATAAACACCCATGTGAAGTATCAAGGTATTGGGTGAAGCAGTTGCAGAGATATAGTACACGAAAAAACTTTAACAAAAAAATTCAAACTAATTTGACCTTGACATTGGGCACAGGATCGCGCTTTCCGCAAGCAGGTGCGACAATGATGATAAACACCCATGTGAATAAGTATCAAGGTATTGGGTGAAGCAGTTGCAGAGATATAGTACACAAAAAAACTTTAACAAAAAAATTCAAAGTTAATTTTGGACCTTGTACATTGGGCACAGGATCGGCGCCTTATCCAGCAATGCAGGTGGCGTACAATGATTGATAAACACCCATGTGAAGTATCAAGGTTATTGATTTGGGTGAAGCAGTGTTCAGAGATATAGTACATGAAAAAACTTTAACTTTAACAAAAAAAATTCAAAGTAATTGTTTGACCTTTGACATTGGGGCACAAAGGATCGCGCTTTCCGCAAGGCAAAGGTGCGACAATGAATGAATAAATAAACATCCCATGTGAATGTATCAAGGTATTGGGTGAAGCCAGTTGCAGATGATATAAGTACAACCGAAAAAAACTTTAAAACTTTAAACAAAAAAATTCCAAAGTAATATTTGACCTTTGGACATTGGGCACAGGGATCGCCGATTTCCGCAAGCAGGTTTGCGACAATGATGGATTAAAACCCACCATGTGAAGTATCAAGGTATGGGGGTGAAGCAGTTGCAGAGGACAATAGTACAACGAAAAACAAAAAACTTTAACAAAAAAAAATCAAAGTAATTTGGACCTTGACATTTGGGCATCAAGGGGCCGCACGGTTGGGGGTTAGAATGAAAATATGGATGATGATAAACACCCATGTGAAGTTTCAAGGTAATAAGGGCGAAGCAGTTGCAGAGATATAGTATAACGAAAATGTTTTAACCAAAAAACTCTAACCAGACGTACGTTAAAAAGTTAACATTGAAAATGGCTAAGTCAATTACGTAGAAATAATAGGTGAAGGTAAAAAAATGGTCACATGTTGGATAGTTGTATGTGGTAGGCACCCCTTGGTTATGAAGCTGTGAAAGTTTGGTGGTCCTAGGTCGTACAGTACCAAAGAAATGGACTTAAACACGAAAACTTAACATTGTAAACGCGAAAACTTAACATTGAAAATGGCTAAGTCGACTGCGCGGAAAAAATGGGTGAAGTTAAAAAAAAAAGTAACATGTTGGATAGTGATATGTGGTGGGTACCCCTTGATTATGAAGCTGTGAAAGTTTGGTGGTCCTAGGTGGTACAGTACCAAAGAAATGGACTTAAACACGAAAACTTAACATTGTAAACGCGAAAACTTAACATTGAAAATGGCTAAGTCGACTACGCGGAAAAAATGGGTCAAGTTAAAAAAAAAGTAACATGTTGGATAGTGATATGTGGTGGGCACCCCTTGATTATGAAGCTGTGAAAGTTTGGTGGTCCTAGGTGGTACAGTAACAACCGCCCACCCTGAAATCAGAATAATCCTGATCAGATGCCAGGTCCTCGCCACACCAGAATCACTTGGCCCCTCCCAAAAGCAGTAAGGATCAGTAATAATCTTACTACTTTCATAATGGGCAATAACCAAATTCAACTCCCAGGTAACAAAAGAGCCAAATATAAAAACGTACCGGAGGGTCAAACCAGGCAAATAGTGATTCCTATAAGGAGGAACCCGTACCGTTAATTTATGCTGTCTCGTTCGCCCGACGACCACCCACTCCAACAGAGTGAGATGGAAATACTATGACACAATATTTGTTGATGCCCGAGACGAGGTTTGAACCCACAACCTCCAGATTGGAAGCCAGGTGCTTCCAGGCCACAACCAATTCATTCGAAACAAACATTACACACTTGATTAATAAACAAGGTAAACATAAATCCTCAGTGACTGACCATACCGTGTGTGTTAGAACAGCGTGTGCATGAACAGAAAAACATTATCCCTCGACACAATAATTGAGAAACCAAATAATGAAATTGCCTAACATACGAGCCGTACAGGAAGTATCGTTATATGTGGCTGTGACTGGAGAAAGTTTTGCAACCAGTGTAGATCCAGATCAGCCTGTGCATCCGCACAGTCTGATCAGGATCTGCACTGCTCGCAATTCCATTAATGAAACTCCCGCCATGCTTCTAACAAGCAATATAGATTGTTGTCAGGCTACATGAGTGTAATATTTGATCAGTAGCTACACTGGTCACAAATCCCATAAATAGATCTCCAGATAAGTTTTGTATCTAAAGAGTATTTAATACCCCCAGATTTCAAATGCAATGAATATTTTACTTTTACAAATGTATTATTGATTTTCTTCCTCATAAAATAGCGAACAAATGATAAAAAATAAAACAAATTTAAAAATGCACTTATTTGAGCTGCAAAAAGCAAACAGTGTTTGCTTTTTGCAGCTCAAATAAGTACATTTTTAATTGTATTACGGTACACCATTTTCACCACTCAATTTGAAAATCAATGCATATTTATACAATGCTGTGCATATTTTGTACTCCCACCTTTGATAATCAATGCGTATTCTGCTAAAATAAGTGTATAAAATACGCCAATACACACCTTATCTGGAGCCCTGCCCATAAGCCCCATTTCTCCAGTTACAGTCACATATTTCCCTACTGCCTAATCTCCTAGTGCCTATCAGCGAGGAGATACCGGTAATAATTATGTGTAAGGGAAGCAAAACTGCCAATGTTATACATGTATTGAATAAACCAAGAAAGTTTGACAACAAAACCTCATGTCAATCATATTATTCACCAGCACATATGAGAGACGCCATGCGATTTTGTACCTAAGAACATGTGCGATTTTTCATGAAATATATTTACAGATATATTCTGTAAATGACGTCAAAAGATGACAAAATTTTCATAGCAAATGCGGAATACTATTCCGCATTTGCATTTGCTATGAAAATGTTGTCATCTTTCGACGTCATCTTTCGACGTCATCTACGGAAAATTTCGTAAATTTTGTAAATACATTTCATGAGATACGCCACATGTTCTTAGGTACAAAATTGCATGGTGTGTCACATTTCTGCGAATGGATATCTGTACGACATAAGCAGGCAGGGATTCCGCTGGCGATCGCCACTTTCGCAATTGGCGATAAAAATAAACAATTGGCGATAAAAAATTACAATTTTCGAGAAAAAAAAAGAAAAAAACAATATTTTGAAAATTGCCACCCCTGAATATTAAGGTTCTAGTAACTTTTCAATTACTGTGGGTTATCATATGATTACTGTGGGTTATCATATGATTATTGTAGGTTATCATATGATTACTGTGGGTTATCATATGATTACTGTGGGTTATCATATGATTACTGTGGGTTATCATATGATTCGGGTAACATAACTCTGAATTGCACTGCAGGTGCACTGCGATGACAGTATGTAATTCAGAATTACATTTCCCCGAATACAATCAGCCAAAATAAACAATTGGCGATAAAAAAATTACAATTTTCGAGAAAATAAAGAAGAAAAAAACAATATTTGGAAAATTGCCACCCCTGAATATTAAGGTTCTAGTAACTTTTCAATTACTGTGGGTTATCATATGATTACTGTGGGTTATCATATGATTATTGTGGGTTATCATATGATTACTGTGGGTTATCATATGATTACTGTGGGTTATCATATGATTCGGGTAACATAACTCTGAATTGCACTGCAGGTGCACTGCGATGACAGTATGTAATTCAGAATTACATTTCCCCGAATACAATCAGCCAAAATAAACAATTGGCGATAAAAAATTACAATTTTCGAGAAAAGAAAAGAAAAAAAAAATATTTGGAAAATTGCCACCCCTGAATATTAAGGTTCTAGTAACTTTTCAATTACTGTGGGTTATCATATGATTACTGTGGGTTATCATATGATTATTGTGGGTTATCATATGATTACTGTGGGTTATCATATGATTACTGTGGGTTATCATATGATTCGGGTAACATAACTCTGAATTGCACTGCAGGTGCACTGCGATGACAGTATGTAATTCAGAATTACATTTCCCCGAATACAATCGGCCAACTCGTCACCTACACCTTACTGGTAACCAATACCTGTGGTGCGGTAATATTCCTACCCTTTTAAGCTTCCGCCCACAGGTATTGATGTGTATTCGGTATGACTCGTCGTAACCGTTTGCCGGGAATTGCACATTTAATTGTGAAATAAAATAGTTGAAATATACTGCAGGGTAATGCCTGGGACCCAGTAGTGTGTCCCATAAATTATGATACTTGGGAAGATATGTATCGCCATACATATCCGTACTATCACTTTGTCCCTTGACATTTCAGCCTGAAGTAATTGACATTTTGACCCAAAATTCTGAAAATTAGTGAGGGCACGTATAATAGGTCAGGCCCACAGGTTGAAGTAACGGACCGAGGTCTATAAATACATGTACATTAAATATGCCTAAAAGCATCAATAAATGAAGAAAAAAAAATAAGCTAAACAATTATTTGTTTACCCCCTCCATATACTCCATATGGAGTATATGATGGAGGGGTCAAAACAATTGTTTTAAGCTTATTTTTTTTCTTCATTTTTTTATGCTTTTAGGCATATTTAATGTATTTATAGACCTCGGTCCGTTACTTCAACCTGAGGGCAGGCGTATATTAGGATGAATACAGTAGGTTCACACACAGCCACAAATAAGGAAAAGGCCCACTGGTCCATACAAAAGGGGCACAAACTCATACACATGCATGACTACAGCTCAGGGGCCCGTTTCACTAAACTTTGTACGACTAAAATGTTCATATATAATGATGTAAGTGCAAATTTCGGATCGTCTGGAAATTTCAATTGATGGATTTTCATTTATTGAGCATAGGCTGCATATCCAATAATTGTTGACAAGAAAACATTGTTTATGTGAAATAATTTTGCACTTACGAACGTTTTAGTCGTACAAAGTTTATTGAAACGGCCCTCAGATTTGTTCCTCGGGTTCCACAAACGAACAATTGCCTTTTGTTTACACATTGTTTTTATAATTAGAAAACGACGTTTTTATTGGCTTAAATCAACGAAAACATCATCTTCTAGTTAAAAACAATGGAAACAATTTCAAAACGATGTATTGAAAGAAACGACAGGCATTTAAATAGTTGTAAGCTAGATATTTAAATGGCAATATCGTTTCAGCGTAAAAATAAAAGGATATTCATTTCTATGCATATTTTCATACAAAACGATTGTATTCCATTCGTTTTTATTTGTTTCATTTGGGAACCTTGAACAAATATTTGCTGTACATGTAGGCCTATTAACATACCTGGAAATGCTGGACGTATTCTACTGCCCTTAGCGTGAGGCATCAGGTGGAACGGGTTGAAATGCCTGGAACGAGAGAAAAACAAACGTGGCTATGACTGGAGAAGTGGGGCTCAGGGCTCCAGATAAGATTAATTGATTAATTAGTAATTGAGTATTGTCACTCCTCATTTCTGAAGCAATTGGGTATTTCAAAATTTTAATTGGTACTGTTTACACATCAACAGACAGCAATAATTGAATAGTTTGCTTCGAAATGAAAACATGTCTTGGCATTTCATTAGAATTGTCTACTTGGAGACAATTCTAATGAAATTCCAAGATGTGTTTTCATGGAAAATAAGAAAAATATGCTATAATTGTGGTCTGTTTATTTTTTCTGCAGCATGATAAAGGTACCACGAAATTTGTATCGCTTTTTGATACTCGCTACTTCTGATTTCAATTGGGTTTTTGGCAATTTTAATTGGGTATTTACGCAAATACGCAGCTTATCTGGAGCCCTGGGGGCTTATTGGTTTTGCAACCAATCCAAATCAGCCTGCACACGATAAGCAAAAAAAACTGAATTTAAGAATGTGAGAACTGAATGTTATCGATGACGTAGTTGATGGCGTATTCCAGTCAAAACAATGTTGTCATGTGACTACTAATTGCAAGTGCATCAGCTATGAATGCTAGATGTACCAAAACTAGCGTTTGCGAAAAATGTACAGATTTCCTGATGAAATGCCACTCTAGAGCTACAGCATAAAGCACATTTTTCATCTAGTAACCGGCGCAAATTTCTTGCACCGGTTACTAGACAAAAATGTGTTTATGTAGTATCTTATGCATGTTGCTGAATGAGCTGTCGTCAGGAATCCAGTGCCTATTTCGATGTGAAACATTTTACGCCGGCATGTAAAGACAACCACAAAACAACCTGAAAATTAAATAGTTAGTTTGCAGTCTGCAAAGGGTTTAGGAAGTTTTTAGCATAAATTTACATTCATTTTTTTTTAAGACGCTTATTTACAGAGAAAAATAATGGCATAGCCTTATTTAGAAACACGGGTGTTCAGCTAACAGACTAGCCAACAGTGCAGGCCCTGACTAGACTGCGCAGATGCGTGGGCTGGCATGGCACTGCAGTGGTCACATACTGGCGTGGCACTGCAGTGGTCACATATGCCACAAGCCTTGTTTCTCCAGTCAGACAATGTGGCTGTGACTGGAGAAATGGGGCTTCTGGCTGGGTTTTGCGACCAGTGTAGATCCAGATCAGTCTGTGCATCCGCACAGTCTGATCAGGATCTACACTGTTCGCCATTCCATCAATGAAACATCTGTCATACTTCTAACAAGTAACATAGATCATTATCACATTACGGGAGTGTGATATTTGATCAGGAGCAACACTTGTCACAAATTCCATAAGCCCCATTTCATCACGTCTTTACTGTGGTTACTAAGACTCTATGGACCTGGCACATGGCAGGTTATTCCAATTTCAGGGCTGAATATATATTCTTTTCGATGTAAATATTCAGTTCTGATTTTGGAATTTTCCACCAAACCAGCAGGTTAAATGCCCGATTGAACCCGTTGGCCCGGCCTTAAATGACCTCAGCTTTTGATAGACCATTAAACACAACATCAAATCATCAGTAACCATGGAAACCATTACAGATGACAATTAAATGTATACATGTACACAAACCTTAACCATCTCCGTTTCTTTGGCGGCATATCCGGATTTTCAGTCATTTTATCATTTACACTAATTTACACAATGTGACAATAATAACGAATTGCCATTACATGTATATAAAATCCCGAAACGTCTTATTAATGTGACATAAAACCTATATGCATACAACAGGGGTTGACACTAACAGTGTCCCTGGGGGCTGTTTCTCTAAACTTTGTACGACTAAAATGTTCGTCGTAAGTGCAAATTTAGAATCGTCTGGAAATTTCAATTGCTGGATTTACATTTATTGAGCATAGGCTGCATATGCAGCCTATGCTCAATAAATGTAAATCCAATAAGTGCTTACAAGAAAACATTGTTAATGCGAAGTTTACAGATTATCACAATTTTGCACTTACAAACATTTTAGTCGTACGAAGTTTAGTGAAACGGCCCCGGGATCCCGACGACTACTGTTTTCTAGGAGAAATCCCGGAACTTTCAAGGAAATCCCATTGAACATAACGTAAACATCGATATCCATGCTGCGGAATCCCTAGCCAGAAAGTTAGTGTCAAACCAAATAACTTGACGTGGGGCATCAAAAAGATTCCTGCCAATTACTACAGTCTTGTCTCCAGAATGTATTATTATAGCAGCATCTATGTAACCAACATTACTCCACTGGCCGTATCAATCAATATATTTATTCCAAGAAATGTAGAATGGATATTTTACACCAGACTGTATTATTCCAATGGCACACAATAGAGCAGGCCGCAAATAATAATAACAAGAACACTTCTGTTTATCAAGTAACTGGCTATGCATTGGTCACATACATGCTGTCTAACAACAAATTGTATCCTGCAGTGACATTTAACTCTTTGCATGCTAGCGGCGAAAATATCCGCCAAACAAATTAGGACTATATGTTTCTCTGTAATTAAATATGTCTTGGAATTTCATTAGAATTGAGTCCTCAGGACTCAATTCTAATGAAATTCCAAGACATATTCATGATATTTACAAGGAGAAATAAAAGAAAATATGATGAATTTTTGTCCGCTAGTTTTGAACTATTTATAGCCCACAAGTTTCCCAGCATGCAAAGAGTTAATAATAATAAGCATAAGTTATTGTTCACATATTGGATTTTTAAGGAATTAAATGCAAGGGAGCGCTAGCGACTTATTTATACAAGGTTGGTAACAAACAGAAAATACGTGATGATGACAGACGAAATGGAGCTGATGACATTTGGATAGTCGGCTGAAAAAAAAGACCGCAGATTTTCCATTTCCTGTCGAACAGTTAATCATTAAATCTGGTAATAAACAACTGATTGGGGTTAAACGTTGCAATATGTGAAATAAGTGATAAGAAATGGCCCTTATGGGATTTGTAACCAGTGTAGCTCCTGTCATCACGCTTTTATTTTCCAGATATATGGTTGGAAGATATTGGAAGAACTAGATTGGTCAGTAAGCGAGGCTTACGGAATAACCCCCGCGTGGGCCCAGATATCCCTAAATATGTACAAAAGTGTGTTGGCTTGTGACCTTGACTCTGGGCTTAGCGGGGGTGGCATGAACGACAATTTGTCACAGGTGGTAGAGGTCCATTGGAGCAATGCGTGTGTGAAATGTGAAGTAGATCCGAGCAAGGTAATAGAAGTTATAACCGATTTCTCTGATGTGAAGTTTTGTCAAGAGACTAAGTATGTGACCGTGACCTCGAGATCAGCGGGGATTTGTCACAGCATGATAGTAGAGCGTTAGAGGAATGCATGCATGAACTATTAAGAATTTTTTATGAAAGAAATAGAAACTATAACATATTTCTCTGATGTTAAGTTTTGTAAAGAGACTAAGTATGTGATCTTGACCTTGGGATCAGCGGGGGCTGGACGGTCATGGATTTGTCACAGCATGATAGTACAACCTTAGAGGAATGCACAAGTGAAATATTAAGAATTTTCAATGAAGGAAATAGAAGTTATAACTTATTTCTCTGATGTTAAGTTTTGTAAATAGACCAAGTATTTGACCTTGACCTTGGGATCAGCGGGGGTTGGACGGTCGTGGATTTGGCACAGCATGGTAGTAGAGCCTTACAGGAATGCATGTGTGAAATATTAAGCATTTTGGCATGAAGGAAATAGAAGTTATAACATATTTATTTCTCTGATGTTAAGTCTAGTGACGGACGGACGCACGGCAAGACAGACAACCTGACTTCAGCATACACCCCCCCGTACCACAAAATTTTTATTACTTTTTAATACTCGCTACTTCTGATTTCAATTGGGTTTTTGGCAATTTTAATTGGGTATTTAAGCAAATACGCAGCTTATCTGTAGCGCTGCGACTAGGAATTTCTACTGTTTCCTAGCCAAGCCTGATAAACTTGATATGTGACTGGAGAAATGGGGCTTATGGGATTTTTTACCAGTGTAGTTTCTGATCACACTCCTGTACATGTAGCCTGATAACGATCAATGTTGCTTGTTAGAAGAATGGCAAATGTTTCATTGATAGAATGGCGAACATTGCAGATCCTGAACAGACTGTGCTGATGCACAGGCTGATCTGGATCCACACTGATTGCAAAACTCAGTCCTATAATAATTATAACCCCCCCCCCCGCAACAATTTGTTGCGGGGGGGGGTATAATTATTATAGGACTGAGTTTTGCAATCAGTGTGGATCCAGATCAGCCTGTGCATCAGCACAGTCTGTTCAGGATCTGCAATGTTCGCCATTCTATCAATGAAACATTTGCCATTCTTCTAACAAGCAACATTGATCGTTATCAGGCTACATGTACAGGAGTGTGATCAGAAACTACACTGGTAAAAAATTCCATAAGCCCCATTTCTCCAGTCACATATCAAGTTTATCAGGCTTGGCTAGGAAACAGTAGAAATTCCTAGTCGCAGCGCTACAGATAAGCTGCGTATTTGCTTAAATACCCAATTAAAATTGCCAAAAACCCAATTGAAATCAGAAGTAGCGAGTATTAAAAAGTAATAAAAATTTTGTGGTACCTTTATCATGCTGCAGAAAACATATCTTGGTATTTCATTAGAATTGTCTCCAAGGAGACAATTCTAATGAAATGCCAAGACATGTTTTCATTTCAAAGAAGCCATTCAATAATTGCTGTCTGTTGATCAATTGCAAATTCCTGGAGCCCTGTAGTTTTGTCTGATAAACATGATGCATGTATCAAAGACACTAGCCTGGTATTCACAGAACTGAACAATAAAACTACAGTGGCACCTGTCTAAACTGGACACCCTGGTCCAGTGTAGAGAGGTTCCACTGGGATATATGTCCAACATTGGCATCGTTATCACTAAACTAATCCCCTCACTGCCAGACTTGATAATAACAAAAACTATTTTTTTTAACATTTTTGCCTTCCAAGGAAGGTGAACATAAGTCCTAAGTGGCCTTGACCTTCAGCGGTCAGATGTGGGTCATATGGAAAACAAAGCACCATCCCTATACACACAGTGTGGCCAAATATTATCAAAATTGGTGAAGCGGTTCATAAGTTATTGAAAAATTAAATGGTGTTACTACGTACTTTCGTACATGGACTAACGCTATATCCCCTCTTGCATATCGACGAGTGGATAAAAACCCAGAATCACAAATGTCACGAATTCCAAGTCAGTGATCGAATCGGTCACAAACCCAGGAAACAATATTAAAGGTACAATTCATGGATTTAAATTTATTGAGCATATGCAGCCTATGCTCAATAAATGTAAATCCATTCCCACTCAGTAGGCACACACTGTTCTTTAAATAAGATACATCACCTGATACATTTTCAAGTAAACATTCATTCACCATTACCCCATGTATTGATTGGCATTATTATATGTTTTATATCGGACGTAAATTTCCACACTGATATCAGGGGCGATAATCCTTAAAATGTTAACCGACATTACTATTTATTCTCTGTATTTATTTTTTGATGTGCGATGATCATACTTTATAATCTGTCAAAAACATAAAAAATTTCAGGTGACACCTTTAATTAGTGTAAATAATTAAAAAATATCATGCCTTATTTGTATATGAAAATAGCCTGATACCACCGCGAGTCACTATCAGTAAACTAAATATTAATAAATGATTTTATACCACAACCATTGCTCCATGTTGCATAATAAAAGGGGTCGAATAAATGTTGTTTATATCTGAAGTAACCTAATACACCTAAAGTAGCCTAATATACATGAAGTGCCGTTTTTGCCTTTATTTTTTCACCTTTGACCCCTATCCGTGGAATCTGATTGGTCAGTCTCAACAGCAAATTCAAGATGGCGGCGAATTTTAAAATCGAAATCGCTGTCGGTTCAGCTGAATTTTGTCCATTTTTACAGTATATGCGATGTAACCAACGACATATTATGACAACTGTGTGGTCTAAAACCAGCCATTATTGAAGCTCATTGTAAATAAATCGGAGATTTAATCAGACACAATACCGAATCTACCTAGCGTGGACGCCGCCATTTTGCTTTGAATGACGTCGTTAGATTTGTGACGTATGGCAAGGGAATGACGTCAAAAGATGACGTCACGCACGTCAAAAGATGACGTCACGCACGTTCAACAATTAAGTTTAGTATGCGGTATAAATTAAATACATGATTAGTGCCGTCAAATATAAAATATATTCGGTTTCGCCCCGACAACTTTATAGGCTAAGGCTCAACCGAATATATTTTATATTTGACGGCACTAACCATGTATTTACTATATAACTGTATAGCGGGCACTCAAATTTTTTAGAACTGGTGGAAGAGCGACACAACTAGCTATACACTTATTTAATTCCTATAAAGAACATGTTGTGTCTACTGATTGGTCATGTACCTTTAAGTATGGAATCAAAACATTGTCACTGTCCGACAAAACACAACGCGCAAGATGACATTTGCTGCAGAAGACTATTCATCAATGGTCTTACACAGGCTACAGATAAGCTACGTATTTGCTTAAATACCCAATTAAAATTGCCAAAAACCCAATAGAAATCAGAAGTAGCGAGTATCAAAAAGCAATAACAAATTTGTGGTACCTTTATCATGCTGCAGAAAACAATAAACAGACCACAAATATAGCATATTTTTCTTATTTCCCATGAAAACACATCTTGGTATTTCATTAGAATTGTCTCCAAGGAGACAATTCTAATGAAATGCCAAGACATATTTTAATTTCGAAGCAAACTATTCAATAATTGCTTTCTGTTGATGTGTAAACAATAGTGTGATTTTATTTGACCCAATTAACATTTTGAAATACCCAATTGCTTCTGAAATGATTGACTGACAATACTTAATTACTAATTTCTTATCTGGAGCTTGTTACATGAAACTATTACTGAAATCATGTTATGGCATTGCATGGAATTGTCCCTATGTAATCTTATAACTGGTGCATGCTCTGACAAAACCAGGCTTATGTTATAGAAGTAAAGTGTTGATTATTATAGTGTAACGCCTATAGAAAATACCAGTCAGTTTTGACTTACGAGACACCTGGGCTCCAGATAAGGAATTTGTAATTGAGTATTGTCACTCCATCATTTCTGAAGCAATTGGGTATTTCAAAGTTTAATTGAGTAACATAAAATCACACTACTGTTTACACATTAACAGACAGCAATTACTGAATAGTTTGCTTAGAAATGAAAACATGTCTTGTCACTTCATTAGAATTGTCTCCTTGGTAATGAAATACCAAGACGTGTTTTCATGGAAAATAAGAAAAATATGCTATATTTGTGGTCTATTTATTGTTTTCTGCAGCATGATAAGGTATAATAATATAATTCCGCATGTTCTCTGAAAATTTTGTCAACTTTTGACGCCATTTACGGAAAATATTGTAAATTTTGTAAACGTATTTCATGAAATTACACGGATGTCCGAAGGAACAAAATCACGTGGCACGTCTCATATATGAGCAGTGTAGATCCTGAAAACTTGCCAATCTCATGCAGATAGTTAGAGACTTAGGTAATACTTATTTCAGTGACTAAACGTTGCACAGTCTATGCCCTAATCAGACTGCATGACTGGGTATGCTTGTATGGGTCTATGCCCTAATCAGACTGCATGACTGGGTATGCTTGTATGGGTCTATGCTGGTTGCCTGCCAGTGTCATAATATTATCTCACAAACCTCTGTGTGTATAATTTTGATAGATTTCATTATTATACATATTATTTCTAATACGGCACGGTCGCTTCCTGATTGAAAGCCGCACATATACACTCCTGGGGCCCGTTTCACTAAACTCTGTACCGCTACGACTAAGAAAATCTTTCATCGATGTGTTACATTTAATGACATGAACCCATTGGTACACAATTGTAGCATTAATAGAGATCACAGACTGTGAGAAGCAAATTCATAGAAATCTTTGTACAAACATTTTTAAGGTACAAAGTTTAGTGAAACGGGTCCTTGAAGCTCGAAGGGATCAACACTGTAAATGAGAAGCATTTTTGGTGTTTCATTGACGGAACGGCGAACAGTGCAGGTCCTACCAGACCGCACAGATGCGCAGGCTGATCTGGGGCTACACTGGTCGCACAACCTATTAGCCCCCATTTCTCCAGTCACAGCCGCATATAACTGGATTACAGTGGAGCCTGTCTAAACCAGACACCCTGGGGACCCCCCAGGGTGTCTGGTTTAGAGAGGTTCCACCATACGAAAGTGTGTAAGGCTATCAGACTTCGGCCTGGTCTGGACAGGCAATGCCCGAAACACGCCACGTAGCACTGATGTTCTCGTGTTCAGAATAACGATTTATGCAAATCAGCCAAATACTCCAAAGACGAGATATAAAAGTGATTACTCAGAATCATACAAGTCTCGATCAATGCCGAAAACAGGAGCGGATCATTATATGTGGCTCACTGTGACTGGGGAAATAGGGCTTATGGGTTTTGCGACCAGTGTAGATCCAGATCAGCCTGTGCATCCGCACAGTCTGATCAGGATCTGCACTGTTCGCCGTTCCATCAACGAAACACCCGTTATGCATCTAACAAGCAATATGGATCGTTATCAGACTACAGGAAAGTGTTATTTGATCAATAGCTACACTGGTCACAAATCCCATAAGCCTCATTTCTCCAGCCGCGGACACATATTGGACTAGAAATGTGGCCTGTTGGCACACGAATGCCCCCACTGGCAACCAAAGAAAACGAGGCATATTTGATTATAAGCCATTTACACGAGCGTTAAGGTTTCGAATGCACCAAGTCTGTGAGCTTGACCCAGGGCTCAGTGTGGGCGGGACGAATGTGGATTTGTCACAGGGCGGTAGAGGACAATTGGAGAAATGCGTGTGTGAAATGTGAAGCAGATCCGAGCAAGGAAACAGAAATTATAAGCCATTTACCCGAGCGTTAAGGTTTCGAACGCTCAAAGTCTGTGACCTTGACCCTGGGCTTAGCGGGGTCGGGATGAATGTGGATTTGTCACATGGCAGTAGAGGACCATTGGAGCAATGCGTGTGTGAAATGTGAAGCAGATCTGAGCAAGGAAATAGAAATTATAAGCCATTTACCCGAGCGTTAAGGATTCAAACGCACCAAGTCTGTGACCTTGACCCTGGGCTTAGCAGGGGCGGGACGAATGTGGATTTGTCACAGGGTGGTAGAGGACCATTGGAGCGCTGCGTGTGTGAAATGTGAAGCAGATCCAAGCAAGGAAACATAAATTATAAGCCATTTACCCGAGCATTAAGGTTTCGAACGCACCAAGTCTGTGACCTTGACCTTGGGCTCAGTGGGGGCGGGACGAATGTGGATTTGTAACAGGGCGGTAGAGGACCATTGGAGCAATGCGTGTGTGAAATGTGAAGCAGATCCGAGCAAGGAAACAGAAATTATAAGCCATGTACCCAGCGTTAAGGTTTCAAAAGCACAAAGTCTGTGACCTTGACCCTGGGCTTAGCGGGGGCAGGACGAATGTGGATTTGCCACAGGGTGGTAGAGGACCATTGGAGCAATGCGTGTGAGAAATGTGACGCAGATCCGATCAAGGACACAGAAATTACAAGCCATTTACCAAAGCGTTAAGGTTTGGAACGCACCAAGTCTGTGACCTTGACCCTGGGCTTAGCGGGGGCGGGACGAATGTGAATTTGTCACAAGGCGGTAGCGGACCATTGGAGCAATGTGTGTGAAATTTTTTAAGAATTTGACCTTCTTTTCCACGGCGGCCATCTTTGATTATGTGACAACCTGCAAATTTACAAATCTGACATGCCCCCACCCACAGATCATCCCTGTGAAGTTTGACCAGCATTGAAGCAGAGATGCAGACATTAGAGATTTTAATAAAAGGATGACCTTTTGGCGGCCATCTTGGATGGCGTAATCATCCGATTTCGGCAAAAAATACTCCAGAGTGATCGTCTTGTCGATACATATACCATCGATTTGATATATGACATGACCATATTCAGTCAAATGTGAAATTTGACACCTCCCTCCCCCGCCCATTTTTTGACCTCCAGGCCACCATTTCAACAAATCTGAAACAGCATTGACTATCAATCATTCATGCCAAATTTCGTTGCATTGAGCCTGGTGGTTTGTGAGATTTTTTACGAATTTTATCTACTTTTCCACGGCGACCATCTTGGATTATGCGACAACCTCCAATTTTACAAATCTCATGTGCCCCGACCCATATAGCATCTGTTAACTTTGACCAACATTGGCCCAGCGGTTCGGGAGAAGAAGATGTTTGAAATTGTGGACGGACGGATGGACGGTAAAGCTAAAAAGACAGAAATATCTTAGAGAGAGAGAGAGAGAGAGAGAGAGAGAGAGAGAGAGAGAGAGAGAGAGAGAGAGAGAAAGAGAGAGAGAGAGAGAGGAAGAAGAGAGAGAGAGAGAGAGAGAGAGACCCTTACACCACTATCTTAATTTTTTGTTGTCTGCTGTTTATTTTCTATTTTCCATTTTTATCATCAAAAACATGCTTTGACAGCACTGAAGAATAATTTACAACATGCTTTGACAGCACTTTAGAATAATTTACAACATGGTTTGACAGCACTTTAGAATCATTGGAAATGATTCTAAAGTGCTGTCAAACCTTGTTTTTATTGAGAAATAAGGTAAGATATAAAAGCAACAGCAGACGACAATGGTTGTGTGTAGCGGTCTAAGGGTTAAGCACATTTGCCTTACAAAGAAGGTGAACATAACAACTACGTGACCTTGACCAAATATTATCACAATGAAAGTGAAAGTGAACATCCCAGCAACAGCTAAGGTCATACAGAGACGTGCCTCAGTTTCAGGTCTTATCCAGAGTTATGGAAATATGTGGCTGTCGACTGGAGAAATGGGGCTTATGCGACCTGTGCAGATAAAGATCAACCTGTGCATCTGCACAGTCTGATCAGGATCTGAACTGTTCGTCATTCATCAGTGAAACATCGTTCATGCTTTTAACAAGCAATATAGATCGTTATCAGACAACATGAGTGTGCTATTGGCTCAGGAGCTACACTGGTCACAAGTCCCATAAGCCTCATTTCTCCAGTCACAGCCACATGTGTAGTATGAAAGTATTTTGTCATGCCTAATGGTCAAGGTGTATGATCCCGTGGTTACAACAACAACAACAAGTACTGAAACTTCCAGAATCCCTCGATTCAAAGTAAATATCAAATACTTACCTCGATTCAAAGCTTTCAAAACTTTCAGCCAGTGTTGTTGTTGTTGTAACCACGTGATCATGCACCTTGATGCTGGCTGGGGAGAGGGGGGAATGAACCTAGAACCTTCAGCATTCATGTACAATGCTATGGAACACCAAAGCTACATAAACTCAAATAATTATTTAAATATTTAGAGCTAGTATTAAATATTTAGAGCTAGAATTAAATGTTTAGAGCTAGTATTAAATGTTTAGAGCTAGTATTAATTATTTAGAGCTAGTATTAAATGTTTAGAGCTAGTATTAAATGTTTAGAGCTAGTATTAAATGTTTAGAGCTAGTATTAAATATTTAGAGCTAGAAAGAATTAAATGTTTAGAGCTAGTATGAAATGTTTAGAGCTAGTATTAATTATTTAGAGCTAGTATTAAATGTTTAGAGCTAGTATTAAATGTTTAGAGCTAGTATTAATTATTTAGAGCTAGTATTAAATGTTTAGAGCTAGTATTAAATGTTTAGAGCTAGTATTAATTATTTAGAGCTAGTATTAAATGTTTAGAGCTAGTATTAAATGTTTAGAGCTAGAATTAAATATTTAGAGCTAGAATTAAATATTTAGAGCTAGTATTAAATGTTTAGAGCTAGTATTAATTATTTAGAGCTAGAATTAAATATTTAGAGCTAGAATTAAATGTTTAGAGCTAGTATTAAATGTTTAGAGCTAGTATTAAATGTTTAGAGCTAGTATTAATTATTTAGAGCTAGTATTAATTATTTAGAGCTAGTATTAATTATTTGAGTTTATGTAAGAGTTGCTGTTCCATACGATGTTTACCAAGCTATCCCTAAGATCAAAACTATTTCCAAATCAATAGCGTACATGTAAAAATGACTGAAGACATGTATCCTTTGCAACCAGCGAAGACTAAGATCTGTAGCCTATTTCACCAACATTGCAAAGTATACTTATCTAGCAAAATATACTTATCTAGCAAAGTATACTTATCTAGCAAAGTATACGTTGAGGGAGTAATCATTTATTTTTCCAGAAATGCATTATTTCATATAGAAGTAACGACTGCATATATTTGATGATTGAAAGTATGCAGAATTATTATACTTAATACAGTACCAAAGAAATGGACTTAAACACGAAAACTTAACATTGAAAACGCGAAAACTTAACATTGAAAATCGTTAAGTCGACTGCGCTGAAAAAATGGGTCAAGTTAAAAAAAAAGTAACATGTTGGATAGTGATATGTGGTGGACACCCCTTGATTATGAAGCTGTGAAAGTTTGGTGGTCCTAGGTGGTACAGTACCAAAGAAATGGACTCAAACATGAAAACTTAACATTGATTGTGGACGCTGCCCGCCGCCCGCCCGCCCGGCTTTCGCCAATCCAATAGCCTGGATTTTTAAAAAAAAATAAATAAATAAATTTATCCTTAAATTGAAAATTTATATACAATTCTCCCTGAAATCGGCTACAGATCAGGGTCTCTGCACCGTCAGCCATTCAGTCAGCAAAAAAATCCATCATGATCCAATCACTGGCGAGTTTGGTAATGATCCGACTAACGTATCTAGAGATATTAAACATGTGACTAAATAATTGTGGCTCAAAGCTCCAGATAAGCTGCGTATTTGCTTAAATACCCAATTAAAATTGCCAACAAGAATTCCGCGGAATAAAATGTCTCGCCTTGTTCTGCCTTGACCTTGACCCTGAGGCAATGACCTTGACCCTGGGGCCCCGAGAATAGTCCTATATTCATCTACATATCATAGTAAAGGTATGTATACAGTTTGATGACTGTAGCTGATAAGGTGTTGAAGTAATGACCGTAACACGAAAACTTAACATTGAATGATGACAAAGCAGCCGCGGACGACGACTCCGGAAAAGCAAAACCTTAGTCTCGCTTTCCGCTTTCGCGGGCGAGACAAAAATCCAAATGAAATCAGAAGTAGCGAGCATCAAAAAGCAATAAAAAAATTATGGTACCTTTATCATGCTGCAGACAACAATAAATAGACCACAAATATAGCATATTTTTCTTATTTTCCATGAAAACACATCTTGGTATTTCATTAGAATTGTCTCCAAGGAGACAATTCTACTGAAATGCCAAGACATGTTTTCATTTCGAAGCAAACTATTCAACAATTGCTGTCTGTTGATGTGTAAACAGTAGTGTGATTGTATTTTACCCAATTAAAATGTTGAAATACCCAATTGCTTCACAAATGATGGAGCGACAATACTCAATTACTAATTCCTTATCTGGAGCCCTGCATCATGATTCCAATTGCTGGCTAGTTTGGTCAAACTAACATATTTAGAGATATTAAACATGTGACTAAATAAATGTGGCTTGTGACCTTTGCAACCAGTGAAGACTGAGATCAAACTGTGCAGCTGCGCAGTCTGACCAGGGTATGCCTGTCATCCATTCACAAGATATTCAACATTTGGACATAATTGTGGCTGTGACTGGAGAAATGGGGCTCATGAGTTTTAAGACCAGTGTATCTTCCGATCAAACAGGTCACTCATGTTGCTTGAAAACGATGAGTGTTTCATTGATGGAATGCTGAACAGTGTAGATCCTGATCAGACTGTGCGGATGCACAGGCTGATCGGGATCTACACTGGTCGCAAAACCCATAAGTCCCATTTCTCCAGTCACAGCCACAACTGTTGAAGCCTACACAAATGAGTACAATGACACCGCCGCAGCAATGTTACCGCTATGTGACATAATTGTCTCACTATCCACTAACGTGGGCGAGACGAAAAAATATACATCCATACCAGGCTACACGAGCGTGTTCGAGCAGATCACGAGTTTGCCTCGCTAAAAATGACACAAGCCCCATTTCTCCAGTCAAATTCGTAATTATACATAGTTACCTACCCTGGTTGCTGAAATGCCGACAACGAGCTGGGCCCAGCAGAACCAGTGTGAAGCTGGGAACCGGGCCCAAATCCCGGTACAGACGCACCGACACCAGCTGCAGTCAAACCCGATGATACCGAAAAGCTAATGTTTCCAGCTGAGTTGGATGCCAATGGAGTTGCCAATATGGAGTTGCCTAGGTTCGTTGCTGATGAAGCACTCGATGCCTGTGTATGTGAAACATTAGTGAAGGCAGTTGATCCAGAAGGATTAAACACTGCAGGATAGTTTCCTCCGATTTTGGGTCCAGACGGTGGAGGATTATACGTAGTTGAAAGCTGGCCAAGAGCGTTTATTGCTTGATTGTATTTATTCCTCGTGACTGGCCCTTGAATTGGCGGGAAAGTCAAAGATTGTGAGCTACCGCTGGATGAGGAGGAAGCGGCAGCGACTTGGGAATATGGTGCACTGCTGGTGCCAAACCCGGTTGCAAAGACTGTGTTATTAGCCTGGATTACCGACACTGGAGTCGAGTATGGGCCAGGAATCAACACAGATGATGGAGAGTGGGAAACAGACCCCTGCACAGTGACCGTACTGGATGCACCAGATCTTAATCGTTTCCCAACATCTCTGTTATTGGTCACAGATTTACGCTTGCCGTTACTGCTTGTTGATTGCGACGCCGCAGATGGCATTGGCGTTGTGTCAACTGGGTATGAACTGGATGTAAACACGCGCTGAATCTTCCGTTTCCATCCCGTTCCCACTTTGATTTGTGTCATACCGATCAAATCAATATGGTACGGGAGCATAAATTGTGTGTTTGTCAAGTCAACAAAAGACTGTTTCTTGCTATGACACTCTTCTAAGAGTGTGGCAACTCTGGGGTCATAATCAAACCATCGTGACGCAACATCACCCTCCCACTGCCATGTGATCCCCCTCGATATTGGACTGCTTGCGGGATGTAATGTCCGTCTGATTGGACGCTGCGTACCTGCAAAGAATATGTGAATTACAGAGCTCCAGTAGCCGATTTCATCAAAATTACAAAGTATACTTGTCTAGCAAAGTATACTTTGAGGGAGAAATTTTCAATTTTATGATAAATTTATTAATTTTTATTATACTGAATTTATTACATTATCACAGCCAAAATGGCTGTGATAATGTAATAAATTCAGTATAATATTTCTGCATACTTTTAATCATCAAATATATGCAGTTGTTAGTTCTATATGAAATAATGCATTTCAGGAAAAATAAAAGATTACTCCCTGAAAGTATACTTTGCTAGAAAAGTATACTTTGCAATGTTGGTGAAATTGGCTACTGATAAGTTGCATATCTAAAGAGTATTATACCAGAGCTCCAGATAAGGTGCGTATTTGCGTAAATACCCAATTAAAATTGCCAAAAACCCAATTGAAATCAGAAGTAGCGAGTATCAAAAAGCAATAAAGATTTTATGGTCCCTTTATCATGCTGCAGAAAACAATAAACAGACCACAAATACCGCATATTTTTCTTATTTTCCATGAAAACACATCTTGGTATTTCATTAGAATTGTCTCCAAGGAGACAATTCTAAGGAAATGCCAAGATATGTTTTCATTGCGAAGCAAACTATTCAATACTTGATGTCTGTTAATTTGTAATTACTGATTCCTTATCTGGAGCCTGTTATACCCCCAGATTTCAAAGTCAATGTGTATTTTACCTTTTACTATTATTGTATTAAAGAATTATTGATTTTCTTCCTTATAAAATAGGGAACAAATGATAAAAAATAAAACAAATTTAATAATGCACTTATTTGAGATGCAAAAAGCAAACAGTGTTTTTTGCAGTTAAACTAAGTACATTTTTTAACTTTATTACAGTATTTTCACTACTCAATTTGAAAATCAATGCGTATTTTCACATTGCTGTGAGTATTTTGTACTCCCACTTTTGATAATCAATGCGTATTCAGCTAAAATAAGTGCGTAATGTACGCCAACACGCCCCTTATCTGGAGCGCTGAATTAGAAGAATCTTATACTTATATCAGGGTGGCCACAGAATTTTGAAAAATATATACATGTACCCATATATTTCCCTGATTCGCAACAATTTTCCCAGAGTAAGTTTTTATGAATGCCAAATGTCAGAGCTCCAAATAAGTTTTGTATCTAGAATATATTATATCCCCAGATTTCAAATGCAATGCATATTTTACAAATTAATTATTGATTTTCCGCCTTATAAAAGAGGGAACAAATGACAAAAAAAAAATTAAAAAAAATAAAAAAATTTACTTATTTGAGCTTCTGTAGCGGGCACATAATAAAACAACAGTAGATTACCGCCGACATATCCCACATTTAACAAATTATTTTAGCAAATTCCCTGATTTATCCCAGCAGGGAATATATTTTCCCCTGTTTTCCATGAATCAGTAAATGGAATTTTGTCACTACTCGGGTGGTTATCTGAGGGAGCAATCATTGATTTTTCCGAAATGCATTATTTCATACAGAACTAACGATTGCATATATTTGATGATTAAAACTATGCAGAATTATTATACTGAATTTATTACATTATCACAGCCAAAATTGGCTGTGATAATGTAATAAATTCAGTATAATAAAAATTAATAAATTTATTCTAAAATTGAAAATTTCTCCCTCAAAGGCTACTGATATATCTGCATGATTGGTGCCACAATCACCCCACAACCGAGCTCAATTTAGCATGAAATTTCCTGGAGTTGATGTTTACATATCAGAAACTGACATTCAAATGTGATAATTAGCTGACAGACACATGTTTATGACCAGTGACAAGTTGCGACTGTATTCAGACAACATCGATTAAGTTAAGGTGCTCCAGTTAAGGTGTGTTATAGGAATGAATGGCCTTTTTGTGGAATTTATCGGGGTATAAACTTGGAAAAGTTGCGAGAATACTGGATGAAGCGATAAAAAATTACAATTTTCGAACAAAAATAAAAAAAAAAAAAAAAAAAAAAAAGATTTTTTTATTTTTTTTCGAAAATTGTAATTTTTTAAGGCCTCGTCCAGTATTCCCGCGACTTTTCCAAGTTTATATCCCCGATAAATTCAACAAAAAGGCCATTCATTCCTTATAATTCCAGCATTTGAAATAAATTCATCAAGAAAATGTGTTTATTTTCCGTTTTCTTAAGAATTATTTTAACTGCACCGGACGGTTACGGAAAGTAGTTCGGCATGGAGTTTACTGGGATATAAATTTTGGACGGAGACTTGCAACGGACCAATCAAATGTTAGGGAATTGTGTAAATATTCTTGTGCTGGAATTATTAACTGACATTACTATTTATCTCTGTATTTATTTTTTCATGTGCAATGATCATAATTTATAATCTGTCGAAAATATTAAATTTTCAGGTGACTCATTTAATTAGTATAAATAATTAAAAAAATATCATGCCTTATTTGCATATGAAAATAGCCTGATACCACCGCACGTCACTATCAGTAAAATAAATATTACTAAATGATTATATCTGTATAGTGGGCACTCGTGTTTTTTAGAACTGGTGGAATAGTGACACAATTAGACACTTATTCAATTCCTATAAAGAACATTGTGTGCGTACTGCGTGGGTATGCACCTTTAATAAAGAAGAAAATCAATAATACATTTGTAAAAGGAAAATAGGCATTGAATTTGAAATATGGGGGTATAATACTCTAGGTGCATGATCACGTGGTTACAACAACAACAACATCGCCCACTCCAAAGTAAGTATTATTTGATATTTTCCTTAATATGCAACAGATTTTGATGAAATATGGCGCAGCAAACGCGTCTTCATGAGATGCATTTGGTGGTCCAGGGAGTTTGGCACAGACTTATGTCGTTTTTGCGAAGAATCGATTTCCGTGTCAGAGACACGGAAATCGATTCTTCGCAAAAACGACAGAAGTTTGGGCGAAAATACAGAGACCACCAAATGCAGCTTAACAAGACGCATTTGATGCGCCATATTTCACCAAAATCCGTTATGTAATAACGACACTATAAAAGAATACGTACTTTGAATCAGATGGATTCTGGAAATTTCAGTACTTGTTGTTGTTGTTAGTACCACGTGATCATACACCTTGATACCCTTTAGATACAAAACATATCTGGAGCTCTGTTGACTGTTTTTGTGAACTGTATCTTCGGAAGTATCATCTGAGACACAGCCACTTTGATATGAAACCTATTTTGACACGGTAGCACGCGGTCACGGTCAAGATTTTGGGTTTATATTGGTCTACCCAGTTTTCGTGCATTGAAGCAAACCACTATTTGATGATAAGAATCACAACACCACTGAAGACATAATTTTCTCTCAATGATGGAAAATGAAACTTATTTAATAAAAACTAAAATTTCAGTCTTTAAAAACATTCTAAAACGTCTCAAGAATCGAAAACCGAGTGCCGTCGATTACCGGGTGGCTGACTAATAAATAGTTCATTCATAAACTTTGTGCAACAGACATGTATCTACAAACAGAAACCGGAAGTAAAATTGATTTAAAAGAGAAATAGAGTCTTGTCAATAAGATAAGGGGTCTGGACAATTTCAGATTTTCTTCAGTCTTATCAGGGTTTGTCACTAACTATAGGGCCAGGGATTCCGCAGCACAGACAGCGCGACTTTTTCATTATGCTGAATGGGATCTTCTTGAAAATTCAGGGATTCCTCCTACATAACAGGGGTCCTCGGGATCCCGGGACACTGCAAGTGTCGACCCCTGCTTATGTGTGTAGCATAGGAATCTGATTTTCTAAAAAGAAGATGAGCCTCTGCTGTTGATGACTAGATTGGTCAGTAAGCGAGGCTTACAGAATACCCCCCGCGTGGGCCCAGGTACCCCTAAAATATGTAAAAATGTCCAAATGTGTGGGCTTATGACCTTGACTCTGGGCTTAGCGGGAGCGGCATGAATGTGAATTTGTCACAGGGTGGTAGAGGTCCATTGGAGCAATGAGTGTGTGAAATGTGAAGCAGATCCGAGCAAGGAAATAGAAGTTATAACCAAATTCTCTGATGTTAAGTTTTGTAAATAGACTAAGTATGTGATCTTGACCTTGGGATCAGCGGGGGTTGGACGGTCATAGATTTGTCACAGTATGATAGTACAACCTTAGAGGAATGCACGTGTGGAATATTAAGAATTTTCAATGAAGAAAATAAAAGTTATAACTTATTTCTCTGATGTTAAGTTTTGTAAAGAGACCAAGTATTTGACCTTGACCTTGGTATCAGCGGGGGTTGGATGGTCGTGGATTTGGCACAGCATGGTAGTAGAGCCTTACAGGAATGCATGTGTGAAATATTAAGCATTTTAGATGAAGGAAATAGAAGTTCTAACAATATTTCTCTGATGTTAAGTTTACGGACGCACACACGGACGGACGGACAACCTGACTCCAGTATACCCCCCCATAACTCGTTGCGGGGGGTATAATGAGTCAGACAGCACTCCAATAAACGCAAGGAAAACTGTGCATGTGAAAGCAAATACATAAATACCTGTGTTATACCACAGGTAATTGAACTCCACATCTCCACATCCCCACAATACTATATATTAATTATGAATGTATAAGATACGTAGTATAGACTGACCCGGGTCTGAAAATTATATAATTATGAAAGGTACTAAACTGGCATTCGCCACCATTGTGTGAAAATCCCACATGAAGTCGTCTTTCACACTTGCCTATACAACGTGTTACATAGTGTCGAAACCGCTGCTTGGGGTGGGTTTCCGGCATATATTTTACAGTTGCTAATACATTAACATAAATCTCAAAGATTTTGAGTGTAAACTGCACCTAAAAACCTGTCTCACTAACCTAAATTTGCTTTTTAAAATCAAACACGTTCACTTCCTGATTATAAATGAATATTAGCCATCATTGAATTATATGCTATTTTGTGTAGGAAATTTGACTTTTATCAAATTTCTCACAAGAAAGGTGTTATAATCACATTGTGAAGCAGACTATCAGAAACCTTCCGTATACACGTATCTCCACGGTAAGTTTACATACACGCTGTCGGGTCCCAAATAATTTGAATATTTGTTACATTTTGTTATTCACACTGACGTCACTATACATATATAATATTAGTAAAGTAACTTGATCCTTGGGCGGTGAAAGCTCGAGTTGGTATTAGGTAGATCAGCAGGATCAACGAGATACAGTCGAGTTGATCAACTGATCTGCCCAAGACCAACGAGAGCTTTCCGGTCCAAGGATCAAGTTACTGTACTAATATTGCATTTATTATATACCAGTCAAACATTTAAAACACATATATTGTATTGAAAAATTGTATAATCGTATAATTGGATTACAAAGTTGTAATTATTTTCTGCGCAGTGCTTTGACGGCAGTCATTTGGTTTATCGCCTAGCACTGAGACGTCGCGCTAGTGACAGGCGACCAGAAACGACGTCAAATTTCAGCAATCATTTTCTGTCCTATTTTCTAAACTTATCCCGATTAATATCCTACATCGAGTGTTTTGTCCGTTGACAGCATGCATTTTAAGTGAAAATGACTAGCTTTTACGGGGTTATTCTCATTTGAAGGACATCATTATGATTTCCCGAACTTTCCTGATGACAAGTAGTTCTGGCAAATCAGAACGAGAACAGAGTGGAATATGGATTCAGAAAGCCACTGAGTGGAATACGGAATTTCAATCTGCCGTGTCATATCTGGCTGAAGAATACACCATGAATTCACCACATATCTTTGATAGGTATATAATAAACTGCTGTATTTATATGGCAGTTACGTATAATGTATTTCCCATTCAAACAAAATATTCAACACGGAGTCTAAATATTTGGTCTAGTACAAGAGTGTACTCCAGATAACGTGATTGTGTGTTCATGAGCAAAAACAATCTTGGCTTGTCCGAAAAGGTTGGGTGCGGACGCACCCAACGCAACCCCACTGGCTACGGGCATGGTACGTATATATAATGCTAAATCAGATGGGCAACAGATGGATCTGGTGCTATGCTGGTCAAACTGTCATAAAGTCATTCTTGTAGGCCATTGTCCACTTACAATGAAACAATACTGTACATGGGGTCAATTAAGGAAAGCCCGGGGTGACAGCAGTGGGAAAATTAGTCACTCTAATTGCCACGTGGGGTGGGGTGTTGTTTGAAGATTGTGTCAACATCCGCTGTACACTGCGACTGAGAAGGTGCAATAAGCCAAACACAACACAGGGCTTATAGGGCGTTTGCGACCAGTGTAGATCCAGTTCAGCCTGTACATTTGCAGTCAGAACAGGATCTGCACTTTTCGGCATTCCTTCAATAAAACACACTAACATGCAATCTAGATCGTATTTAGACTACAGGAGTGTTATATTTTATTAGGACCTAAACTAGTCACAAATCACACAAACACCATTTCTCCAGGCACAGCCACATATAGGACCAAGTTTTGACGTAACCCCGACAAAACAACGATTTTCTTCTGGAAAACATCTTTAGTTTTTAACATCAAGTCCAAACATTTTCTATTTATTTGAAACAAGTCAGTAGGAAAATAGATTAGAAATAGTAAAGAATTTACTGTACATGTGAAAATTGAATATATACTTTTAATTATTTTTATCTGTCAACGAACAAAATATGTGATATAGTTATATTTTAGTATTCGAAAACAGTATTTACGGGAAAATAAGCGAGTGCACATTCAAGTTACACAATTTTAGTCCTGCAATATAACATTCATCCATGTATAAAAACAAATACATCATTCTACCATGTCTGTCAAATTGGACTCAACCAATCAGCTTGGCATAGGTGTGGCCCCGCGGATTCAATATACATGCACCTGCCGCATTATTGTTGACATCCGTTTGCGCGTAGCTTCACACGTCTGTCACTGACTAGGACAGATAAACAAAATGGATTTAACCAATCAGCATAGAATAGGTGTGGCTTCATTGAATTCAGAATACACCTGTCCCAAGATCCACTTCCCTATTTGCCTGCGGTCAAATCATCGGATAAGTTGTTTGCTATTAATCATTAATGACCTCCGGCGGCATCCGTTTCAACTCGAAACTGTCAAAGCACAAGAATGCTGAAGTAACATTCTGCAAAGCATTGCAGAATCAATTTACGAAATGTCGGAGATTAGCATTTGTAAAAAGAAAATAGATATATAACATTTAATTTCACTTTTTTTTCCGATTCTGGCTCTGCTGTCTGTTTGACCGTGTACAACCGACTTCCGCACAGATAGTCATGGCCGATGATTGCAACCAACGTATAAATAATCCAAGTGTAACTAGGTGAAGGAAAAAACAACGATTAACGTATATATTAAACGACAAAAACAAAGAAATTATGCAATAAATACATGATGTCTGTAAATCCAAACGATATGATATAAGAAACCTTCATCCACCAATCAGGTAAGCTGTTCTACTGCTACGTCATAGCGGTTATTTTTACAGCGCCACCTCGCGCCAGTAGGTCGCAGTAACAGGAGAGATAAGCAATGACCAATTCATTGCATGGCTCTGTATAGGTGGCAGGTAACGTGCGATATGAGAAATCTCAATATCACGAAAAATACAAACGAACCGGAAATCGATTATGGTAGCTCGATTATTAGGGTCGCCGTTGTTGTTTTTAGCGCGTTTTGAAGAAAATAAGTGATAGTTTGTAATGTGACCTTTAATGTATTAGCAACTGTAAAATATATCCCCAAGCAGCGGTTTCGACAACCTGTAACACGTTGTATAGGCGAGTGTGAATTGACGACCGTGTGGGATTTTCACACAATGGTGGTGAATGCCAGTTTAGTACCTTTCATAATTACAAAGTCTTCAGACCCGGGCGCATTTGAATTGTCTCATACATTGTTTAGAAAGGTGTTACATGTATATATACAAACAATAATTGACCATCCAAGACACACTAGACGGACGGACGGTATGAGAGTAGATTGCAAGTTACCTTCGCAACTAGCCTGTAATTGAGTGATCTGCTCGTCGAGAAAACACAACATTGAAGATCCTATGATAGTGATAATTAGAAGGTACAAATTCATATCTGAGTAGACTGAGAGTGAGATATCAATTAATTTCATAAAAATTATGATAATAAATAATTTTACCTGTTCCCAGTCGATTTTGAAACATGCCAATTAAATCAAGTGTGTAAAGATATAATTTAGTATCAATGCTTCCAAGGGGCAAAGGAGAACTGCTATATTTGTTTGATTCGATGAATGTTGTAACGTGTGCGTCATACGGCATCCAAGAACCAAATTCATTTTGCCATTCCCAGACAACAACTCCATTGCCGACATTGGCAGCCATACTTTCGGTTTCGTTTCTATTATTCCAAACTTGATTGTAAGGGTTGGTCTGAGGAATATGACTAAATAGCGCAATGGCTCAATTTTGGCGCAAGTGAAGTGAAAACTTCTTGTCTTTGTATTTACCGCCTTTCATAGACGCATCGAAAATGTAACGCTCTTCGTAGCCTGAGGGTTAATGTTAGTCGATAGTGATTAAAGTTCAGAACGTGCATGTAAAGGAATAAATAATCCAAATAAAAGTGAATATTTTTACATCTGACTCCAAAGTTTACACATACTATTAATTGTTAGTGTTAATTATCGTAGCACGTACTGGAAACAGTTTCACTTTGGTGATTGTCACTATATATATACATAACATGTTTCAAAACAGAAGCAGCGTTCCTTGTCTGTTAACAGACATCTCGCTTTCGTTTCCGATATTCCTGTTGTCTCGCATTGTCTCTTGCGATCATCGAAGGCGTTTTATGCTTGGCGTGGTATTCACAGGTCTAGAATTGGTCGGTGATTCTTTTCTAACTCGAGTTTCACTGAATTAATGTTTCGCGGCTTTTGTCTGGTGTTTGTGGCGATCTTATTGTGCATCTACTTCCTGACATTTTATTGTCACACACAGGCTATTATAATTTCTGGTGATTTTTCTAAGAAACAGGCCGTCATCTTTTTCCAGGATACACACAATTTTAAAATAGCATATCAGGAATAATCATTGGCACATTCCGATCTAAAGAGTCCATGATTATCTATCCATAATGACGATTTTATCGGTTGAATTAAAAAAAATCAACCAGTCATTGTTATTGCGCGCATTCGCGTTTCATCACAAACGAAAGTTGATTTCTTGATTTCTAGTGCTATACAATAAATAAGCATTTTTCTTATTTATTTTACCATTAATAAATCAGAGCAAAATATTAAAGATAACAACTGGATATCCAAAAGTATTTACATAAAAAAAGATCGTTGAAACCTGACACAACGGCAAAATAGACGGCGCAAGTGACATTTGTCAGCGCATGTGACAATGGCCCCGGCGCAAAGGGCGTAAGTGAGACGAACTAAACATGTTTGATTTACTTTATTTCCCGTGTTACTCAATAAACGAGAATTACTATATTATGTACGAGGTATAGTCATAAAGTTCTTGAACTTTTCTTATATCTAAAGAACCATTTGGCCGAATCGGTTGTGAAATATGTCATTAGAAAGATGGTTCATTTGTGTTTTGTTTGTTTGTTGGGGTTTAACGGCTTATCAACAGCTAATGTAATTTAAGGCCGGGTCAATGGGTTTAGTACTAAATCCCATATATTACCTGTACAAGTGCATGTACATGTTCAAGTACATGTAAAAATGGGGAGGGGGGGGGGGGGGGGGATCCCAAAATCGGAACTGAATATTTACAATGAAAAAACTATATATCCAACCTTGAAAACAGAATAATCCCAGGTAACACAAGAGCGTTCGCCCGACCAACCACCCACAGGTTCATTTGTGTAAACAATAACATATCGGTTCCATGAAGTAAATCACAGGATTTCGTAAACTACTCTTTTATTTGCATGTATCTACGTCAGCACGGAGCAGATGGACGTCGTCTAACGTTAATGATTTAATAGCTTTGTTTCATATTGGCTTTCGAAGCGCTGTCCGCAAGCCAAATAAACGTTTTGACCGCACATGCGCCATTTTGTGAAATATATTGTTATTGTACTGTAACTTGTTTCATTGTATGTAAATATTTTCGTCAAATGCTCTAATTAATTTCAATGGAGTGACACTTACATAGTTACTGTACTTAGCCCGCGCATGTTTGGTTACCTAGCTGTTCTTTTCGTATATTATAATGTCATTCAACACTTGATGCTATCCGTCATGGATTAAACCCCGTACAAATTTCAGCATACATGTATAATAGACATGTGACAATATTTTGCCACGGTATCAGAATGCACACATTTCAGTTGAAGTCACTATTCAGCCAAACACAGAAATAAGCGCGTTGCTCCGTCCATTGACGCGACGTCACATTTTTTTACTTAAAATTTCATGCACTACCTGCATCCATATGCATGCTACATAATACATTTGTTTTCAAACGAATGAAGTCGAAACTGGGCCATTGCATAGTTCAGACATTTCTTTGGTGGAAAGAACAATACAGTCACAGTACTGCACCATATACTCCGCACCACTATGAAACTCGAAACACGGGTATTTCTTGAAATGTTGAATGTTTCAACTGCTCCGGCCGTAATGACGTTAAGAAAAATCGGATAAAAAGAGAGAGTAAAGAAAGTGAGAGAGGAGATTGGGAGAAAGAATGAAAGAGTTATGCGTCACAATGTACATATAATATATAACCTAATTAATCGATATATGTGTACTGCAGTTGATTTCAGTGTTCGTTGTTATAAGGTGGTACTGGATGATGTTGGCAAATGGAAAGCATCCAATAGAGCTTGCGTCACAGGCATCCATCAAGTGTGTTACTCAAATATTTTCGTAGTTTTAATATAATAATTATTGTACAGCTTTAAAAATAACAGTATTGCTCTCATTATTTTATTCAGGTATGCCATGCAAAATTATATGCGCGTTTAGATGATAAAATTGTCGCAGTGACTGGCATAACATTAGACATTGCGCAGGATATTTAATACATTCAAAGGAGTAATGTTCAGCATCCTCTACAACTTCACTACATTCGCAGTAGGGAGTTTCTCTGATATGGTTATTGCAAAGATCACAATTAAGACTGCTACATTTATTTGGAATTATTGCATGCATAACTGAAAACAATCGATCTCCCTCTAAATAGTATGGTGGTATATTATATTGAGTATATAGTTGTTGTGCGCATGATGTTTTGACATTTCTCAGCAACGGGTCAGTTTCATTCCAGAGTTGTACCGAAGATGGTATAAACGATTGTTTGTATACTTCTAGTCGTGTAGTGGGGACATTTAAATCAAATTGATTTCTAAGATTGTAACGAAATATATTATTAACAGTGGATGGAATCAGGTTAGAAATATAACAAGGTACTTGATTATTGTGGGCTTTGTTCATGATCGAAAGCTTTTGAATACTACGTCGAACAGATAGAAGTTGCCATCCAACTTCTTACCTTAAATTGTCGAATGACACTGACCGTGTTAATCCTGTTACTATTCTCGCGTCTTCATTCTGATTTTTTTTCCAACGAATCCTTTTCATATTCTGTACACCCATCCCAGACTGATGCAGCATATTATAGTCTAGGTCCCATATAAGATATATATATTTGGTTTAAAGACTGTCTGCTTATCTTAAATTTTAGCTTACGCATTATTCCCAATACTCTCGTAGTCGAATTAATTATATGTTGTATATGTGTATGCCATTTTCCGTTATTGCTCAGTGTTAAACCAAGATGCTTATGATCGTCAACAAAGGTTATGGACTTGTTCTAAAATATTAAGTTTAAGGGTCGATCAAGTTGTCTTAATGTTAGAAGCATCGCTTCAGTCTTGTTCGGATTGAAACTAACCAACCATTGTTTAGCCCAATCAGAAATCATTAGCAGGTCATGATTTATTATGCCTTCTAGATCATCAACATTTGTTGAGGAAAAGGACAGAGAGCTGTCGTCAGCAAATAATCGAACAATACTTAATAGATGGTCAGTTATGTCGTTGACATATATTAGTTACGAATTACGTGCGAATAGATTGTCGCAAAGTATGTTCTTATTTTCAAATCAATTCAATTTGACCAGACGTAAATTTCATAAAAATGAACAATGTGGCAGGTATATTAAGCGTTTTATGAAGAAAGACCGAGAACTTTATGACTACACCTCGTATTTCCCATTAATAAATCGTACACTAATTGGACTGGAATATTGAGTAGGTTTGAGAGAGCCCGTAGTCTCAATATTAATCAGGGCCAACAATGTTCGCAATCAATTATATTGTATATATAACCAAAATATTAACTCCATATACCACACTATGTGATCGCGTGCGGCTGATACGAGTAGCAGTAGATGAATATAGTGGATACCCTGATTGAATGTGCTTACTGATTTGGGCGTATCATTTGTGACGTATAAATAGGCGATGATCTGGGGCTGCCCTGCTAGCAATGCTTTAACAACTTTTTTCAGTCACTGCAGTAACATATATGTTTATAATGAATAAAACATGTTTGCTCCCATCGTCTAAATAATTGTTTTTAGAATGAAAATGCATTATAATGAATGAATCTCATTTTTAAATGTTTATTTGTCATTTTTGGCTTATGACTACTAGTATGGCACCAGAGTAGACGATCAGAAGTTTGAAAATCATACGCCACATTTCTCCAGTCAGAGTTTCTGCCAATTCTTCTATCTGTAAACTTTGTTCGTGACGCCATCTTGGATTTTACAGCAAACTACCTCGCTGGCCGGCGTGTGGACGTTTCGGCGAGCAATGTCGTTCGACGCGTTCAAGAGCGCCAGCGCTGCTGAACACAAGAGGTGCGCAGTGACTGAAGTACGCAATGGAAATTTGTTTGGACGAAATGGGCGCCATGGGGATTTCAAGGCGAAATGAAGTTACTATATGTTCATAATTTCAAGGCACACGAGAATGGTTTGAACTGCTGAGCTTCATATACTTGAATGATAGCCGGACACCACGAAGACAACACATGTTGTCCGGTTTTGAAAGGTTCTACTGTGCATGCTATAGACAGGAAACACGCGGCTGTGACTGGAGGGATGGGGCTTATGGGTTTTGCGACCAGTGTATATCCAGATCAGCATGTGCATCCGCACTCTAACACGCAATATAATTCGCTATCAGGATACAGGAGTGTGCTATTTGATCAGGAGCTACACAGGTCACAAATCCCATAAACCCCAGTTCTCCAATCACAGTCACATATAAGACAAGGATCAAAGTCTGAAAAGGGCACTCACATTCTATTCACAGTACAATACTTATTTGTGTGCTTCCATGTTCATTTGTATCGTTACAAATAATAATACAGAGGTTTGCTCCGGCAACATGGTGGCCACTTACCTGAGAAATGCAAGCGCGTCACTTCAACAGTTCCAAGGTGCATGATCACGCGGTTACAGCATCAACAACGTCGCCCACTCCAATGTAAGTATTATTTGATATTTTCCTTAATATACAACGGATTTTGATGAGATATGGCGCAGCAAACGCGTCTTCATGAGCTGCATTTGGTGGTCTATGGAGTTTGGCACAGACTTATGTCGTTTTTCCGAAGAATCGGTTTCCGTGTCGGAGACACGGAAATCGATTCTTCGCAAAAACAACATAAGTTTGGGCGAAAATACAGAGACCACTAAATGCCGCTTAACAAGATGCGTTTGATGCGCCATATTTCATCAAAATCCGTTACGTAATAAGGACACTATAAAATAATACGTACTTTGAATCGGTACTTGTTGTTGTTGTTAGTACTATGTGATTATACACCTTGAGTTCGGACATTTACCGAAATATCGAAGATAACAGCCACACGTCTGTCATTTACCTTGTAGCTCTATCGTTTAATGAATTTGTGAAGAATATCACCCCAGTGTGTGCTATACATGGATATAATGCTTATTTTATCGCCTTAGTGTGAATGCGGTATGTTCTATATTTATATCATTTCAAGATGGCCACTACTATATCTGGCTTGCCTTCCACTCACTCCTATATTACATTCATATTGTGAAGTAATTTGAATCTTTAGATAATGGATTTGTTTTAAAGGTACATGCCCACTCAGTCGGCACAGCCTGTTCTTTATATCAGAAACATCAGACATTGTCTGGCAAAATAAACATTCATTCACCATTACCCCAAGTGTTGATTGGCATCATTATGAACTTTATAAAAGTCGTGAAATTTCCGCACTGATATCAGACGCGATAACCGTGTTTCCTTCAAATGTTAACGGACATTACTATTTATTCTCAGTATTTATTTGTTGATGTGCAATGATCATACTTTATAATCTGACGAACATATTATTGTTTCAGGTGACGCATTTAATTAGTATACGTAATTAAATTATATCATGCCTCATTTGCATATGAAAATAGCCTGATATACCACCGCGAGTCACTATCAGTAAAATAAATATTACTAAATGATGTATCTGTATAGCTGGCACTCGTAATGTTTAGAACTGGTGGAATAGTGACACAATTATACACTTATTTAATTCATATAAAGAACACGCTGTGCCTATTGAGTGGGCATGTACCTTTAACGGTACATGTAATCAATATAATTATTTAATCCTAATTTAATCCGTTTTGAATATTGCTACATCTACACAATATGCATGATTAGATTCAAATAATTACCTCAGCATGAGTTTGAAATATCCATTTGTCGATATGAAAACACACTAAAAACTAAGATTATGAAACAATGGCCACTCTGAAATAATCATGAAGTTTTTCGGCAAATGTTACAGATATGATTCATTGCTGAAGCCTTTTTAAATGTAATAAAAAAATGGCGGCGCCACGCATTCCAAGATGGCCGCCATCCCAAAGGTGAGTCAAATTCTTAACATTGTTCTCATGAACCGACAAGCCGATCTGAACGATACTTTACAAAACTGATCGACCACTGATGCTCTTTCAGATTTATTAAAATGGTGACCCGTGGTTCATGTAAAGGTATTCTTGTAATTACCAACTTCAAATTGCTTTGGTTGGGATTAATGTGAAGGGTAACATTTACGATAGCATTCATCCATTACGGTTCCATATTTTGCATCCGGTGTGGCCCTCCGGTATTCGTAAAGAGTATCCGAGAGCTGGATCAAGTTATGCCCCTTAATATGTATAGGCTAAGTGATCTGGTGTGTTTTAGGGCACCCCATACCAGTAGCCTATTTCATCAACATTGCAAAGTATACTTTAGTAGCAAAGTATACTTTGAGGGAGAAATTTTCAATTATTTGAAAAATTTATTAATTTTTATTATACTGAATTTATTAGATTATCACAGCCATAATGTAATACATTCAGTATAATAATTCTGCATACGTTTAATCATGAAATATATGCATTTGTTAGTTCTATGTGAAATAATGCATTTCTGGAAAAATAAATGATTACTCCCTCAAAGTATACTTTGCTAGTAAAGTATACTTTGCAATGTTGATGAAATGGGCTACAGATCAAGATTGTTATGAAGATTGCCAATGGGGACATCATCAGTATGGGCAGGCACAATTTCCTACTATTTGTTTCTGGCGATACAGTATCAGTTCTTTCAGTACTTTGATTATATAAAATACATAGCACCTACAGTCGTCGTTCGCTGCTCGCGCCATCAGACACGCATATACATGGGACTAATGTGTTATGCCCGTGTCGGGATAATAGCTGTGACCCTTAATCACCCCTAAATAACTGGAATTGATTTTGATATGTTAATGTTGCAACCAATCCAATCGTGACAAAATGGTTCAGACTAGTCCATTTATGAAAAGGTGGTATTTTTTTCTCTCAAAAATATGAAAATTACTTTCAAACCGCGCAGATCATGATGAGACGGCTCCATACGAGCCGGCCCATCTGGATCTGCACTGTTTGCATAAACCGCTATAGCGGGCTTTCGAGTTCAAAGAGTTAAAACCAAAAACTGCAGATATGTGGCTGTTACTGGAAAACATGGGTTTATGGTATTTGTGACCGGTGTTACATCTGATAAAATAGCACACTTGCTTGAAACAATATATACTGCTTGTAAAAAGCATGGTGGGTGTTTCATGGACGGATTTGCGAATTTGGCAGATCCTGATCAGACTGTGCAGGTTCACATGGTGTTATGGATCTACACTGGTCGCAAAGTCACAGTCACATATGATGCATCATTTCCATACTTTACAATATTGGTATAACCAAAGTACATTGTTCACGTTTCAAATTATAAATACAACGTATTCATACATGTACACGTATATGTATTGTAGTTATATATGCTCCATATTCAATATGACCACTAAAAACTGGACACACTGCATGACAAAGGTTGTCCAGTTAAGAGAGGTTTCACTGAAATTATCCAGAGGTTGGTAAGCAGATAATAGAAAACAATTGCATCTACATATGTATATCAGGGGCGGATCTAGAGCCCCCCCCCCCGCCGTTCACCCACGGAGTTTACATAGATCACGGTTTACCACCAGTTGGAGTCTGAATTTAAATTCCGTAAAACACAGGAAAGTGCATTTTCGGATGATCGGACATCTAGATTTCAAAAGTTTTACGGCAAATCTGAGCATGAAAACGTTCGTGCTTCACCGCAAACCCACACACGTTATGCGTCTAAGGTCATTTTGATGACAAGCTGAATACCTGCTGAGAAAAGGGACCTTACAACGGTGTAAGATCGTAGTGAATAGATATATGGATAAATGAAATGTGCAACCCTACTTATGTTTTTCTGTGTAATAAACAATATATTTTTTTTTTATTCTCAAAATGCATGTTCATTTCATACACATATACAGATACATAGGTTATTGACACTGACATTGGTTTTTTTTATAAGATAAATAGATAGGATAAATATAAATAGAATGAGGGGAAACGCTAAATATAGTAAAATGCGATAAAAGAGAAAAGTTTCAAGTAAGTTTATTGATAGGAGAAAAACAGATATGAAGATAAGTCTACACCAGCCTGCAACATTCAAACCATAGGTACAGATAGCGTACTAACATGGATGTATTTATGTTTTGTGATACAACATGCAATGTTGCATGCCCCCTGATGCTAATGATGTGAACATAAGAGAACATGGATGAAAACAGTATATATTGTTGAACTGTACTCTCTGTTTATATAATTACATCAGATATCTGTGTTCCCCATTTGATATTGTGCTTATCTAGTTTCTTTCTTTGAGCTATGTTTTTTTTACAATTCTAATACTGTATTTCAAGTAGTGTATGAACTTGTTGAAAACCATGTCGCTGTTACGTACTTACTTTTCAAGATACAATATTTCGCTAAGAGGGTAATAAATTGCGATTGTTCATCATGTGTAATGTTGCAAATATTCAGAAGGAAATTGTGTAAAAAATATATAGTTTTCCAATTAATAATTTTACATGGACGTACCGTGACACACTTCCCAACCTGAGATGCCACGCTAGAACATATGTGAGAGGATCGTTGTCAGTAATTGCATTAAACTTCTTGCAGACGGTCCACTTCAACGCGAGGGATTCTAGTTTGTGCGACGGATATCGTCTTTCTGTTGGTTTCGAACTTCGGCTTGTATAAGCAACAATACGGTCAACGCCTTCCTGACACGGATACAATACAGCGCCAAGTCCGCTACCCGATGAGTCGGTGGGCAACCTGAATGGCAGCATGTGATCAGTATATACCAATATTGGATGGGCAACTACTGCTTCAATGTGTCGAACGCGTCCCGTTGTGGATGTTCCCATTGGAATGGCATTGTCGTCGTTTTCTTCTTCCCGTCGTTCTTAATCTTCCCGTTCGTACTGTAGCCCACAAGGAGGTTATTGAGGTGTCGAACAATCTGTGCGACGTCCTTCGCAATGCGTCTGTAAGAACCTGTACATTTTTCAACCGCTCTGATGTTCTCCGGATCTGTCTTTATGCCATCCTCCGAGACTATATGCCCAAGATAAGTAACTTCGCCTTGGAATAAATCACATTTCGACGCCTTCAACTTGAGATTGTTGTTGTGTAATCGTTGGAACACTGCTTCCAGTCGTTCTAGTTGTTGCCCAAAGTCAGTGGAGAATTCGAAGACAAGGATATCATTTAGATAAATTAAGCAATATCTCAGATTCATGTCCCCCATGCATTTCTCCATCAAACGCTGGAAGATAGCGGGCGCGTCACATAGTCCGAATGGCATGCAATTTAATTCGCAAAACCCCATCATCCCCACTTGAAAGGCTATCTTATGTTTGTCTTCGTTGTTAACCTCAATCTGCCAGTAGCCACTCCGAATGTCCAACTTCGAGAAGTATTTGGCTCCGGCTAGTAGATGAAGAGTGTCTTCTACTCTCGGAATAGCATACACGTCCTTTATGGCGCGGTTGTTGATCTTTCTGATGTCAACACAGAAGCGGACGGTCCCATTTTTCTTGCGTACTAGGACGACATTAGAGGAATATTGGCTCTTGCTCGGTTATATGGCTCATGAGGTCAACATATCGTTGAGATGTCCACGCACTTCACTGATCAGGTCAGATGGCACTCTCCGAAGTGCTTCATTGAAAGGCGTGTCGTCTTCTAACGTGATTCGGTGCTACACTAGACTGGTGTGTCCTATATCGGTGTTTCCTTTTGAGAAGTCATGTTCGCACTTAGCGAATAATGACACCAACTTTTTCTTCTGGCTATCTGTCAGATCCGAATCTGTCAAATCGATTCCAGCTGGCATGTGTGTTCGTTTATCAATGTCGATAATTTGGGTACATATACGGGTTTGTGTTGCTGGCATCTCTTCCTCTTGGTTTGGATACTTACACTTCGTGAAGTTCATTTAGAGTAGTGAGTCGTTGCATGTGAATCGAGTTCGCCGAGTCGTTGAATATTGTCTCTGGTACTCGTTGGCTGCATCCAGTGTTGTGACGGTCGACGACGCGTGGACAAACTCCAATTCTACTAGACGATCTCTGACTCGGTTCCGTCATTGCTGCTTCATGTGTTTCTTAATTATTTTCTAGCAAACGCCAGATACAACGACAGTTTCGAATGGCCCTACTACGATTGATGTGTTGTCGATTTATTGGTGTTAACAAATACTTGTACATCCAAGTCGTAACTTGTAGTAGGCACACTACCAACACTGGGATATCATATTGGTCGTCACTGTACTTTGTTCCTATGGACGCTTCAACATATCCCAAATATGGTAGCAGCTGTGGCTTCGGCTCTAGTTACTTGTAGTAATCTTCTGAGATAGTGGTTTTCGTAAGGGTAAATAATATCAGATATGTATATGGTGCGGGTCATACATTTCCCAATGAAATACGATTTCCAGATATATGCGATTCCCCGATTACAGTGCTGTATTTCGCAGACGTCGACATTACATTACTTTCTCCAAAGTGTTCAATTGCAGAGGATTTTCTTGAACTTGTTCATTGTCCATCAGTCATCAACTGTAACAGAACGTGAACTTTGACCCCGCCATTCTGTGGGCGTAGTAGGAATCGAATCGTTCACTCTGTGCCACCGTGAACCAGTTTTTCCAGTCGCCCACCTGACCTGAAATAAATGATAATACATACTTATATGTGGCTGAGAAAGTAACGTTGCCCTGGTGAGAAAGTAGCGTATACGTGTACACAATACTAGTTGTAGTTTAGATTTGCCCAGCTACTAGGCCTTGGGATTAGAACACATGTCTTCCAATCCGGAGGATTGACTGAACCTGAAGTGTGTTGAATGATTGCGAATAGGTATTTTTCTATAGATTTTCAGAAATGTTGATTATCTCGTCAAGATAACCGTAGGCGGTGGTGTATGAATAAACAGGTTGGAAACTACACGATGACGTGGCTGTCTAATGCCCTGTCTATTATACAAATAAAATCAACAGTAATATGATATATTTCATAATGCTTAAAGATCCTGTGTCTTAGATTCCGATGAAATGTGAGTATGACAGTTGGCAAAACCACATTTAACGGTTTATTTTATCGGTTTCCTGAACAATATATGACCCTTTGGGTTACATGAAAACAGAAAGTAAAGACAAACACAGTATTAAAGAAACGCTAGTTGTTCTAAATATAGCATTCATATTTCTACCAAATGCACATGCGATTTGTAGTCACGTGAACACTTATTTTGACTAGTCTCTATGTCATCGACTACGTCAGGGATTACCTTCAGTTCTCGGATTGTAAATTCAGCTATTGATTCTTATCATGCATGTACATCCTGTGTAAAGGTACCTCTCAGTTTTATGGTGATTATATAGAAGAGTGCAATATTGAAAATGTCTTGTATGCATCGGTGACAGGAATTCGTCATTATTATTTCCATTAAGTTGTTCATGTTTTCCATGTAGATGACGCAATACGGCCAATTTAAATATAGCTTGGAAGGTGACCACCTGAGACAGAGTCGATATAAGGAGCCATTAGACCATTGGTCACCATATGATATGATCAAGTGTTTTCCCCTAAATGTGATTGGATATATGTATAGCATATGTGTGAACATTCCATCGTCATTTTATCCTATATGGCGCCCGGAGTGGCCGACTTCTGGCTTAGTGTGTTCACACCATCGCACATATTGACGTCTTCTGGCGTTTGACAATGAACGGAAAATGCAACATAGAACGTATGATACAAGGTAGCTAATACAACGTAGAAAAGTCAAGGACAACGCACCCCTATAAATCATATTAAGACTGAACAATATTTTAATCTATGTATTTTTCGATTTCCACAATTTTATTGATTTCATTAAATTCCATTATATATTGAAAAGAAAAACAAAAATGTTTGTATGGGAACATGGAGCAAAATGGAGTGTGTCGAGGGGTGGGTGACGAGGAGTGGGGGGGGGGGGCGTCGAACAAACGGAAACACAAATGGAAAGTGGCTCTGAAACCTGGCCGGATAGTTTGGAAATGATGTAACTAACTAAAAAAAATTTACAAAAATATGTTTCAGCCTCCATGTTAATATCCCATCGATATAAAAATTATATATTACCTATAAAATCAATATTTGACGAAATTTCGACCAAAATATAGGGACGATAACTTTTTAGTATTTACGAAAAAGTATCTAAGTTTGGATGTTTTTGGCAGTAGGTCGACAGGAAAATGCGATACAATAATAGCTATACATGTAAGTACGACACACTACTGTCTCAGGGCATACATGTATATGTATGTATAAATGTTACATGATGCTATGCAGGTGTAACGTCCATCAAATGGTTAATTCAATTTGGTAAGATATATTACCTTTCCTGTACATGCCGGGCTGTCCCTCACGCCACTCCGACTTGTCTTCTAGTGGATCCTTCTCCTTCTTCATGTTACCAAAGTCACATTTGTCCGCTATCTCTTCTATCAGCTCTTTATCGGCCTTGATGCCGAGGAACTTGCTCAGCTTCGTGATTTCTTTAATATTGTCCTAGAAAATTAGGTAGGTGCAGTGACCTATGATCCTACTGAGCACTTTAGGCGAGACGCCCAGACAAAAATATAGTATTTTGTTCCGACATCAGACGGAAAAGGTTTGATGTTTTTATTTAAACGAGAACATCTGAAAAAAACATTTCTCGACTGGGTTTCAATTTGGCATCTGGTGCTAGAAGTTTCAAACTAAACATGGCGCCCAAGCTGGAGGTAACCTGGTAACGCATATGAATAATTCAAACTGTTATTAATTTTATTTCCCTTAAATGTTTTGTCCAGACATTCATGCAGTTATGTTCAATACAATAGCTACAATGTGCGACATAAACATACATGTAACATCGTAGAATGAAGGATCAAGGTCAAAGTTCGAATAATCGCAAAATTCGAATTTTATGTCGTGAACCACTTATTTTGTGAAGGATTACATCGCTGAAGCTAGAACGAATACACAACCAATATTTTGTGTGGACTTGAGCTAAAATGTACAGATTATTTAATGTCATTGTTTGTTTTACCAGTGAAAGATAATATATCGTACCAGTATGGTCATGGATTTAAATCTTTTGATTTCAATAATATACCGAATTAATACAAATAATTATCCATGTATGTCCATATGGTTAGACATTAACTAGCCTGCGAACCCGCTAATAACATGTCCTCATCCGTGTAATATACTGAGTGGCATACATATACTGTAGCGTGCCGTTAAATGTAACCTTCATCGCTTACTGAATGTTATATTGGTGACAAGTGATTAATATAATGATTGTAAGTCCACGCCTATCAGCACACGAACCCCGACCTACTTGTGCAGGTAGTTCGTTGAAAAAAATACTTATAAGACATATAGACATACTTACTGCCTTCATGTCCTCGTAGGCCATGACGTGTATCGGAAGGTCCGGGTAGTCCCGTAGCACCTGCTCCCACTGTAGGGTGTAGTCGAACCACGACCCGTAGTCCACTGTAGTATGGCAAATACGAACACATACACGTATATATCACATTTTTATTCAGGAAGATGTTATGCTCAAATTGTACAAAACTTAATATAAATTGCTTACATTTCGATAATATTCAAGACATACACTGAAACAACATAATATATTTAATATGCCCGCGTACTGATTGTGTGGAATACAAACTTCAAAGAAGTAAATTGTTTTTGCAATTTGTGTTGTATATTTGGCAAGCAACTGTAGATATATATTATGAATGAACTGTATGTATGTCGCCTTCACATCGACCCGGCACGCACAGCTTCTAAGCACATACATAAGGGACGTTATATACCTGATACTTATTTGATTCATGATATATGATTGTCAATGTGATGGAATATTATATGTATTCCATATTTGTGAAGACTGCCATCGCTGTGTATTCCAACCATCAGCCTGTTTCACCTCTTAATGCGTTTGACAAGAAATTGACTTTTTTATATATGATTAGCTACATTATATCATATGTTCTACATTACATTTTCAGTTTGTTGTCAAACGCCAGCAGAGGTGAAACAGTTGAAATACACAAATATGGCCGACTTGGCCACTCCATGTGTCATATAGGATACAGTAACGAGGCAGTGTTCACATTTATGTTACATATAATATTCAGTCACATTTTTGAAGCAATTATCTTTGAATCAAAGGATGATCAGTAGCCTATTTCACCAACATTGCAAAGTATACTTTCCTAGCAAAGTATACTTTGAGGGAGAAAATTTCAATTTAAGGATGAATTTATTAATTTTTATTATACTGAATTTATTACATTATCACAGCCATTTTGGCTGTGATAATGTAATACATTCAGTATACTAATTCTGCATAGTTTTAATCATCAAATATATGCAATCATTAGTTCTGTATGAAATAATGCATTTCGGAAAAATCAATGAATACTCCCTCAAAGTATACTTTGCTAGATAAGTATACTTTGCAATTTTGATGAAATCGGCTACAGGTATAGTACATGGTCTGTAAGGTATTCAGTTGACTCATGCAATATGTAACATATACTTGGATGAGAAATAAAACAAGATGTGGACATACTTAGATTTTTAAAAACCCTTAGAGAGTGTAACGGATGAACTACTGTCTGTTTTACAAAACCTGCCCATATTTTGCGGATATATAAACAATGCAAAAACAATATTGTTTTCGATAATATTAAATATTACCAAAAGTTAAGAGTGAGTGTTCTTTTTATGGTTTGAAATTTGGTCCAATATTGATTTTATTGCGATTTTTTTTCCACAGAGTGAAGATTTCTATGGGGATTTAACAAGGGGACATTTTGTTATAATTTCACAAATAGTGGACTGATTTTCAACATTTAACCAGATTTCGGAATCAATTTCCAAAATGTTTCGTTTTTTCGGTTCCTCCTCAACTCCTTTTCCCGTATGTTAAATTCCGATAGACAAATAAATTTCTCATAATAAAATCGATATTTGTAAAATTTCCCTAAATAAAAAGATGGATCATTCTTAAATGTTTAAATGGCCGTAAAACTTGGGCAAGTTTCCTGAAACAGACATCAGTGTACCTAAGCCCCTCATAAATCTGTCCACGTAGTCGTCCCATTTCCCCTGAAACTTGTACTCGAGAATCCTGTAGTGGTGGTTGTAGAAGGACACACATACGTCCTTGGGGTTACGGAGGACGAATACGATCTTTGTTCCAAGCTTCACGATGTCACGGGGTTGCTTGTGGAGCGGCAGGTGGGAGTTCAATACCCTGTACACACATTATAGAGCGCGTCAGATCCGAACATACAGCGAAGACTTGTTGAAGATTCGTAAACGAACCAACAGAGAACGAATGGAAAACTAAGTGAAAACGATCGTTTTGTACAACGCTTTGCATGAAGACGAATTTTTTTTTGCACGCGAAAACGATCGTTTTCGTTGTTTTAATTAGAAAATGATATTTTCGTTGGCTTAAACGCGACACGTTTAAACCAGCGAGTACACCATTTTCCAAGTGTAAAACGATATGTTCGTTTGTGGAACCAGTAACAAACCAGAGCTGTATATATACTGGTACATTGGATATTTACCGTGGGGAGTATACCGCGAGTCGTAGCAATATCAATTACAGTTTAATATCGCTATGCCAAACACCTTGGTGGTACCGCCAGGGTGTTCGGTATAGAGAGATTAACTGTACAACTCATGTACCTCCAACCACAGCCCTTCCAACAGTTCCATGCTGTGACTCTGACAGCTGGTGATTGATTGCTTACAGTGGAAACTCGATCGCTATACCGAACACCCTGACTGTACTCAGGGTGTCCGGATAAGAGAGGATTCACTGTATAGCGACGAACAGTTTCTGGGGACATACGTGTATTCGCTACGCTCTGGGTTAGTGTTAGCATCGTAATATACCCAATATGGACCGGGTGTTCTACATTGGTCGCGCAAAATGATGAACCTATTACCGTAATGCATTATGTATTTCATTGATAGTTCTGGTTACATATGTCAAGCATGCTTAAAGTTATTTACAGTCTCTTCTCAGAGACGTCTTTACGCATGTGAAGAGTTAATGTTGACACATAAATTCCTTATCAATAGATAAACGGGAACATTTAAAAAATGCAATTAATAGTGTACACATGCGACATGACAATATAATATCCATGATAATTATATACTAGTATATCTTATACAATCTGTGTTAGTACGAACGATAATACATGTAGAACAGTCCAACATATCACAGGGTTTGTGATCAGGTGGTTTCCGAACGGCTTGACATCATTTTTATAATCACAATCATGTCGTTTTGACGAATAATCGGTTAACGTCAATGTAAGTAGAAATCTAGATCACGTGAATGCAAGAAATAAACGGTACTCGATTCCTCGTGAAAGTTGAATAGTTAAAATACCAACACAACACACATTCAATGATCCATCTTTGGTGCGATATTTATCATCAAAATCCGTCACATTGTTACGAAGATTTTAAAGAGAATCTACTGTTAAAAAATGACGTCACAAACACGTCACGTCTGAAAATCAGGTTCGAAAACATTCGGAAACAACGTGATCCTAATCTATGTCTCTCCATCGACAGTGCGTACCTGGGTGACGGTATCTTGTCGAACGTTTCCTGTTTAACTGCCTCCAGCATCGACGTCTCCTTGACCAGTCTGACGCGGTCCGCTGACCCGTTACGTAGCATTGACGTCACCTCCCATAGCCAGTGCGTTCCTGTGTTTATACAGCTTAAAGGTACATGTCCAGTTAGTAGGCACAACATGTTCTTTATAACAGAGACATCATCTGATACATTTTCTGACAAAATAAGCATTCATTCACCATTACCCCACGTACTGATTGGCATTATTATACAGTGTAAATTTCCACACTGATATCAGGGGCGATAACCGTGTTCCTTAAAATGTAAACGGACATTGCTATTTAGTATTTGTACTTATTTTGTGATGTGTAATAATTATACTTTATAATCTGTCGAAAATATTATTTTTTCAGGTGACGCATTTCATTAGTATAAATAATTAAAATATATGCCTCATTTGCATATGAAAATAGCATGATGCCACCGCGCGTCACTATCAGTAAAATAAATATTACTACTGTCTTTTCCACGCGTTTTCCTGCCGACAAACATTTTCTATTAAACACATTAAATCTAAAATATATTTAATTACGTTTTCATCAATAACAAAAAAGTCACACTCCCAAAGATGATGAAAATCCATAAAATATTGATTTAATAGCGAAAAAAACATTTTCCTATGGGAATTTAACATGGGGGAAAAAGAAGCGGAAGAGGTGGGGAAGGAGTATAATAAACACGAACATTCTTGTAAATTGACTCCGGGACTGGCTAGATAGCTTGGAAATGATATAACTAAGAAAACAAGTTATATTTTGAAAATCGGTTTACAAGTAAAAAAAAAATGAAAAAAATATCTTGTTAAAAATGTTTTGTTAGCAATACAATCAATATTTTACCGAATTTTATCAAATATGTTTTTTGGGGGAGGGTGACATTTTTGTACTTACATTTAAATAGTTTTGGGATTTGATGTGCGTAATGGCCAAAAGTTCGTTGGCAGTAAAACGTGGAACAGACAGTAAATTATTTTATCTGTATATCGGGCACTCGCATTTTTTAGAATCGGTGGAATAGTGACACAATTATACACTTATTTAATTCCTATAAAGAACATGTTTTGCCTACTGAGTGGGCATGTACCTTTAGCCCTTTGGACCCGAAAGCCCGCTATAGCGGTTTATGCAAACAGGGCAGATCCAGATGAGCCGTCTCATCAGAATCTGCACTTTTTTAAACAATTTTTTTTATATATTTGAAAACAAAAATACCCCCTTTTCATAAATGGACTTGTTTGAAAATCATTATGTAACGGTTGGATTGATTGCAAAATTAACATATCAAAATCCATTGCAGTTAATTAGAGGTGAAAGGGTTAAGTTTTGTGCTCCTGGTTTCACAAACGAACGATTGTTTATCGTGTATACTTCATTTTGACATGGTTTTAGTTTTTATAATTAGATAACAAATTTTTCGTTGGTTTCAAAACATTTATAATTTGAAAACGATGTTTTCCTTGGTTTAAACGAAAACGTTATTTTGTAATTGAAAACAACGGAAACGATGTCAAAATTATGCGTAGAAGAAACGACAGGCTTTTAAATTAAAATCGTTTTAGGGTATTTAGGACATGGACATGGATTTATTTTATTAATTCGTTCCCACGAAATAACAATTCGTTCCTTCAATTTAACAATTCGTTCCCTAGATATAACAATTCGTTCCCACGAAATAACAATTAATTCCCTCGAATTAACAATTCGTTCCCACGAAATGACAATCCTAAATTTAACAATTCGTTCCCTCGAATTAACAATTCGTTACCACGATATAACAATTCGTTTCCGTGGGAACGAATTGTTAAATTGAGGGAACGAATTGTTAATTCGTGGGAACGAATTGTTAGTACATTTTGCCAATATTTGTAAATGTGTTTACAAAAGACTTAAATATTGTGTTTGAAAGTAAGCTGCTTGATTGGCAGTGTGTGAACTGTGCTATAGCTCAGACACATGCAATCAAACTGCTGGATTCTTAGTTAAATTTCCAATTGTAGTTGAGAAACGTTGAGACCTTTGGCAAGATTAAGGTTTGTGTGTCATTCTTGTGGCACCATGTAATGTCAATGGAAATCTAATAAAAACACCTACATAAACCGATAGCTACTTACACAAATAAACCATATACACGTATATGTGTTCAATACATCTTTATGCAGATGCTGCCAGCAAGGAAATCACACCGTATGATGTAGTTTTGGTGTTTTACATGTACAATTTGACTTCTAACCACCTGTGTAGAGACGTACACTGGAAACATACGTGTGCTACATCAGATTTGGTCTATTATCTGGATATTACAGGTGTGTGTGTGTGTGCATTGTTATTGTAGCAGTATCTGCATAAAGACTTACTGATCGTATCCAAATGGTTTATTTATGTATGTAGGTATTGTTTTACTAGTAGGTTTTTTTTATTAGATTTCCATAGACTTTACACGGGGCCATAATAATGGTACAACTACAGTAACGCAAACAGTGGTGTAAGTGCTTGGAAAACTTACAATCACGTGCCTCAGTATTCAGTATACAGTGAAACCTCTCTAAACCGGACACCCTGGGAGGTCCCCAGGGTGTCCGGCTTAGAGAGATTTCACTGTACATCAGACATTTGATAACTCTGAGCCATAGTTGTGGGCTATGGAGGTCCCAGGGTGTGCGGCTTAGAGAGATGTCATTGTACATCAGGCATTTGATAACTCTGAGCCATAGTTGTCTGAGCCATAGACCTTATCATCTGAGATAAATGATCATGAAACGCAAGGACATTACGATCACAGATGTTTCCTGGTGTCCGGTTTAGAGAGGTTCCACTGTACCTGACTTTGGATAGGCACATATGAGAACATCCCCGGTCTTGCCTTTCCACTCCGGAATACTTCGGAACTCTTCCTCCTGATTGTCCATGATACTGTCACATGTCGGGGCGTAGTAACCGTCCACCTCCAGTACTCGGACAGTGTCTCCGGTCCCGTCGTCTAGCTCCATCACCGGCATCGCAAGTGTCTGTTTGCCGCAAATTGTTAGAACGAAATAAACACATCGGTCAGAACATTTGTTCTCTTCTCATGTCCCTTATAAGGCTCCGTAGAGCCAGCTAATTCACAGGAAAACAGAACGTAATCGGACAGTGGATGCATTGAATGCACTGTAAATGTAAACGTAAAAGTACATGTTTCCTATGTAATAATTCTAATAACTAAAATTGTCGGTATGTATTTGCCCCCATGTACGTTTTGGCATTATTGTATGTGATAGTTGAATCTGGTTATAATCATTGTACGAGTAAAAAGATTATTCCTAATCCTATTACTTTTGGGGAATGGGGCACATGACTTTGGTGTGGTATGGACCTGGCACCAGGTCAGGTTCTTCTAATTTCAGCGCTGAATTTATATTTATTTGGATGTAAATATATATTCCGTTCTGATTTTGGGATTTTCCACCCAATGCAGCAGGTTAAATGCGGGATCGAACCCGTTGGCCTGGCCTTAAATCACCTTATCTGGCTACAGGAGTGTGGTATTTGATCAGGAGCTACACTGGTCACATACCAAATTCTCCATTCACAGCCAGTTTGTTCTCCATGCTCCAATATAGAACTACTAGGCCAAGAGTAGAGCATTTTAGATCGGATAAAAAATAAACAAAGCTGAATTTTTCACCATAGGTCCCGGATATCATGAGAATTAACATATCAAAACTTCCCATGAATCCGAGTTGAGCTTACCTCAGAATTCAAGATGGCGTCCAAGATGGCCGCCAAAATATGCAATAAACCAAATTTCCTATACTTTCATAAAATGATCAGCATAACAGTACAATAAACGTAAACACTATTTCAGGTCATAATTATGTTTTTACAAACTTCAAAATGGCATCCAAGATGGCCGCCAAATACGGAAAATGCTTATTTTGAGCGTAAACGACCAATTATGTTCAAATAGCAAGCTTCGTAGCATAACGATGAATACAGAAATACGTCCATAGGCCATTTTCACATTTATAGAGATACTACAATCTAGTGTACAGAAGAAACACCAAGAAGAAATGTGTTATAATAAACAATGGTATGCCATTTTATGTTCATAACAATCTAACTTCATTTAAATGTTCCACATTTTCATGTTTGTTTGCTATTTCTATCACTTACGATTTGTTGCGAGTGTGTTGCTTTCTTGTGGAGCTTCCATTGCTTTCATGTTATTGTTACTGTTTACTGTTATTAGTTGATATTGTATTCTGTTTGGGGACCGTACATGACTAATCGCACAGTGAACATCATTACTCATATTAACAATAAATTGCATATCAGCAGTCATTTTTCTGCTTTATCAATCGACTGTATTTTGAGTGCTCATCGCTGGAATCACTAACGTTTCACTGTATGTCATCATCTAATGTAGTACAATCTGAAGACATCTGGGGGATGTTTGTGCATGTTTGCCCCATGCATTGACTACACATGGATGAACAGTGGAGTCCTAGCTTTCGGCATCCGCATAGCCGCCCACAGCCGGTTTTGCAACCACAAGACACCAATTTCAGAAGTTTGTCAGGTGCAATAGGAGCTTCTGACTCGGTCGGTAACAAACAATCGCCATGGAAATTCCAGCCCCACTCTGTTGGGGAAAGTTCATTGCCCAACCATTGCTGTAAAGTATGGTACGTACGATCGGAATGCTGCCTGGCTGCTGCACTGTGAGTGGTAGTGCTTCTCGCTTAAACGTAGTGGACAGAGATGCATGGCTTATAGATCGGTTGTAAGCTATGTATCGGTACTTGTTAAGTGTTTCTGTCTTCTGGGCACCGTAGAGCCGAAGGAGAAATTGTTCCCCAGCCGCAACCACGTTCTCCTTCGTACTGTGTGTGGCTGCAAAATCATCCAAACCAGCATTGTCACTGTCTTTTTCAACAAGTTTAAATGCTTTCCGTTTTCCTTGTCCAAACAGTGCTGATACCGTATCACATCCGGTAATAGCGTGAACAGCCATCAGGTGTTTCTTTGCGCCCCCAATTGAGTGTTGGATGTCTGTATTGAGGTATGCACATAACGGATTTCTCTTGAACATCATGTGCATGCGGGTGAGTGGAGTAGCTTGGGACACTAGCATTACTAGCAAGTCAGTGTCTGTTCCAATAACTACCACTGGCTTGGACAGAGATTGTGAAACTGATAATGCTGTTGAGATAATCAGACTATCAGCGTCAGCTTCAGCCTGTTTTGCAGTTCTGTTGCTGTGTCTCAACTCGTCCTTGAGCATTTCTATCAATCTTGTCTTATTGGAACCATTGGCGTGGAAGGAAGTTTGAGAGGTCATGGTTTTCATCTCGGCATCAAATATAATGTCACCAGAAACCGATTTTGATGCCCGTCTGTGCTGCTCAGATTTAGTAGATGATTGACTTCCATATCCATCAAAGACAACCGTTGTGTCTTCGCTGCCATAATGCTCTACTATGTACGATACATATGACTCGCATACTTTCTTGTACGTTGCATCGGAAGGCCAAATGACAGTGTGTAGAAGGTAACCGCCATCAATGACAAAGACAAAGACTGTGGCGTAACATTTGACCGCAGCAGGGCACTAAGTGTACTTTTGGCAGTCTTCCTCATTGTGCCTTCATTGAAGAGAGACGTGGGTTGTGGTGCCAGTTCGTACGACAGGAATTCTTCCATCTCTGAACTGCTTTGCATAACACAAGTGATTCTATTAAACAGCAAAGTTGGGTTTACCACAACTGACTGATCACGAATCTTGACTGTGTTAACAGCTCCACTTATTGTCTTACTCTGTCGTTCCGTTTAAGTTTTACATCTGTGAACGGTGTATTGACAATGGTAGCAGCGGCTGCCCGGCCTATCTCATAGGCGGTGTCACAGTTCACAGATGCATCAGCCACCAGACCTGTGTCTATTGCAACAAGTGAATCTGGTTTACTAGCTGAAAATGGTGAATGTATCCGCATCCACTCTAAGAAGGTATTGTAGTCTTTGCGGTCGCGAGATTCTGAGCTGACCCGCAGATCCTTATGCTGCTCTGAGGTACTCGTATGGACACCGGTAAATTTCTCAAGGGCTTCACATATAGGTATGCAACTTGACAATGCATGGATCCACTTTGCCAACGTGCTTTCAGTGATTCCCCGTCCATGGGTCATCCCTCCGGCAGACTTCAGCAGCCGCATAAGCTCCTGTTCAATGGTCTGGTCCGAAATGTTGCAGCTCCAAAAATGATCAGACCTGCGTATTGTAAAGTATCCATGATCGGTGAACAATCTGCGTTCTGTTTCAGACATGCTGGAGTCAAGTTCTGTCATTTGGTGCAGGTATAGCCTGGCTGACTTTGCGTAGGCCAGATGACCCGCAGCATGGACGATATGGATCATTCTACTGACACAATACAAATGTAGATCCCCGTCTCCTGTACGCTCAGCCTGTTAATAATTGATCCAGAGTGTTCCTATTCGACCTCCATTTGCTGCACCTTTCATCGCGTCAGCAATTACCTGTGTAATGTTCTGCAAACATGCATCATCCTCTTCTCTTGCAGTTGCATCGCCATTTTCCATAAGCGATTTGTGAAAACGACGTAAAGGATCGAAGTCAACATTGTCTAAAAACCCGGGCTTCTCTAACAGCAACGCTGCTATGACTGCTGATGTTGTAAGGTGAGCACGAAGTGCTCTCGTAGGCATGTCCAGTTACATATGGACGACAGACTCAGGGGCATAGACATTCCCCCATAATGTCCCCAGCCCATTGCCTGCCATAATCAATCCTACTGATCCCATATATGACATAAGTATATGAAAACCACCCAACCTTGCAATGACTTTTGAAAGATCGGGAGACGCGGACACTATTTCGGCCGCTTTGATATAAAGCGGTTGATCGAAAGTTACTGCACAGGTACCAAGCCCATATTTCTCGGACTGTTTTTGTGCAAAGGACAGTGCAGTGTAAATTGTACTCGCATTTCCAGGATCAAGGTGAGACATTAATGGACAAGCTGGCCATCCACAGACAATCTAAGCTTGTGGCAAACTTCAGACTAGGTGGGTCCGGTTTTGGAGCTTCTAGAGGACCGAACACTACAGACTGTAGCCCCGGAACAGTTGGTTTCCTGTACGATTTTATAGGGACATCCCCGAACTTCCCAATTACTTGGGCACTGGGTACAGTTACTGAACGAGTGAGAGTTTCTTTTACTACTTCCCCTGGGGGCGTGACACACGCAATTCCACCCATTGTGTGAAAGGTGCCATGTCCTGTTACCGTTGCAACATTGAAGTCAGCATTGTCGAATACAAACTGTGTGAAGCTGTTTAAGTTATAGGATGGCTCATCCTTAGAGAGAAATGCGTAATTCAGTCTCTGAATTTCCTTGTAATCATCAACAAAGCACATTCTACTTAAGATGTCAATTAGCTCACGAGATGCATACTTTCTGTGTATGTACACTGCGACTGCTAAGAGTATTTGGGATACAAATTACTTTGGCCTGCACGCATCTATTATTGAATGCGATATCGCTGTACATCGTCTTTCTATAGACTTACTTTCTTGCAATGCCGTTGACTTTATAATCCCGTGCAGAAAACGAGAAATGCTCTCAGGAACTAGTGAATTTCCATCGTTCGTCGATTCCATTGTGGGATATTCTGCGCAATTGTATGCATGTGTCCTGATATCATCTCTTATGATAGAGGCAGCCATGTCAATGATTCGGTTTTTCTCTGTTAAAACATTGGCTTTTTGTTCAGCTACCCAATTGTCACGAAGTACTTTGTGTCCTTTGTCACGGAAGGTTACAATGTTTGATATGCCTGGTATGCTCGTTATAATCATTTGATCTCCATAGTGTGCTTGTAGTTTCTGCCTAAGATACTTCACTGAATATCCTTCAGCCCCCTCCATGTAGCTTTCGTGAATATCTGAAAGTTCTGACAGGGAATACTGACATTCATCGTTCTCATCAGATGCAGACACAACTTTTGAAAACGATTCCTCTTTCAACATGTCACATGGTCTGCCTCTTTCAGCATCGGTTTGTCGTCCCCTAAACTGTGTCGAACATCCACGATGGTACTTGCCCTCGGGGGCAACTAAGTCACTAACAGACCGAATACGCAGCAACACTTGCTCGCCCCAAGAATCGTGTCTCTTCTCGGCACATGAAATCAGTTCCGGCAAATACTCAATGGTCTCAACATCGCTAGACTCTCTTCGACGAGATTTCGGAAGTTTAGAATCATGCAACAACGTCTTGCCACAGAATAAACAATCTGTCTCAAAATCAAATTCGTCTGATTTAGAGCGCAGCGATGTTGAAACTCCCTCTCTGTTGTCATCACCATTATCTGCAGAGGGTTCAAAGTTCCGCTTTAAATGGGAGTTGAGGGATGTTTTGCGAGTGTATTCTTTAAAGCAATTCACATGCACTTCAAAAGGTGATGTTCGTGTTTGTAGAACTGTCTGCAATTCATCACTGCGAATCATGCTGGCTGAAATCAACGAGACGTGACCCTTTTCTCCAACTGTTTGCGTCTTTGCAGAGGATAATACCTCTTTACAAATAACACATGACACATCCATTATTTTGCTTAAATGGTTGCTTATATATAGATGAAAGCGGGCAGATATATTGATATATATCAACTTTATAGGTTTCAATAATATCAAACCTGACAGCGTCAACAAAATCGTATTCACTATCAGTGATGCTATTCAAAGCATAGCGTTGTTAAACGTTCTCAACTAACCAGCGTCAACGATATTAACTCATAACGTCACTATTTGGACGTCAACGTGACACTGTCTCATTATATGTGGCCGTGACTGGAGAAATGGGGCTTATGGGCTATGCGACCAGTGTAGCCCCAGATCAGCCTGCGCATCTGCGCAGTCTAATCAGGAACTACACTGTTCGCCATTAAGTCAGTGAAACATCCATCATGCTTCTAACAAACATTACAATTCTAGCGGACCAGGAGCTAGGATGGAAATAAATCCCATAAACACCATTTAAAAAATCCCATAAGCCCCATTTCTCCAGTCACGGCCACAATTATTTATACTACGTTATGATACGTAGATCTATTTATAAATTATTAAAATAGATGGGAAATTAGACTAGACTACATTTTTGAGTTATTATAGTGCATGTAACTGTTAATGGATGATCAGGAATACGATCCGTGAACGGAGCATATGAAATGCCTTGCATTAGTATTCACCATTCAGAATAAGAAACTTATGTCGGATAGATTATTCATTGTGTATTCTGAATACAGTTATACGAGGTACACCAAAATCGAAGAAGACATAGTCCATGTAACGAAACGATTAGATGAAGTTATTTCTTTTAAAAAAAGAGTCAATTTCGACATATTTTTCTTATTTTAAATCTATGGCGGCAATTTTCAATCATGTTGAATGGTAGAAACATATTAATATGTTTTAAAATGTATGTTGTGCCGTGATATGCTCTTTTTTGTAAACATTTGGCTCATTTGTAGCTCATTTGGAGCGCATTAAGAGATTTAACCATTTTTGGCGGCCATCTCGGTGGCCGTCTTGAATTTTGAAGAAAGCTCAACTGGGATTCATTGGGAGTTTTCATATGTTAATTATCATGATATCCTGGACCTATGGTGAAAAATTCAGCTTTGTTTAATTTGTTTCCGATCTTTGGCATTATTTAACGTACTGCTCTTGGCCTATACTGTCTGTTCCACGTTTTGCTGCCGACGAACTTTTGGCCATTAAACACATTAAATCCAAAAAATATATAAAACTAAGTACTTTTTCATCAATAACAAAAAAGTCACCCTCCCAAAAAATTTGGTTTGATGAAATTCCATCAAATATTGATTTTATTGCGAAAACAATATTTTCCTATGGGAATTTAACATGGGGGCTAAAAATAGATTTTTAAATTTTTATTTTTATTTGAGGACCGATTTTCAAAATCTAACTTTTATTTTCTTAGTTACATCATTTTCAAGGTATCTCGCCAGGTTTAGGAGTCAATTTCCAAAATGTTTCGTTTTTTTATCCTGCAGGATAAATTGTGAAAAAAATTGAAAATTGACTCCCCATGTTAAATTGTCATAGGAAAATCGTTTTTTCGCAATAAAATCAATATTTGATGGAATTTCCTGAAAACAATTGTTTTGGGGAGGGTTACTTTTTTGTTATTGATGAAAAAGTACTTACATTTAAATATGTTTTAGATTTAATGTGTTTAATAGCCAAAAGTTCGTCGGCACAAAAACGTGGAACAGACAGCACTCACATATTATAAGATAAGCCATGTGATTTGGTTCCTAAGAACATACGCGATATTTCATGAAAACTGTTTACAACATGTACGATATTGTCCGTAAACGACGTCGAACGTTAACGTAATCTTCACAGACAATTCGAAATGCTGATTTTATTCCGCATTTGATACGAAATGTTCGTCATCTTTCGAAATCCGTGATTTACATATAATAATCACAGTTTCTGTAAATGTACACAAAAGGAGTTCATGAACAAGAGCACATGTTCTAGGTACATCACATGGCGAGTCTCAATCATGAGAAAATCAATGTGATTTCGTACCTGAAGAGGTGCGCATTTTTATGAAACAAATTTAAAGAACCTATGATATTTTCTGTAAATGACGTCGAATGTTGACGGAATTATCAAAGCAAATACTGAATGTTATTGCACTCTTGCAAATTATTTGCACGGGTTTCACTGTGAGAGAAAACCCGTAATCAACTCCTTACAAATAATACACCGTGAAGAGAACACCCGTAATTGCGCGCCTATTTTCTTGGCAACCACGAGCTACCATGAAAAATGTTAAATTTGTACATGATTACAGCCAAAATAAAGTTATTTAAAAATTTGGAAAGGGTCTCCACTAATCTAGAATGTTAACGTGATTGAACACATTCCAAACATGCACTCAAATGTATCTGGTTCAAAGAAAACAGCTGAGTAATTTGGATTTCAACAAAATTACATGACGTCACATTTGACGTCACACAACGTAACGTCAAAACGCGGGAAAAAACGTCATTGTAAAACTATTCATGCGCACAACCAAATTCATTGATTATAATGTCAAAAATAGACTAAATGTGCATATATATCCACCGTGGAAGTGTAATAAATAGGATATTCCATCGTACATGTTTGAATAGCGGACATAATACACTCGTGTCCGTCGGCGTCCGTGCAAGCAACTCGTTTGCTACGCTCACTCGTTGCTTACGCGGAAGCTGACGTACACTCGTGTATTATTTCCCGCTATTCAAAATGTACGATGGAATATCCTCTATATATTCTGCATTGTTAACAGTTCGCAAACTAGAACCCCACCCCACCCCCCCCCCCCCCACCCCCCCCCCCCCCCCTGACGTACACTCGTGTATTATTTCCCGCTATTCAAAATGTACGATGGAATATCCTCTATTTTTTATTTATTATATTTTTTTTATTTCTTTTTTTTTATAATTTGTTTCTTTTTTTTTGGTTTTTTTTTTTTTTTTTTTTTTTTCTTGCATTGTTAACAGTTCGCAACTAGACAACCCCCCACCCCACCCCACCCTCCCCCGCCCCCCCCCCCCCCCCCCCCCCCCCGTTTCCCAAATGCTGGTTATCCAAAGCCCAGGCTTCCCAGGTTGTGCACACCGATGTTTCATACATACAATGTATTATGCCATACCGCTCCAAACATGTATCGGTACTTACATTAAATATTTATATTCCTGTGCACATTAGTTATGTATATGTCTCTGCTCTGACCTGTGTAAAGTTATGTGAACCCAGTTATCACATACAGAAGATAACGGTGGGTTTAAGGACTGACTATATAGAATATGACCTTTTGTTTCAAATGTAACCCAGTAGAATCATACATGTGACTGAATATCTATATACAGTAGATCTGACCCTGTTCTTCTTAGAGTATATTATTCAGAGCATTGGGTTGTCATCTCCACCATTTTAGTGTTTACATGCTATAGGACTGTTTCATCACTTGGTGCATTTGACACGTACAGGCAATAATATGGCTGCAAATTTGATACAATTTAGTGCAATACGTCCCAGATATACAGAACGACAACGTCCTATAAAAAAATTTTCAGCAGATTACACAAAACTCTACATATCTGAGATTTTCCACCATCACATACAAACTATACAATGGACACTTTTTCCATGTGTAAAATGTCAAACTGGTGCACTGTCTATTATTAGAAGTACATCTGACACAGGTAAAAGCCATATTTTCTCGCATAGCAGGCAAGTAGACAGTAGTAACAATACACTCAGCTAACTGCTTACAAGTCACTGGAATCAATACAGTATGTATGGTAATACAGGTATATATCTACAGCACTGTGTATTGTTCTTACTGTTACACAGTCTTTACTGAATTCTCAAACATTTTAGCAAAGGGTCAACAAACCCTTCAAATATCAGACTTTGTATATCAATTTGATGAAAACAAGGTATAGCATGGTATTGTCTGATGTATCTCCATCATGTCACACCAAATTGTATTCATGTGTTTGTAATAGTATTAGTTGCATGTGTCAAACGCAGTAAGAGGTAAAACTTGCCGATGGCTTGTACACACTAAGATGGCCGACATGGCAACTCCATGCACTGTGTGGGATATAGTAAAAAGAAACTGTTCACATGTATGTTATGCGTATATCCATTCACATGTACGAAAAAATTATGCATGACTCATTGGATTATCAGGGGCCCCACGGGTCCGTAAGGTAGTAGGTCATAGATAGATAAACTCAGCTTCAATGATAATTGCTTCATCAGAGTGATGTGATATATGAATAGAACATATGCAAATATTGTCTTGTTACTGTATACTATATGGTAAATTTAGTTGCCATCTCCGTCATCTTTGTATGTAAAAGTCATCGTACAGTTTCACCAATTCGTGCATATGACACATACTGCAAATATTATGACATTAAACCAAATTAAAGTTGGTGCAATACATTATAGACATATATGACAACGGCAAGCTATAAATATTATGCCAACAAAGTATACAAAAGACGAGATATCTGAGTATTTCTCCCATCAATCTCAAAATAAATGTTGTAAACTTTTCAATCTGATGCACAGTCTATGTTAGTATGCACGTTGCCCATAGGTAAAGCCATATTTACTCACATAGTATGCGAGTTCACACCAGGTACAATACACTCAGGTAACTGCTTACATGTCACTGGATTTGATAGCTAATAACAGAGTACAGTAGTGGTTATATATGGTATGTGTTGTGTGGTTTGCCAGGTAAAAATGATACACTGTGCGATTTCCTGTGTATGATGCTTGATGTTGTTAAAAACACAGGCACACATTAACGAAGCAATTATCCTTGAATCAAACGATGATCATGTATAGAACGGGTCCTTAATATATGCCGTCTCATACGGAATAAAGTGAAATCAAATTACTGAAAGACTAAGTTGCACCAGTGATAATGTGTATTTGTTCTAGTAGACAGCTCTGTACACATTGATCAAATTGAGTATGCAACCAATGGTTAGCGTTTTCACCCATACAACCCTGATTTGTTCCTGGTTCCACGAACGAACGATTGCCTATCATTTACACACCGTTTTGACATCGTATTAGTAAACGATGTTTTCGTTGGTTTAAACCACAGGTGGAAGACTCGGACCTATGACACCAAAAAAAATGCCTATTAAAAAAATCGCATTACCCCACCCACTTGGTCTCGTACAGTACCATATGCTATATAAAGGTGAGTATAAATAGGGCCATTATAGAAAAAGCCCTCTCTTTTCCGGCTCGCACAAACACAATAAACATCGATTAAATGTATGACTTCTGTCTCTGGCAATCGATAAAGGTATTAGGTGTGTGAATATACTCACTTCAAATCGCTGTTTCCAGCATTTATTCAGTTATTCGCATTTTGTATACCCCATCCAAAGCGAAATTTGCGTGTACGAAAGAATCTCACACAGAATCGGAGGCCGTCCGGCTGGATTATCGGTCATATTTGGCCGATAGCTGATCGCCAGCTCAAATTAAAGTCGTGCACCATGATCATATACATTAGAGACTCCAACCATACAAAGTTCGTCCAATTATGATCGTTCGCCGATCTAAAAAACACTTTTTTCTTTTTTCTAATTTTATTTACTTTCATTCATGATTCGCGTACTATCAGATTATGTCTTCCGGAAACCCTGAAAAGGGAAAGTCCTCGCGTCTATTTTTAGGTTTAACCAATCAGAGATGTTCTTACATAGACGCTTCGGTGGTTGTATTATGGAAGATAGTGCATTGACCCAGTTCCAGATAATGAACGAAATTATAGAAAAAAGTGTTTTTTAGATCGGCGAACGATGACAATTGGACGAACTTTATATGGTTGGAGTCTCTAATGTATATGATCATGGTGCACGACTTTAGTTTGAGCTGGCGATCAGATATCGGCCAAATATGACCGATAATCCAGCCGGACGGCCTCCGATTCTGTGTGAGATTCTTTCGTACACGCAACTTTCGCTTTGGATGGGGTAATCAAAACGCGAATAACTCAATAAATACTTGAAACAGCGATTTGAAGTGAGTATATTCACACACCTAATACCTTTATCGATTGCCAGAGACATATTTCATACATTTAATCGATGTTTATTGTGTTTGTGCGAGCCGGAAAGAGAGGGCTCTTTCTATAATAGCGCTATTTATACTCACCTTTATATTAGCGTATGGTACTGTACGAGACCAAGTGGGTGGAGTAATGGGATTTTTTTAATAGGCATTTGTTTTGGTGTCATAGGTCCGAGTCTTCCACCTGTGGTTTAAACGTGTTGCATTTAAACCAATGAAAACATAATTTTCTAATTAAAAACAATAGAAACGATATCAAAACCATGCATTGAAAGACACGATAGTCGTTTAACCCTTACTACGCTGAATTAAATTCTGTCGTCTGCTGGAAATGTTTTATTTTCAATATTTCTCGACAAAAACCTGGTTTTGACAGCAGATGAGAATCGTCTCCAGTGGAGACGATTCTCATGTGCTGTCAAAACCAGGTTTTTGTTAAGAATTAAAGCAAAAATGAAAATCAGCAGACGGCAATTTCCGTCAACAGCGTAGGAAGGGTTAAATAGCTGAAAAGCTGGATATTTAAAAGACTATAATAAGTATGTATATCGTTTTACAAAACAAAACAAATGATATTCGTTTCTATGCACTCGTTACACAAAACGATCGTAATAAAATAAATATTTGACCAAATTCCACGCAACAAAAACAAGGCACATTCTTAAATTTTGATAAAATTTAATATAATTGTTCATATGGCCGTAACATTTGGGCAGGTTTCGTGAAACAGACAGTGGACACAATTACTGTTGCATGTACAGCGAAGATTGTTCCAAAACGAAACAAAATGAAAACAGAACCAAGTGAAAACGATCGTTGTACAACGATATGCATAGAAACAAATATCGTTTGGTTTTTTATATACATGTACGCGAAAACGATATTCTTGTTTAAATACCCGGCTTCCGATAATTTTTTAAACGCCTGTCGTTTACACATCATTTTCGCTATTTGAATTGTTTACTTGACACGTACAATGGGCATGATCACGTGGTTACAGCAACAACAATGTCGCCCACTCCAAAGTAAGTATTATTTGATATTTTTCTTAATATGCAACCGATTTTGATGAAATATGAAACAGCAAACGCGTCTTCATGAGCTGTATTTGGTGGTCTATGGAGTTTGGCACAGACTTATGTCATTTTTGCGAAGAATCGATTTCCGTGTCGGAGACACGGAAATCGATTCTTCGCAAAGACGACAGAAGTTTGGGCGAAAATACAGAGACCAATACACCTTGACGTATATACCTCATGTATGTCAAGCCAATTTGCAGAAATCTCGACATAATGATCGCAATGACATCCGAATGTCTGTTAATGCATCCACAGTCTGTGTTAAAGTACATGTACATGCAGGTACTGGTACATAACTTATATGTCTACAACTATAGCGACCTTTGTAGTATCGATACCGATATTACGATGGTCGTTTAGACCATCGTAATATCGGTATCGATACTACCAAGGTGCATGCCCACGTGGTCTTCTAATATTAACAATCAATGTTGCTGTCGTGATAATTTACTCCTTGTTGCTAAGCGGTCACATTATCCTTTTCCCGACTGGTTCATATAAAAGGATATACGTTTCTGATTTTGTATTAATTATAACATTTATTCATTAACTTTAATCGAAACTATGTTTGTGCATTGTTCGGGTCAATGCAGTGCGAGTCGCGACATATTTAGTATTTCGCGACAACCCTTAAGCCAGCATAGAAGATTTAACAATTCCATGATTTCCGTTGGTCCTTTAATGATGCCCTGTTATGCGAATAACCGCATGCATGCTTTATGTAATGACACTTACTCATCGAGCCGAACAATGTTTCACACAACTGATTGGGTTAAAATACAATCCAGTAAAACATCTCAAACCCGGACGCAATGGGGACATCGTATGGTGGCCATGTAATGGAGGTTGCCTGCGTTTCATTAATATCCAGGTTCCATGCGACCTTCGATGTTGTAAATTTTGATATGCATACGTCGTAATACAGTGTTTAATAATGTTTGTTTGATTGTGAAAAGTGTCTCCCATACGTAATGGCGAACAGTATGTGTAGATCAAACTAATAAAAGTGTTGATGCACAAACTTTTCTTACGCTACGTTGGTCGCTGAATAAAAATGAATATTTAATATGTATGTTAAAATAATAATAATTATTTTTGTAGATTTGAACTCATACGATTAGGGCAAATGATCATCACACCTCGTCTAAACCTACACGGACTGGCACCACGGAGTACGATACAATGTTAAGTAGGCAATGGTCATTCACTACAAACGAATTATGAAACATGTCAATTTTGGCTGGAAACCAGCACATTTGATCAAAATTGATTCATAGCCATATAAGTTCGCCACTTTGCCGATTGGTTCCCAACATTTTGTTAACAATTTCAAGCTACAAAATGCCATTCACTTTTGACCAAAAACAACCCACTGGATGACACAAAAGTTGGAAACACGTTTTATTTTAGAATTTTGTTCTATCCACGTGTATCATAAGTTTCATCTATCTACCGTCATTACTCACAGAAACAATAATGCTGTACACATTCAGTAGGAGACGCATTTTAAAAATATCCCGGTGCAAATCGTATTTCGTACGTTATGACTTAGACACGAATGCATGCTTTAGTTGCATATTTCCACCAATAATTTAATTCAGGACTCACTAGCGCAGTGGTGTAAGGCGTTGTGTTCCTCGTTAAAGAAGTTCAAATTAAAACAACAGTGTACATTTTTTTACTGAAATTGTTTTATTTCATTTTACAGTGTTTTACGCCCTGGTATATAGTCAATTAGTTTGACGTTCGGAAGGGGAAAACACAAAACAATTAATAGGTTTCAGGAACTGTGCTATTTCCTGTTGCCATAATATAGAGAATAGTAGGTTAGTGCCGTGAATGGAGAAACATATAGATAGCTTTCCCCATTCACGGCACTAACCTACTATTCTATTTATCCCGTCAACACCTACAAATGGCTGTAAAATGCAAAAGTAGTATTGACTGGATATCAAAAATGTTTCAAGGCACCATGTTTCACGGCACATACACACTGTGTTGACGGGATAAAGAGAAAATTCACAGCCAACCAACCAATATAAGTCAAGATTAGTGAGTAAATTTGGTTTCACACACTGGCAGCACTGATTTCAATACTACAACTCGATTGAATGGGTCCAGAGAACATTCTACACAGGCTATATATATATATAAATATAGCAATGTATACAAAATGGGTGCAGAATCCAGTTTCCGATGAGTAAACAATAACTATGGTAAATACGGTAATTGGATTCTTTTGACAGAAGTTGCCAAATTTCCTGAAGCAGACATTTTAATTGATACAATTACATCAGCTAACATGCTAGCAATGTCTCATAGCTGAAACTTGGTACTTCTTTGAGAAAGTTGCCACATTAAGCCGATGAGAAACAAAATTATCTCAATGTTCCCATTATTATAAGGAGATTATCTGTTTCAATTATTTTGTCATTTTGGCGATTTTCGACTATTTTTTGTCGAATATTCTCGTCAAATGATGGTGAATGCTGGAAGACGTGATCGGGTAATAAAAAAGATACAACTGGTACATTTGCATTAGACCCACATTCACACAACCATTGGCAATCGCAAACTACCTGCGGAAAAATCAATGTTGTTACTTCCATTCCTGGAGTCAGTGATCTACAGTGGGGTCAGCGTGTAAGTGCACACACGAACGAACACGACAGGTTGGAACTAACCTGTCGTGTTCGTTCGTGTGTGCACTTACACGCTGACCCCACTGTAGATCCATGTCAAACACGGCGTCATTTCGGTAGCAGTGACCAGTTGGCCGCCAGTTTCGTATAATGGCACCGGTGAAATTGATAAATATTACACTTTCTGCTGATTAAAATTCACTTTGATTGTTGAATTATTATTGTTTACTTGTTTTTTTTATTTTAATCAGATTTTACATCGTATTAATTGATGAATGCTCATTCCAGTGCCATCTGACCTGTTCCCATTGATCAGAAACGGGCAAATACGAATTGAGGGATTGTTGTGACAAAAAATAATCGAAACAACATATTTGTTTGGGAGTTTAAAACAATAATATATTTCAGAGAAAACGTATGGATGGGAATTGGTTTGCACCATGATAGTACATTTGCATCTGGATAATGATTGAGAAAACATGCAACGTTCAATCTGTAGTTCTGCAAGTGACGTGGCACGGCATTGTTTTAAAGTGTACATTTTACCTCAGCATTTGATAATTTTAAAGAGGCTGCACCCATATATTTCACATTCCTGCATAGGTAAGGAGTACTAATAGAGCAGCATATTTGTGTTCATGTAAAAGCTTCTAGTGTGTCTTGGTCAGAAATGTCGCACGCATATTGCTGTCTGCCCACTTATTTTGAATATTGAATTAAATATATACTGTCAGAGGGCGTGTAATTTTACATTAACTGATCACTGCTCCTTCGGCTTGATTTGCACGAGTTATTTCC
>CM055277.1:55978309-56022486 GCA_029237695.1 Conchocele bisecta
CACGAGTTATTTCCTTTTTTTGTGGAACCGTCTACTTTCACTTTCCAATTCTCTATCTCACCCCCACATCAATTCGCACCAAGAAAATGTAACCTGCATATGTAGAGCCTGCAGGTATTATACAATGTTTGGCACAGACAACGCTTTCCGGTAGCATCTATTTTCTTTATCTCTCTATGTCTTATAATATTAACAATCAATGTTGTTGTTGTGATAATTTACACCTTGTTGGTTCATATGGAAGGAGATACTTTTCTAATTTTGTTAAGCGGTCACATTATCCTTTCCCGACTGGTTCATATGGAAGGAGATACTTTTATAATTTTGTAGTACAGTCAAACCTCTCTAAACCGAACACAGAGACAAGTTAGTTGTGCTTATTTATGTTTTTATATATATTTCGTATCTCCGAATATAATGTCTGTTCATGATCACAGCACCCACGTGTCTTGAAGTAGTTATATGCATGTTTCACAGTGGAGCCTCTCTAAACCGGTCACCCTGGGATGTCCCCAGGGTGTCCGGTTTAGAGAGGTTACACTGTAATTATAACATGTATTCATTAACTTTCATCGAAACTATGTTTTTGCAATGTTTGGGTCAGTGCAGTGTGAGTCGCGACATATTTAGTATTTCGCGACAACCCTCAAGCCAGCATAGAAGATTTAACAATTCCATGATTTCCGTTGGTCCACTAATGATGCCCTGTTATGCGAATAACCGCATACATGCTTTATGTAATGACACTTACTCATTGAGTCGAACAATGTTTCACACAACTGATTGGGTTAAAATAAAATCCAGTAAAACCTCTCAAACTCGGACGCAATTGGGACCTCTTATGGTGGCCATGTAATGGATGTTCCCTGTGTTTCATGAATATCCAGGTTCCATGCGACCTTCGAGGTTGTAAATTTAGATATGCATACGACGTAATAAAGTGTTTAATAATTTTAGTTTGATTGTGAAAAGTGTCTCCCATACATAATGGCGAAGAGTACGTGTAGATAAAACTAAAAAAAAATGTTGATGCGAAAACTGATATTACGCTACGTTGGTCGCCGAATCCGTGTGGAAATTTACGTCGGATATAACATGTATAATAATGCCAATATATGTTTGTATAGTGGGCGCTCGTAATTTTCAGAAGTGGTGGAATAGTGTCACAATTATACACGTATTTAAGTGGGCATTTACCTTTAATAGTTTTATGAATAGGTTGACCGGTTTAAAGATGTCCCATTGTCTGTCGGTTTCCAGGAGCATAGTTTGTGTGACACTGTCCAAATGGCGATCTACATGTATATTGCATGTTACAAGCATAACCATTGATTCATTAATTGAATGGCGAACAGTGCATATCCTGATCAGACTGCGCGGATGCGCAGGCTGATCTGGATCTACACTGGTCGCATGCAAAAGGCCCCAATTCCCAAATCACGTCAACAATTAATTGACCGATGCCATCGACCGATTGAGAGAAGATATGGCACGAGGTGTCTAGCCGATTTTAGACACTGACAGACACATCTAGACACAGGGATCTACGGTGGCACAGAGGTGACATTTGCAACATTTATTTTATCTCGTGGCCACGACTTAGTAAGTCGTGGCCACGACTTAGTAACTCGTGGCCACGACTTAGTAACTCGTGGCCACGACTTAGTATCTCGTGGCCCACGACTTAGCTAGTCGTGGCCACGACTTACTAACGCGTGGCCACGACTTAGTAACTCGTGGCCACGACTTAGTAACTCGTGGCCACGACTTAGTATCTCGTGGCCACGACTTAGCTATGTCGTGGCCACGACTTACTAACTCGTGGCCACGACTTACTAACTCGTGGCCACGACTTACTAACTCGTGGCCACGACTTACTATCTCGTGGCCACGACTTACTAACTCGTGGCCACGACTTACTAACTCGTGGCCACGACTTACTAACTCGTGGCCACGACTTAGTAACTCGTGGCCACGACTTAGTATCTCGTTTTGATTGGTTAAGCTAAGTCGTGGCCACGACTTAGCTTAGCCAATCAAAACGGATACTCTAACGAAGAATCAATTATAGAGTTGTTCCCCTTCTTTTATGTACGCCATTTGTAGTTGCAAATCAGAATCCGCTGCTTTAACACAGTTAGCGCCCCTGATACTACAACAACATGGACGAAGAGAGGGATAGTCTCATATCAGATTACTTCCAGGAAGGCCTTTCTACGGTGGCACAGAGGTGACATTTGCAACATTTATTTTATCTCGTGGCCACGACTTAGTAACTCGTGGCCACGACTTAGTATCTCGTGGCCACGACTTAGCTATGTCGTGGCCACGACTTACTAACGCGTGGCCACGACTTAGTAACTCGTGGCCACGACTTAGTAACTCGTGGCCACGACTTAGTAACTCGTGGCCACGACTTAGTATCTCGTGGCCACGACTTAGCTATGTGGCACAGAGGTGACATTTGCAACATTTATTTTATCTCGTGGCCACGAGATAGTAAGTCGTGGCCAACGAGTTAGTAAGTCGTGCCACGAGTTAGTAAGTCGTGGCCACGAGTTAGTAAGTCGTGGCCACGACATAGCTAAGTCGTGGCCACGAGATACTAAGTCGTGGCCACGAGTTACTAAGTCGTGGCCACGAGTTACTAAGTCGTGGCCACGAGATAAAATAAATGTTGCAAATGTCACCTCTGTGCCACCGTAGAAATACGTGTAAAACGGGCCCCCGGGGTAAAACGAGCCCCCGCAATTTTGGCCTCGTCAAGTGACTTTAGGTGACGTACTTCTGTGATCTTGAACGTTCGTCTACTAGACGTTCTTGTGGAACCCGCATGATAGACAAAATGTCACCCACTGAGAGTTAAGTTATCGATTTTAGTACATTTTCTTAATTATTTTCATCAACGTTGGACTACCATCAGCGAATTAGCGGGTAATTCACGATGTTCGGTGTTCGGCGTGGGTGGTGTTGAGCGATGGTATAGTTACCTACAATATACCAAAATCTACGAAAACTACCCAAATTACATGAATTACACGAAGTTTATCAACCATTCCTCATGCTCCTGTGATCAATATCATAATTCCAGTATTATGCGTGTCCTCTGAAATGTATTCGTCCGTCTTTTCTAAGAATTGCTGTTAGCATTTCCTCTTTTCAAGTTCCGTACAATTTCGTGACTTTTTATACGACTTGTACGGTGGCACAGAGGTGACATTTGCAACATTTATTTTATCTCGTGGCCACGACTTAGTAACTCGTGGCCACGACTTAGTAACTCGTGGCCACGACTTAGTAACTCGTGGCCACGACTTAGTATCTCGTGGCCACGACTTAGCTATGTCGTGGCCACGACTTACTAACAACTCGTGGCCACGACTTACTAACTCGTGGCCTACGACTTACTAATCTCGTGGCCACGACTTACTATCTCGTGGCCACGAGATAAAATAAATGTTGCAAATGTCACCTTCTGTGCCACATAGCTAAGTCGTGGCCACGAGATACTAAGTCGTGGCCACGAGTTACTAAGTCGTGGCCACGAGTTTACTAAGTCGTGGCCACGAGTTACTAAAGTCGTGGCCACGCGTTAGTAAGTCGTGGCCACGACATAGCTAAGTCGTGGCCACGAGATACTAAGTCGTGGCCACGAGTTACTAAGTCTGGCCACGAGATAAAATAATGTTGCAAATGTCACCTCTGTGCCACCGTAGACTTGACTGTAGTTAACTATCTATTTTAGCTGCAGTTACATGTATCTTATAAAAGCAAATGACACGAATGTGGCAATTGTACGGTGGCACAGAGGTGACATTTGCAACATTTATTTTATCTCGTGGCCACGACTTAGTAACTCGTGGCCACGACTTAGTATCTCGTGGCCACGACTTAGCTATGTCGTGGCCACGACTTACTAACGCGTGGCCACGACTTAGTAACTCGTGGCCACGACTTAGTAACTCGTGGCCACGACTTAGTAACTCGTGGCCACGACTTAGTAACTCGTGGCCACGACTTAGTATCTCGTGGCCACGACTTAGCTATGTGGCACAGAGGTGACATTTGCAACATTTATTTTATCTCGTGGCCACGAGATAGTAAGTCGTGGCCACGAGTTAGTAAGTCGATGGCCACGAGTTAGTAAGTCGTGGCCACGAGTTAGTAAGTCGTGGCCACGACATAGCTAAGTCGTGGCCACGAGATACTAAGTCGTGGCCACGAGTTACTAAGTCGTGGCCACGAGTTACTAAGTCGTGGCCACGAGTTACTAAGTCGTGGCCACGAGTTACTAAGTCGTGGCCACGCGTTAGTAAGTCGTGGCCACGACATAGCTAAGTCGTGGCCACGAGATACTAAGTCGTGGCCACGAGTTACTAAGTCGTGGCCACGAGTTACTAAGTCGTGGCCACGACTTACTAAGTCGTGGCCACGAGATAAAATAAATGTTGCAAATGTCACCTCTATGCCACCGTAGGGATCAGACCGTTTAACCTGTTAATATCCGATATTGCGATATTATGCAATGTGTAGCAGTGTATGGACAATCAGTATTAATGCTGACTTGCAGACTGTTATGTCACTTCGATTGACGAGGGCCGTTAGAAATGTTCTCCAATTGGACAATCAATATTAAAGATGGCGTCTCGCACATCATGATGTATTGTAGAGGTTATATTTATTTTGGTTCATCATTTAGACATTGTCATGATTAATATATACAGAGAACGTTTAATTTGTATTACGGGGTAATAATTCCAGCACACAAATATTTACACAATTCCCTAACATTTGATTGGTCCGTAGCAAGTCTCTGTCCAAAATTTATATCCCAGTAAACTCCATGCCGAACTACTTTCAGTAACCGTCAGCCACAGTTAAAATAATTCTTAAGAAAACGGAAAATAAACACATTTTTTGATGAATTTATTTCAAATGCTAGAATTATAAGGAATGAATGGCCTTTTTGTGGAATTTATCGGGGATATAAACTTGGAAAAGTCGCGGGAATACTGGACGAGGCCTTAAAAAAATTACAATTTTTGAAAAAAAAACAAAAAAAAACTTTTCCAAGTTTATACCCCGATAAATTCCACAAAAAGGCCATTCATTCCTATAGACATATTTGTACTATTTTGTATTATTTGTTTGACGGAAATCAATAATCTTGAGGTCCTGTGCGGTTTTCTCAAAAAAAAATACAAAATTCGATATTTGAAGTAAGTCGATATTTATTTGGTCAACTCAATTTCTGGTGTACAATAACTATACTTTATACGATTTCGACAGCAATCGTGTTTAAGTTGTTACACATACTTGATTTAAATAATTACAACGAATTACACTGTCTGCGCATGCACATAAACTGGTGATCGCCACTACTAACACGGTATTGGAATATTAGGTAATACTGTGTAAAAACACTTTTGATATTGAAAACTTGTGGAACAGTTAAATAATTAACTACATATTTAATTTCCGTAACAATATATTTTTTACATAATTTGAGGGTCCCAATTTTCAATACTGACTTGAAGACGGCTACCTCAATTCGAAATACGAGGGCCGTTCGAAATGTTCGCCAATTGAGAATGACATACTGGTACATGTATGCTGGTATGGGTATGGAAGGTGTTCGAGCCAATCCCCACCTTTAAATATAAGCCGAAACGAAACGAAATGCTGGTACGAGCGATGGCTTTTGCCAATGCCAGATTATTTACCGTATCAACCCTAAGTAACTGGAATGGACTTTGATATGCTAATTTTCCGACCAATCCAATCGTCACAAAATGATTTTCAGATTAGTCCATTTATGAAAATGTGGTTTATTTGTTCTAAAAATATGAAAATTACTTGCAAATAGTGCAGATCCTGATGAGACGGCTCGTTACGAGCCGACTCATCTGAATCTGCACAGTTTGCAAACCCTGCTATAGCGGGCTTTCGGGTTCAAAGGGTTAATTCATATACGTGTAGTTGTATCGATAATAAATGTTCATAGTTCTATCCCCGTCACATGGTACATGTATGTAATTAAGTATATATACTGTTTATTTAACCAGGTCGACTGATTGTCGCGAAATAATGCAACAGTGACTGGGTTGTTACGCTGAAACAAACGACAGAGTTAAACAAAGACATTTCTTCTATTTCATACATTATAATGTTTAAAGACAAAGCGAATCAAATGTAAAATGCGTCCCACAGTAAATGGTCGAAGAAAACACGTCATTGTGACGTAATGGAGACACGAGAGTGGTGTAAACTGCTGCCGCTCTCTTGAACCGAGTGGTGAAATTGATTGTATAATTGTGTAAATTAATGCCAGGGGCTATATTATGCTAAGTTATTATTAGTATTATTTAGTAATAACCATACATTTAGTATCGATATGGCACACATTTATAGTACGTCATACCATGTCACTATGTCAACATAGGCATAATCGTAGAAAGTTATCAGGGTATGGCGCGAGTTTAATATTGTCTACGGCCAGTCTTGTCCGCTATTCATAAGATATGAATAGCCGATCACACGAGTTACATTGCCTTTTATTATTTGAGGGCTAGCGAACAATTATACAACCAACATCAAATCTGAGATCTTACAACTTGCAGCACATATTTTGCGGGTTGAACTTTAAAAAATAGTTATATCGCCTTTTCAGTGTGATCAGTATTTTGTTTCCTTTTTTTGTGCTAAACTTATGTTATTGCAAATGTTTCCGTAGTCTACGGATGCGAAGATTAACCGCTATAACTCCATTGTTCGGTGCACGAATACAATCTTCGGCCTCGGCTTCAGAAAAGAAATATATATTTATCATTTTGGGTTTTCCAAAAATCTATTTTTAACCCCGTGTCAATTCGGTCCAGAACGAGCACTCAGACGGTTTTTCACCGATTGTTTGTTTATTTGAGTACTGTTAGGCAGATCAAAACATCATGTCGTTTGTCTATAGATGGCATCTTGTTAGAGATCGACACACCGCATGAGATATGCGGAATTTTCATCATCTGGTTTAGTGATTCTCGCGCTTATCTTTCGCGAAACACTTTCCACTCTATATTATTTTCTATTTGTCATCCACAAACATATACTACGAAGAAATGCAGGACGTTCAGTCCTTTGATTATATACGTACTTTCATTTCCCATTGACGCAGAATGAAAGCAAGCCGTCCATTCTTTTCCATATTGACGTCTCGTGAGTTCATATTGGCCAGTTTTGGAACTACGTTTCTCCTCGCAAACTAGTTTGTTTTCTAAATAACCACTCATTTTGTATGTTATTTATAGTTTGTACATTTCGTGAGGTGCATATAAATTTCGAGTGATGTACGTATATAATAAAAAGGTTATTTGATTTGTATGTGGATATATGCCACTCGTTCCGCTGCGCAACTATATTGCGCTCCGAAAGTCGCACAATATCGCACGCTGCGGAACTCGTGCATATATCCACATACAAATCAAATCACCAATGTATATAACCGGATTACTACTCAATTTCCGGCAAAACTCTGTATTCAAAATACTTCTTTTCATGCTTCAGTGTGTGCAAAAGCCACGTCCCATACCTCTCTGGCACATGTGCCGGACCGTCGCCTGAATGTTGGGACAGGAAGTTTATGCCAATATCGCCGTCATACCGCGGTGACAGGAAGAATGGAACTGAATATCTATCAATTCCTATATCAATAACGCGGTGATTGGTCGCTTTGAATCTCCCGCCAAGCATGCGCGAAAACGCGTCTCCGATATTCAAAACGAGACTTCCGGGGCGTGGCTTCAATTCCGTCCATTTGCCGTCAGCGAGCTGGACTTCCAGGCCGGTGAAGTTAAACGTTGTAAGGATCGTCATGAAACCAGAGTCGGTATGCGCCGGCGTCGTTACGACCTTGCCATCCTCAATCAGTGCATTCGCCGGCGGGGGTCCGTCCCACGGTGGGTAGTGAAGGAGTCGGAAAGTGGAGCATGGCTTATCAGCGAACGTGTCCATGAAAGCGTTCTCGGGTATCCCCAGTCCGATGGATGCCAGGCGGAGTATCTCCAGGCAAGCGTTGTGCATCACTTCGTACTGCGCTTGTAAAATGTCTTTAAATGGGAATTCTCCATTCTCTTCAGGCCATGTTGATTTTTCGTAAAACCAATTATTCGGTGACACGGTATGGTCGTTTGCTGGAACATCACGTGCAAACTCGAACGCTTCCTTCCGGCTTGGCTCCCCCTTTACGACTGGAAAATAACCACGGTATATATTATCGTTTTCTGGATTCCAATACTTTCGCATAATTTTATTTTTAAATTCGAATGGCTTGTCGAAGAGCCAGCGGCAGCAATCTCGAAGTCCTTTGAAGTCGACGCCGTCAACGTTGTCAACGTAAGCGAAGCCCGCATTTTCCAGGACATCAACTACGATCTTGGCAAGGCGGGGCCTGTCTGTCCGCGCCAGTGACAGGTCGATGATTGGCAGGCAGGGGGAATCGCCGCCTTCTGACGTCATGATGAGTAATCGGCAACGCTGAAGTAAATTTTATCGTCTGCTGATTACTTTTTAAATTCCATTTTTCTCATACAATACATGGTTTGCCAGTAGTTTAGAACCCGTTCCAATGGAAATGATGCTAAAGTACTGCTAAACCATGTTTGATTAAGAAAGTAGACAAAATACGAAATAACAGCAAACGACAATTTTCTTTCCCACATTCGAAGAGTTAATCAGGGCCCGAAAAATTTCCCCACGTCAAATTAATTATCGTGATAGAGGAGCTTAGAATGTGAAACCTGGGGGCGGGGGGGGGGGGGGATGAGGTAGAGGAGCTGTGGGAGGAGTACAAAAAAAACAATCTTGGAAACTGACCTCGAAACCTGGCTAGATAGATTAGAAATGATCGATGAAAACAAACGTAACATTTTGAAAATCGGCCAATATTTCTGAAATTAGAAAAACTGCCTCATATTAAATCCCCATAGACATCTTCACTCTGTAATAAAATAAATATTGGACCAATTTTCACGAAATAGAAAGAAGACTCGTTCTTAAATTTTGCTAAGATTTAATATTATCGAAATAAATATTGTTTTTGCATTGTTTATATAGTCGTAACATGTGGGCAGCTTTCGTGAAACAGACAGTAGTTCCTATCTATCTAGACGAAACAAGCATGTATGTAGTTTCATAGCACCTGCTATTTTTTTAATTAGTTATACTAATTAAATGCGTCGCCTGAAAAAAATAATATTTTCGACAGATTATAAATTATGATCATTGCAAATCAAAAAATAAATACAGAAACTAAATTGTAATATCCGTTAACATTTTAAGGAAACATGGTTATTGCCCCTGATATCAGTGTGGACATTTACGTCTGATATAAAATGTATAATACTGCCAATAAATACGTGGTGTAACGGTGAATGAATGTTTGTTTTGCCAGAAAATGTCTTAGATGATGTCTCGGATATAAAGAACAGTTTGTGCCAACTTTAACTATTTATTGGGATGCGGCTTTAACCCAAACAACGCTGATTTGTTTCTTTTCTCGTCTGTGAATGGAAATGATTCTAAAGTGCTGTCAAACCATATTTTCGTTGAGAAAGAAGATAAAACAGCGGACGACAATTTTTGTTTCCCTCATTCTAATGGTTGAGCATGCATTCAGCATTACTGACGCGATCTAATTTGTGGCTGTGACTCGAGAAATATGACTTATGGGATTTGTGACCACTGCAGCTCCGCTCACTCGTTTGTTGAACGTAAGGACCCAATCAGTTCACCTTGGTAAGTAAACGGTATACACTAGTGTTTACGACTTGGTCAATGAACCCTTGACTGACACAAACTTCAATATATACACCATGAGTTGTATATTATTTCCATTATCAACTGTTGTAGTACATGCCTGTATATAATTCACGTATATTTATATTCGTGTATTTTCACATTGCATACATGTACCACATTTCAAATCGCTGACAAGAGGAAATAGAAACAAAAAGATAGTCAATTGAATTGAATTGAAAGTTTAATATGATACGTATTAAACTCGTTGACTGGTTTCGTAAGAAGCTGAGCATAGCCTTGTTTCTTATGAAATCAGTAAGCTCGTTTAATAAGTATCATATTAAATCATCACTCCTGTAAGAGTATCTATGTAATGAAATAACAGTACATTACTGTCAGGTCGCGTCACATAACACATATCTCGCGCCGACTGACAAAGAATCACACGCAAGGTGACATCAAATGTGGCTGCGACTGGGCATATGGGTTTTTGCGACCAGTGTAGATCCAGATCAGCCTGTGCATCCACACAGTCTGATCAGGAACTACACTGTTCGCCATTGCATCAATGTAACACCCGCCTTGCTTCTAAAAAGTAGTATATACCGTCATAAACATGATTAAAAGACGGTAACGGTTGTTTGATTTTGCCGTGGGTTGCTTTAGTTTGGCTACCTACGGCATTTGTAACGCTAGCACTGATTCTGGACTACAGGCTATCGGCACATCTTGCTGTCCTATGCGTGATAGTTGAGCTACATTATCAGCCGTTATATCTGCAGGAATACGTTCAGTGTGGTTTGCACTGATGTGCTGCTCGAGTTTCAGCGGGGACCAATCCAAAGTGGGATACGTCTGAACTTGATTGTTGATGAATAGTCCAGTTTATCACATGGGTACTGTAGAGCTAAACCTAAACGAAAACGGCTGAACATTCTAGATCGGTTGATGTTACCTGTTGCAGTCATTGTTCAAAATGGCCGCCAAAATACTACTGTTCTTCAAATTACTATAACTAGAGGTAACATTTAGATATCAATGCTATTTTACTAAACTGTCTTCTGTAGTGAATGGTCGCTTTTTAACAAATTAATCACTTTCTGAATCACAGTAGGAGGGCAAATTGACAAATTTTCATTACCAAACAAAGGAAGATACTAAGAAAGAGTTAGCATTCTTGTAAGGTAGAACTGGTCTTAACAAGTTGTAAGCACATGCCACATACAGTGAAACCTCGCTAAACCGGACACCCTGGGAGGTCCTCAGGGTGTCCGGTTTAGCGAGGTTTCACTGTAAATCAGGGATTTGATTATTCCGAGCCATGGTTGAGTGCTATGCGGTCACGACCAGGTATTATCACCTGAGATAAATGACGAAGAAACACATCGAAATTATGGTCTCATATGTTTATTGATTTACGGTTTAGAGAGGTTCCACTGTATATTATTTCGTAATACCCTGATGCTATGTATTGTGTGAACATACTAAACATTCAATGTATTACCTGTACTGGGACTGGTGGAGAAGTGATGGATTTGTATCAGAAAAATGGAGAAGTACATGAGGCTGTTTCACTAAACTTCGTACTAGTAAAATGTTCGTAAGTGCAAACTTATGATAGTCTGTAAATTTCACATTAACAATGCTTGCTTGTAAACAATTATTGAATTTACATTTATTGATCATAGGCTGCAGATGCAGCATATGCTCAATAAATGTAAATCCATGAATTGAAATTTCCAGACGATCCTAAATTTGCACTTACGAACATTTTAGTCGTACGAAGTTTAGTGAAACGGATCCCAGATGCATGTGATGGGCACATAGTGGCGTTTGCTATTCATTTCCAGCGACTTAGGTGTTATATAGTTAACATGGATTTGGTTTGTGAACATTCAGACCACCCTGTACGTCGTGGAACACTGATAAGTATATGGGGCCCTGATAACACAGAAACACAATGTATGTCACACTCTCTATTTATGACATAACGACATTGTACGTGACCTTGTGTCGATACCTTTCTTCGTAGGAGCGGCAGAAACGGACATTCTATACAGCTATTGAGTTATGTAATTGTGTTTAACGGTCTGCCAACAGATGAGGTGATTTTAGGCCGGGTTAATGGGGTCTAATCTCTTATTTCACCTGCATGGATTGTTAGGGGTAGGGAATCCCAAAATTATAACTGAATATTTGCATTATTAAAATAAGATATATTCAGCCCTGAAATTAGAATATCCTGATTTGGTGCCAAACCCTCGCATGCTCCTAACATGTTACCCGCCGCAATCCGATACTAAATATATTGATTCGGCTTCATACTGGGGAACCTGGGGAACCTGGGGAACCTCTCTAAACCGGACACTCTGGGGACACAGCTTAGAGATGCCGCACTGTCAACCAGTGAAATGACACTACAATACACGATATAATTGTGCGCTATTGTCAATTACGCACTCGTCACAATGTGGGTGTTGTGCACCAGGGGCGGATCTGGAGGGGGGGGGGGGTGGTCCAGGGTTGCAACCACCCCGTTCAGCCACTGAGTTTACATAGATCACAGTTTACTAATAGTTGGAGCCTGAATTTAAATGCGTAAAACACAGGAAAATGCATTTCGAAGAGCTCGAAAATAGGACAAACCCCTAGTTGCGAACGGTAACTCTTGCAATTACTCCCGTACCGTCCGTAGCTACGGACGGTACGGGAGTATATTGCAAGAGTTACCTTCGCAACTCAACTAGAACCCCCCCCCCCCCACCCCCCCCTCCCCCGTTCCCCAAATGCTGGATCCGCTCCTGTGCACTAATGTTGCTTTCTTAGCGTAACGAAGTTCGGCACCCAACGGATAATGGAATATGCATCAACAGGCGACACGGGGGCGTAACTTGATAAACAAAAAAGCACAGGCACCAATTTTACTCCGATATTAAATATGTACAAATTGCGACACACGCCATTTTTCAACCAACGGAAGTGGATTAATTACCTTGGCCCCGGCTCGCTGATTCAGCAATTGTAACGTGCGCGAAGGCCGGGACCAGCTTGAACTTTGGCCCAACAATGCAAGTGGATTTAAGCTATTTATGAAATATCGGTGGCCGTTTCGCTATTGTTTATAGTATGTAGCTATATCCACATTCATATCAAATAACCTTTTAATTATATATGTACATTACTCACAATTTATATACACAACAAATTAGTGGTGTTTAGAAGGAACTATTTTACGAGGCGAAACGTAGTTCCGGCACTGACCAATAGGAACTCACGAGATGGAAATATGACGTCTTGCGTTCCATTGTAATTCAATGAGAAATGAAATTACTGTCTGTTCCACGTTTTGCTGCCGACGAACGTTATTTTATGAAATTCCATCAAATATTTATTTTATTGCGATAAAACGATTTTCCTATGGGAATTTAACATAGGGAGTCAATTTCCAAAACTTTTGGAAATTGACTCCGAAACCTGGCGAGATAGCTTGAAAATTATGTAACTGAGAAAACAAAAGTTAGATTTTGAAAATCGGTCCACAAATAAAAAAAATATTAAAAAAAAATCTATGTTTAGCCCCCATGTTAATTTCCCATAAGAAAACCATTTTTTCCCAATAAAATAAATATTTGATGGAATTTCATCAAATATTTTGTTTAGGGGAGGGTGACTTTTTTGTTATTGATGAAAAAGTACTTTCTTTTAAAATTAATGTGTTTAATGGCCAAATGTTCGTCGGCAGCAAAACGTGGAACAGACAGTAAGTATATAATAAATACTAGAAATTACGTATATAATAAAGACTAGAAATTATATATATAATAAAGATTATATATATTGCTCTAGATAAGTATTCCGAAAGAGTGTTTGTCATGTAGCATACATACTTGGTGAGACGATTGTCCTATACCGTTTTAGACTGTAAGAGTGCAAACTATTTTAACACAGTTTTGTTTGGTTGTTTTGTTTGGTTGTTTTGTTCATGTCTCAACTATTAACGGTGCCTGTGACAGAAGAAATGGGTGTTTCGTGAATTGTAGCAAGTGTAGCTCCTGATCAACTAATGTAGCATGATAACGATCTATATTGCTCGTTATAAGCATGGTGCGGTATTTCATGATGCACATGCTGGTCCGGATCTACAGTGGTCATCAAAATGCAAAGTATACTTATCTAGCAAAGTATACTTTGAGGGAGTAATCATTTATTTTTCCCGAAATGCATTATTTCATATAGAACTAACGACTGCATATATTTGATGATTAAAAGTATGCAGAATTACTATACTGAATTTTTTACATTATCACAGCCAACATGGCTGTGATAATGTAATAAATTCAGTATAATAAAACATAATAAATTTATCCTTGAATTGAAAATTTGTCCGGCAAAGTATACTTTGCTAGATAAGTATACTGTGCAATGTTGGTGAAATAGGCTACAGATATACCGAAATAAGCCATAAAACACCGAAATATGGACCGTTCTTCAAGAACCTGCTGGTATACTTTCTATTCCGAATGAAATGTAGGCCAGATTGACAGTAACATGCCATTAAGCTATTTGCGCGGTGGTTAAGTAGCTTACAGAAGCGACAAATCCTATTACATCAGACAAACATAAAGTTGACAATGTGTGCTAAGTTATATAATGGTGAAATATCTCCTATATGAGACACTCCATGTGATTTTGTGATACCTGCGTAATTTCATGAAATACGTTTACAAAATTTACAGTATTTTCTGTAAATGGCGTCAAAAGTTGACAAAAGTTTGAGAGTACATGCGGCATCATATTCCGCATGTACTCTGAAGATTTTGTCAGCTTTTTACTTTATTTATGAAAAATATTGTAAATTTTGTAAATGTATTTAACGAAATTACGCAGATAACTACATTAGACGCGAATTTCACTATTGTCTGTTCCACGAAATGCTGCCCAAGATTTATTGCTATAAAAACACTCCAAACTGCTGATTTTTTTATATAAAACAATGTAAAACTATTTTTTAGAAATGAGCCTACTTTTTATTTCAAGAAAATCCGTCTAATAACAAAGTTATTTCGAATAAACAGTCATGGATGGGCTTTTGCATTATAAATTAATTTCGCCGATTTTTAGTTGTTGACAATAAAACAAGAAACTGCTATATAATAATCACTTCCGGTCAACAACAACAACAACTATTTTTGCGAACTGAACACAAATTCTAAATAAATTTGTTTATTAACATCATTTTCTGGCATATAATTTAAACAATTTGCATTAAAATATATCAATTAATCATTTAATCTTCATATATTTAGCGAATATCATTCATCCATAAGGTTCCAAGTCGATCTGATACTATTGCTAATACGTCCTAATGTATTGTAAATTGTGAATGCTAACGAACTTGATTCGATTAAACTCGTGACCTTCACCAACCAATCAGCATTTAGTAAACCAAGTTGTCCGCCGAAAATTCGTCCGGCAAAGAAACTGGCTCACAGGAAGTGACTATATACTTCCGCCGGAAATGACGTATGTATGGTGTTCCCAAGTCATACCATTAGAGAATGTAGATTTACACCGGTGTCGATGTGCGAGGATATGTGCAACTTCATTTTGCGTGGTAGGAACAGCGTGCCAACCTCAGCTTGGCGTTGTCAATAGATACGAAAGCTGTAGCAGATGATGATGACATCATGTTGTATTTTGGCCAAATTCTCGGCATTTTCTTCTGTAATTCTTGTACGAACACCGAGAAATGGAGGCTCGATTCCTTTATTTTTCAACCTGGCAAGATTTGCTCTCATAAATACAAGGTTAGTGTCTTGTTTTTAATGATGAAATCTAGTTCGATGCTAGAAAAATGTTGAAAATCTGATCGCACGTGACATTTTAACATTGCAACCCTGCATTCAATTCTTGATTTATGGCTATTACTTCATTATAGGACCGAAATTCAAAAAAATAAAAAGATGGCTCATTGCTAAATTTTGCTGAAAAATGATTTTATGCCAAAAAATAAGAGTTTTATGGTGTTTAAATAGGTGTAAAAGTTGGGCAGGTTAACGTGAAACAGACAGTAGTTCATTGGTTTAATTCGGGGAAAGGTCAAAACACATACTGCCATTTCAAGTACAGTAAGGCAAGTGTGAAAGCGCACGTATGAAGTAGTCTAGTCGTGGGGATTCGTCATTTGGGTCAACCTTGCAGTATGATACTACTAACGTTTTTTGATTGATTTTGGTAGTTTATTGTGTCAGTAATTGGAAACCGAATGATGCCACGCTGTAATCAATGAGCAATTTCCAAAATTCAAGATATCCAAGGTGGCGGCCAGAATAGGATAATGTGCGGCCAGCATAGCCCCATATCAGCCTGGATGGGCAGTCTGACCAGGACCCACGCTGGTCGCTATTCAGTCAATCTAATATCAAAGTTCATGTTCATGTGTAACAGTGTATGATCAATGTGTTGAGTGTAATAACACAACTATAATCAGGATCTACATTGGTCACAAACGTCTCTTTGTCAGCCGGCTGCCCAATATCGAAGCTACAGCTCAGGCCCAGCCAATCAAACTGCTTGATTACTAGTTGATATTGCCAATAGATGTTCAGAAACGTTGACATCTTGGCAAGAATAACAGTGGCGGTCGTGGTTGTGAACGGTAACTCTGGGAATCTACTCCCGGTGGTCGTAGTTGTGAACTGTAACTCTTGTAATCTACTCCCGTACCGTCCGTAGCTTTGCAAGAGTTACCGTTCGTATCAATGGCGGTTGTGTAGCATCGATAACTTCAGTGACATATTGTGGAACAGCGGAGGCACTGGTCATCATTTCGTACAGGGAGGTCCACAGGGTGTCCGGTTTAGAGATGTTACACTATAATTCCAGCACAAAACTATTTACACAATTCCCTAACATTTGATTGGCCCGTAACAAGTATCTGTCCAAAATTTATATCCCAGTATACTCCCACGCCAAACTACTTTCCGTAACCGTGAGGCGCAGTTAAAATAATTCTTAAGAAAACGGTTTATAAACACATTTTCTTGATGAATTATTTCAAATGCTGGAATTATAAGGAATGAATGGCCTTTTTGTGGAATTTATCGGGGATATAAACTTGGAAAAGTCGCGGGAATACTGGACGAGGCCTTAAAAAAATTACAATTTTCGAAAAAAAAAAAAGAAAAAAAAAGATTTTCTTTTTTTGATTTTCTTTCGAAAATTGAATTTTTTTATCGCTTCGTCCAGTATTCCCGCGACGTTTCCAAGTTTATACCCCGATAAATTCCACAAAAAGGCCATTCATTCCTATAGTAAATCAGACATATGACCTTCCCAAAGCATGCGGGTGTGATTGAACGTGAGTTATTATCAGAGACTGATGACAATGACGTCAGTAAAATTAACGACACATAGACTATATGTGTGTCCGGTTTAGAGAGGTTACTACTGTATATGCTGGCTGATCTGGGTCTACATGCAAGCTGGTCGCAGAAGTCTAAGAAATGGTAATGTTACCTTTGCCATCATGGCACTCCAATGTCGCTGTGACTGGAGAAATGGGGTTTATAGGAGTGTGACCAGTGTAGCCCCTGTTGAAATAGCACACTTCTGTTGTCTGATACGATATACATGTATTGATTTTGTTAGGAGTATGAATTGTGTTTTTCTTTATGGAATGGCGAACAGTGCAGCTCCTGATCAGACTGTGCGGATGCACAGGCTGATCTGGATCTACACTGGTCACACAACCCATAAACCCCATCTCTCCAGTCACAACCACAAATAATAACTGTCAGCGACGCAGACTTAATCAGCTGCCAGCGCCTTCTGGCGAAAATAAATAAACAATTTGGCGCGAAAACGTACAACATTCACACAGCGCCATCTAGTTCCGATTCAACAAGCGTTACACAACGTTCACGTGCCAAACGAGAATCGTGCAAGCAGCGTCAAACCAGATCAAACTATGCAGTCTGACAGATACAGCACACTCTGATCAGGATCTACAGTGGATCTACATAGTATATATCTGAACCAATATGCGTGCGTTACCTTAATTCGTGTGAAGCCAATATACACAGTTGATTACCATTTGTCTGATCAGAGTCCCCCGGCTCTTTACTTCTACCTCATTTGACAATCCATCAGCCTTCCAAAACTTCTCATAAACGGCTTGCTTATGCTCTATAGAACACGCATCAGTATCCGTGGCACCATAAACAAGATTGGCGATTTAAAAGCTATATGCAGTGCGAACAAATGTTAAATAACATGTTTCTAGTCAAAACGTACCCATGTCAAAATGTACCAAAGGGTACATTTTGACTTGGGTACGTTTTGACCAGCACCCAAATATTCGTCTTTCAACTATTTAAACGCCTGTCATTTCTTCATACGCATCGTTTAGACATCGCTTCCATTGTTGTATTATATAAACGAAAACGATGTCAAAACGATGTTCAAAGGATAGGCAATTGTTCGTTTGTGGAACCAGGAAAAACAATACAAGGTGTAAGGGTCATTGGATCTGAATAAATACACCAAAGATTTCCCAAAACAGACTTTGCTGTATATTTAGTTAGCACTTACGAAATACTTAGTCATACAAAGTGAAGTGGTCCGCCCCCTGGTGTTGACACACTTAATAGTTTAGGTCATATGAATAGAAAAATTATAAATTTTAAAATATATTTTGTAAACTGGTAGATAATGACAATACAAACGACATGCATAAAACCCCATGTGAAAATTATAATCAAGTTATGCAAGTTTTTATAATTGTACATTTTATGCAAATTTGAGCAATTTTTTTTTTTTCATTTTTCATTTTATTTCATCATAAATTATCAAGTTCATGTAATAAAATAATGAGAGAAAAATCACTCCGACTTAATATAAATAAATATAAAAAAATAATTAATTGATGACATCATAGTGGAAAACGCATATTTCAGCTAATTAAATGATGTTCAAACCTTTGTAACTTTTTTAATATTTGTTATTTTTAAATACGGTTTCCAACATTTATTTCATATTATCAAATTGTATTATTTACAAAAAAAGTTGTTCAATTGACCTTTAATGATGTTAACAAGAAACAGGGTGCGGAAGATTTAAATGTATTGAGCCATACAACTCGGACTCCTCTGAGAAAACAATCAACTACATTGACACCACGACAACACATGTCATCTTATTCTTGGTCATTTATCTCAGGTGATAATGTATGTTCGTGATAGCATAGCACACAACTATTTGTCCAGTAGAAATACTCAAAAATCGTCTTAACCCAAAAAAGTAGAACAGAAATGGTTTTACTTTTATTGGACATAGTTAAGGCTTCTCTAAAACATACTCAAAATCCTCCCTCCGATTATGATGCGAAATATGACTTTTGATGCGAAAAAGTAAAAAAGCTCTAAACCTGACACCAAAAAAAACACCTGTACTCTTATTTTGTATGTGTTTCTTGGTCATTTTTCTAGGATGATATGTTTGTTCCAGGGTGTCCGATTTAGAGAGGTTTCGTTGTACGACTGTCATCAATTGTGTCACGCACACAATCAAACAACCAACCAATTAATTAACAAACCAATCAATCAACCAACTGACCAACCCACCATTCAATAAGGCAACCAATCAATAAATAAAGCAACCAATCGATCAATGAAGCAACAACCAATCGATCAATGAAGCAACAACCAATCAATAAATGAAGCAACCAATCGATCAATGAAGCAACAACCAATCGATCAATGAAGCAACAACCAATCGATCAATGCAGCAACAACCACTCAATCAATGAAGCCACCAATCGATCAATGAAGCAACAACTAATCAATAAATGCAGCAACTAATCGATCAAGGAAGCAACAACCAATCAATAAATGAAGCAATCAATCGATCAATGAAGCAACAACGAATCAACAAATGCAGCAACTAATCGAGCAATGAAGCAACAACCAACCAATCAATAAATGATGCAATCAATCGATCAATGAAGCAACAACCAATCAATAAATGAAGCAACCAATCGATCAATGAAGCAACAACCAATCAATAAATGAAGCAACCAATCGATCAATGAAGCATCAACCAATCAATAAATGAAGCAACCAATCGATCAATGAAGCAACAACCAATCAATAAATGAAGCAACCAATCGATCAATGAAGCAACAACCAATCAATAAATGAAGCAATCAATCGATCAATGTGTTAAAGTGTTGGAAATCCGCGGCAACTAAACGAATACGGATTGCAAACTGACCCCGTGCACTCTATATATGTATGCGTGTGAATGAACGAGTTGTCAAAGCATACATGTGGCCGAGACTGGTGAAATAGGGCGTATGGGTTTGCGACCAGTGTAAATCCAGATCAGCCTGTGCATCCGCACAGTCTGATCAGGATCTACACTGTTTGCCATTCCATCAGTGAAATACCTGTGATGCTTCTAACAAGCAATACAGGATATCCATTGTTTCTGTGTACATTTTGAATAGCGGGAAATAATAGTTTAAACATAGTTTATTGCATATAAATACAATAGGCTCGGGCTACAAGTTCTCTCAACATTAGTTACAGCCCTCACCTAAGTGCTACAAAGTATAATAATTCAACAGCAATGGCGATACATGAATACATGTATACAGGCATATAAACACGGATACAAACCAATTATCAAGCGATAAATATATGTTTACATAATGTATGGAATGAAAACGGACAGAAAGGTAGAGAAGAGGTGGATAGTGAGATATGAGATTTTGAGAAAGAATAAAAGTTGTTTTTGTCGCCAAGTACATATACTACATGAGCAAATCCATCAATGTATTAGTGCTAGTTGCAATAAATTTCAGTGATCATTAATAACCGGTGGTTGTGGATGATATTGGCAAATCGAATGGAATACATCCGATATGGATTACGTTACATACATCTATCAACGAAGTTACTTAAATCGTTTTGTAGTTTTAATATAATTTTGTACGGAATTGAAGATAATAATATTGTTTTCATTGTTTTGTTCAGGTATGCCGTTCATAAGCATGTGCGCGTTCAGGTTATGAAATCGTTGCAGTGACTGGCGTAGAATGAGACGCTGTGCATGATATTTGTTGCATTCAAAGAAGTAATGTTCAGCGTCTTCTACAATTTCGCTACACTCGCAGTAGGGAGTTTCTCTGATATGGTTATTGCAAAGATCGGAATTGAGACTGCTACATTTATTACGAAGTCTTGCATGCATAACTGACGAAAACCTGTCTCCCACTAAGTAATATGGTGGTATTTCATATTGAGTGTATAATTGTTTGGCGCATGCTGTTTTAAAGTGTCTAAGACTATCTACATTTCTCATTGAAGGATCAGTTTCATTCCAGAGTTGTACCACAGATGGTATAAATGATTGTTTGTATACTTCCAGTCGAGTAGTCGGGACATTTATATCAAATTGGTTTCTAAGGTTGTAACGAGATACGTTATTAACAGTGGGAGGAATCAGGTTGGAGATATAACTAGGTACTTGATTGTTGGTTGCTTTGTACATGATCGAAAGCTTTTGAATACTACGTCGAACAGATAAAAGTTGCCATCCAACTTCTTTCCTTAAATTATCAAGTGACACTGACCGTGTTAAACCGGTTACTATTCTCGCAGCTTCATTCTGAATTTTTCCAATGAATCTTTTTCATATTCTGTACATCCATCCCAGACCGACGAAGCATATTCGAGTATTGGTCTCATAATATATATATATTTGGTTTAAAGACTGTCTGCTTATCTTAAATTTTAGGTTTCGCATTATTCCCAACACTCTCGCAGTCGAATTAATTATATTTTGTATATGTGTATGCCATTTCCCGTTATTGCTCAGCGTTACACCGAGATGTTTATGGTCGTCGACAAAGGTTATAGGCGTGTTTTGAAAGATTAGGTTTACAGGTCGATCGAGTAGTCTTAGGGTTAAAAGCATCGCTTCAGTCTTGTTAGGATTGAAACTGACCAACCATTGTTTAGCCCAGTCAGCAATAGTTAGTAGGTCATAATTTATTTATTAATAAACGAGTGTGCGTCGGCTTCCGCGTAAGCAACGAATGAGCGTAGCGAACGAGTTGCTTGCACGGACGCCGACGGACACGAGTGTATTATTTCCGCTATTCAAACATGTACGATGGAATATCCTATTTATTACAGTTCCACGGCGGATATGTTTGTACATGTAGTCGATTATTTAGATTATAATCAATGAATTGTGATGTGCGCATGAATAGTTACACTATGACGTGTTTTCCCGCGTTTTGACATTACGTTGTGTGACGTCAAATGTGACGTGATGTAAACTTTTTGAAAGCCAAATTACACAGATGTTTCTATGAGCCAGATATATTTGAGTGCAAGTTTGGAATGTGTTCAATCACATTAACATTATAGATTAGTCGAGACCCTTTCCAAATTTTCAAATAACTTTATTTTGAGGGTAATAAAAATTCAACATTTTGCATGATAGCTCGTTGTTTCCAAGAAAACAGGCATGCAATTACGGGTGTTCTCTTCAAAGTGCATTATTTGTAATGAGCCGATTACGGGTTTTCTCTCACAGCAAAACCCGTGCAAATAATTTGCAAGAGTGTAATAAATATATATATTCTTATCATATTACAGGAGTGTGCTAGTTGATCAGGAGCTACACTAGTCATAAATCCCATAAGCTCCATTTCTCCAGTCTGATCCATATACAAATGTATGAGACACGCCATGTGATTATGTACCTTCGGACAAATGCGTAATTTTATTAAATACGTTTACAAAATTTACAATATTTTTTATAAATAAAGTCGTAAGTTGACAAAACTTTCAGAGTACATGCGGAATATAATTCCGCATGTATTCTGAAAGATTTATCATCTTCTGACGGAAATTATTGTAAATTTTGTAAAAGTATTTCATAAAATTACGCAGATGTCCGAAGGTACAAAATCACATGGCGTGTCTCATAAATGTATATAGCCTACATAACGTGTATGGAAACTAGGTAACTACATTACACAACAATTTCCTACGGATATAATGATATCTTCAACTTTATCAAATTGGAATTGGCAGACTCGCGGGCAGCTTAATTTCATGTTGGCACAATTCGGCGTCACTTCGCTGATGGAATTATTCAATTATTTATTTTATCTAGAGTTTATTCAACTGCCATTTTGAAAGTACCGGATTTTTTACCCGAGACATCTGGAAAAACGGTAAAGAAACGAGTGCGGAGATGTCAAGGGAAATAAATCCGGTATTTCAAAATTGTAGTGGAATAAATTGTATATTACATGCTCTTCGAAAAATGTGAAATTTGCTCTTATACCAGCTTATAACGTTGTCAAGATTGATAAATTGACAATGTTGACGTTAGCGTGTGAATTGTTTCTTCGCCGGAAATGACATCAAACGTGACGTCAATTACGTGTCTCGAACGCCTAGGAGGGAATATACTCCAGAAGCACGGTGCATCATGTAATATAACGTAATATATCGTAATATATCATGTAATATAACGTAATATCCCACGCGTGCATGCAAACTTGTCCTTGCATTATTCAGATTTAAAGCAAACAAATTCAATTTCATATTGTAATACCACAGTGAATTAAAGGTGCATGCCCACTCAGTAGGCACAAACTGTTCTTTATATCGGGACACCATCTGAGACATTTTCTGGCCAAATAAACATTCATTCACCATTACCCTACGCATTGATTGGCATTATTATACATTGTATATCAGACGTCTGATATCAGGGGGCGATAACCGTGTTTCTTAAAATGTAAACGGACATTACTATTTAATATCTGTACTTATATTTTGATGTGCAATGATGATACTTTATAATGTGTCGAAAATATTATTTTTTCAGGTGTATAAATAATTAAAAAATATCATGCCTCATTTGCATATGAAATAACCTGATACGACGCGCGTCACTATCAGTAAAATATTTATTACTAAATGATTATATCTGTATAGCGGGCACTTGTAATTTTTAGAATTGGTGGAATGGTGATACAATTATACACTTATTTAATTCCTAAAAAGAACATTTTGTGCCTACTGAGTGGGCATGTACCTTTAAAATCAAACACGTGCCATAAATACAAATGTATGAAAATCAAGACGCTACAGAAAACATGTTTTTTAATCAACAGCTTCCGTGTATGATCATGTGCTTATGCAGTAAATATAATCTAACATTCGAGTCGATTTAATATGATATTTATTAAACTCGTTGACTAATTTCATAAGAAACGAGGCATAGCCTCGTTTGTTATGAAATCAGTAAACTCATTTAATAAATAGCATTTAAAATCACCATTCGTGCAAAATGGCGGTACCAACTGCCTTCCTGACTGATGCAGGGCATAAAATAAAGGAATTGGAAAATACTACTTTTCTTGTTCGATATACTGTTTCATAGGCCATCCACAACTGGCCCTGTCAATAGGGGCGACTGTATATGTAGTAAACAATCTTTAATGATAACAAGTGCGATTCCGTATATCCGCAGCTAAGCTGTTGTATGCAACAATTGAGCCATTAAGTTGGTTTTGACTTAATGAGAAATGTGTCACTCCTGTAGCCTATTTCATCAACATTGCAAAGTATACTTTACTATAGTCTGTTTCACGAAAGCTGCCCAAATTGTACGGCTTTATAGACAATTCAAAAACAATATTATTTTCCATAATATTAAATTAAAGGAAAATTTAAGAATGAGCCTTCTTTTTATTTCGTGAAATTTGGTCAAATATTAATTTTATTGCGAAAACAAAATTTCTCCATGTTAAATCCCCATAGACATCTTCACGGAGTGAAGATGTCTATGGGGATTTAACATGGGGAAATTTTTTAGAATTTCAGTAATCCTGGACCGATTTTCAAAATTTAACTTTGTTTTCTTAGTTGGATCATTTCCAAGCTATCTAGCTAGGTTTCTTGACTCCTCCCACACGCCTTTGCCTCTTTTTCCCCCATGTTAAATTCCCATAGAGAAATCAATTTTTCGTAATAAAACCAATATTTGACCAAATTTCACGAAATAAAAAGAAGGCTCATTCTTAAATTTTCCTTCCATTTAATACTATCGAAAAAAATATTGTTTTTGAATTGTTTATATGGCCGTAAAATGTGGGCAGCTTTCGTGAAACAGACAGTAGCAAAGTATACTTTGAGGGAGTAATCATTTATTTTTCCTGAAATGCATTATTTCATATAGAACTAACAAATGCATATATTTCATGATTAAAAGTATGCAGAATTATTATATTGAATTTATTACATTATACAGCCAAATTGGCTGTGATAATGTAATAAATTCAGTATAATAAAAATTAATAAATTTATCATAAAATTGAAAATTTCTCCCTCAAAGTATACTTTGCTACTAAAGTATACTTTGCAATGTTGATGAAATAGGCTACTGAACAAATATCATTATCATGTAGCTTGGTAACGATGTTATCAAGCTACATGATATTTGTTCAGTAGCCTATTTCACCAACTTTGCAAAGTATACGTATCTAGCAAAGTATACTTTGAGGGAGAAATTTTCAATTTAAGGATAAATTTATTAATTTATATTATACTGAATTTATTACATTATCACAGCCATTTTGGCTGTGATAATGTAATAAATTCAGTATAATAATTCTGCATACTTGTAATCATGAAATATATGCAGTGGTTAGTTCTATATGAAATAATGCATTTCAGGAAAAATAAATTATTACTCCCTCAAAGTATACTTTGCTAGAAAGGTATACTTTGCAATGTTGATTAAATAGGCTACGGAACAAATATCATTATCATGTAACTTGATAACGATGTATAGTGCTTGCTGGAAGCACGCCGGTGTTTCATCGTTACAATGCCAGACAGAGCAGCTGTTGATCAGACTTTGCGAATGTTCAGACTGATCTGGATCTACACTGGTCGCAAAATCCATAAGCCCCATTTCTCCAGTCACAGTCACAGTTTCTGCTGACTTGTTACAATGCACATAGTGTGATCTCACTAGCTGAATTCGCATTTACAACATCAATCTGACAACATTAAGCTGCGGTGATATTAAAACCACCTCATGTGCAAAAAGTCCTTCCAAATTGCCGGTCGTGATTTGATTTCCTGCTTCAAAACAAGATTTTAATATTGAGAGACGGGAAGCATGAAATTGTGTGCAATACAACGTCATATTAGTTATTACTATGGAAGGTAATATCCGCCATAATTCTATTTGGCTTGATGCTTGCTGGCTGATGACATTTTAAGTTATATCCGTCTTATTACAATTATATGTGGCTTGATGCTTGCTGGCTGATGACATTTTAGGTTCTATCCGTCTCATTACAATTATATGTGGCTTGATGCTTGCTGGCTGATGACATTCTAAGTTATATCCGTCTTATTACATTTATCTGTATGTGGCTTGATGCTTTATTCATTCGTACTGTTTCAATGCGTTTGTGTTGATTACATTCTAAGTGGCTTAATGCTCCATTGTTAGTGACATCCGGAGTTCTATTATTGATTATTGCATCGCTGTTTTGCTATGCGCTTTATTAGCTCGCTCAGCCACGCCCCTTGACAACAATGATTGCAACTGTAACTTGGGAACAACCATTATGACGCCAGGTGCGCTGCTAAAACTTAAAATAGTTCTCCCTAAAATTATTTAATATGCTGGTACCTGTCCTACAATGCGTTGCTCTCTAAATTGGTTCCATGTCCCTAACGGTGTTGATGTAGACTGATGCCACCTTTTCTGTTGCGCCATTTTTAGGTTAAAATACACCGAATAGTTTTACTGTATAATGTAACCGAATCCCAGCCAGTCTTTCCTACTTTCACTATTCGTATGTATGCTGTGGGACCAACCTCGTCATGTCCCCCAATAGTGTTTACATTATTTGGCCACGGAAACTCTGTTTACATCTCGTGACCAACAGGCTCAGTGTTTTCTTTTAAATGCTTCAAATATGCTGAAAACCGGTGTTAAAAACACCCCAACATGTTCCTCAAGTGAAACTGGGTAGTAATGGATCAAGATTTGCAAGCAAACTGTGTCTGTGACCTTAAAACACCCGGGCTATTTTTTATGCCGGACTACTTTTGCATACTCAATTTCTCTAACCTTAAACCTAGAGTGCTACATGCCAGGTTATAATATAGGGAGACATGTTTTTCTTTATTCTTTCAATCTGACATTTTTCTGGCAAAATGAACATTGATTTACCATTACCAGACGTACTAATTGACATTATTATACTTTCTATATCAAACGCGAAATGCCAGTTGGATAGCAGGGGCGATAACCGTGTTTCCTTAAAATGATAACGGAATCAACTATTTATAACCTTTTTTTTTTGATGTGCAATATCATACTTTATGATATGTCGATACAAATATTTATTCAGCTTTTAGTTGATATAAATAATTTAAAAATGCTGCATCATTTGCATATGGAACTAGCTTGATACCACCACGAATCTCTATGAGTACATTAAATATTAATGAATAATAATATCTGTGTAGCTGGCACTCGTAATTTTTAAAAGTGATGGACTAGTTGCAATTATACACTTATTTAATTTCCATAAAGAAAAAAATGTACCTACTAGATGAGACCCCCGCTTCAACAATGATTAAATATATATTTTAATTAGTCAAGATTCAGAGCAGAATAAGTGCAGGTTATTGGAAAATAGGTCCCACAACATCCATAAGAAACATGAAACAGAGAATAGCAAAATGTGTGGTAACAGGTTAGTGTTTTAGGGAAAATCAATGGTGGTGTGCCACCTTAGAGTTGTCCCGGATGGTTATAAGGTTTGATCATGTCCAGCCGTGTGCAAACGTTTGCTGTGGCCCTCGGGAACTGTTTGAACCCGCGGCCGAAGGAACTGTTTGAACCCCAAGGCCGCAGGCCGCGGGTTCAAACAGTTCCCTAGAGCCACAGCAAACGTTTGCACACGGCTGGACATGATCAAACGTTAATGTTACATTTCCAACAAAAAACTGATGTAATTTGAGCATTATATTCAGTATTTTCAGTACTTTTATAAATCGTCCCATTCACGTAGATAATTTTCGGTATGCATATTCCGGGGCCGCGTCATGAACGCCATGAAGTAGTGACGTCATGAAGGCACTTCCGCGTAGTGACGTCATGAAGTCACTTCCATTACGCGCGGCCCCGGAATGAGCACGCGCTTTATGTTTGCACATATGTAAACAACGGAAACCATGTAACAATATTGGTTTGCATCGGTAACGGACCAGTTTGACAGTCAACCTGTGCAAGTTACCATATGTGTAACTTACTATAAAAATGTGATTGTTTTCAATTATGTACATATGTAATTTAATTATGAGGTTACATGTATGTATAAAACACATTAGTAAGTCAAACACCATACATACATATGCAATTTAGTTAATATTGGTCCGAAAATGGTGCGAAATCGTCAAGGGTGTAATAGTAGTCCAGTATGAACAAAATCGTGCGGGTGTTTTGAGGTCACTGACACAGTTTGCTTGCAAATCTTTATCCATTACTACCCAGTTTCACTTGAGGAACATGTGGGGGTGTTGGTCATGTGATATAAACAGAGCTCCGTGGCCAAAAAAAATGTAAACAATATTGGGGGACATGACGAGGTTGGATTTTTCTTTCTTAGGAGTAAGTGAACCTATTGTTTAATTCATGAAAAACCAGTACAGACCGGCTGCAGGTCATGTACAAGTAGGTAAAACTATTTGGTGTCTTCTAGCCTATACTGTGATAATTTGTGGGTGAAATCTTACATCAACACCGGCATTGGGGGTGTGCCTCAAACAGTCAATCACATCTCGTACTATTATGTATTAGTCGGAGGATTCCTAACATTAACAGCAGTGCCATCTGGCGTCATAATAAGGTACTATAACACCAATATTGCTTGCGTCATTCGGCTTGTGGCATGTGGCTTGATGCTTACTTCCTGTGTACTTCCTTGCTGCTATCGGCCTTATGCTAAGTGCGAAGTGCTTTATTCTTACCTTTGCTTCACAGTAGGACGTAACAATACTCGCAATGCAAATAAGACAAATGAAGTCGTAATGAAGACAAATACCACAAAAATCAAGCTGATTTACAAATCACGAATGAATAACAAGGATAGAAGTAACAATGGCATATACACACAATCACCAGGACACATATAATTGTTATCAATACAAAGTACGAATGCAATAAAACACATGGAAATTGTATTGTCATCAACAAGAAAGCATCAAGACACATAGAATTATGGCGGATATTACCTTCCATAAATTACATGATACCCAGTGATTTACCATCACTCTGGAGGGATTTATTTCCTTGAAGGAAATATGTCCTGCTAGACGTTTGAGCGACGTAATTGACGTCACACTGTGGCGTCATTTCCGGCGAAGAAACGTCAAAATTGTCAATTTTGACAACGTTATACGCTGGTCTAAGAGCAAATTTCACATTTATCGAAGAGCATGTACTATACAATTTATTCCACTACCATATTGAAATACCGGATTTATTTCCCTTGACATCAGTACTGCTTCGCACTCGTTTCTTTATCGGACTTAAATCTGGAAATACATCTGGGGACCGTTTGACTAAACTTCATAAGACTAAAATGTTCGTAAGTGCAAATTTATGACCGTATGGAAATTTCAATTGATGGATTTACAGAATTTACATATAATGTAAATTCCATAATAGTTTACAATAAAACATCTCTCGGAAATCTACAGGTGTCACGTGATGTATGCAATTTTATCGATATGTAAATCGATAATCCATGTACATGTAGTGTGGCGAGCCACCATTGACCACTGTGATATTCGAATTAACGTATCTCACTTCCCGAACATTTTTATTTTATTGAATGGAAATGATTCTGAAGTGCTGTCAAACCATGTTGCAAATTATTCTAAAGTGCTGTGAAAGCATGTTTTTGATGATAAAAATGGAAAATAGAAAATAAAAAGCAGACGACAAAAAAAATAAGATAGCGGTCTAAGGGTTAATGCGGTATTTATATTTCAATGAATTCTGCAGGGTGGTACGTCCGCGCTAATCTTGCCAATATTTGTAAATATTTTATTTAAAAATACATGGACAAACAGTTTGATTTGCTGAGCTTGAGCGTTGCTACAACTCAGGCTCAGACAATCAAGCTGCATGATTGCCAGTTGTCATTGCCAATAGATGTTCAAAAAAGTTGAATATCTTGGCAAGATTAATATAAAGGTACATGCCCACTCAGTAGGCACAAACTATTCTTTATAGTAATTAAATAAGTGTATACTTGTGTCACTATTCCACCAGTTCTAAACATGAGTGTCCGCTATACAGATATAATTATTTAGTAATATTTATTTTACTGATAGTGACGCGCGGTGGTATGAGGCTATTTTCATATGCAAATGAGGCATGATATTTTTTAATTATTTATAATAATTAAATGCGTCACCTGAAAACAAGTATACATTCGTCAGATTATAAAGTATGATCATTGCACATCATACAATAAATACAGAGAATAAATAGTAATGTCCGTTAACATTTTAAGGAAACACGGTTATCGCCCCTGATATCAGTGGGTCTGATATAAAATGTATAATAATTCCAGCACAAAAATATTTACACAATTCCCTAACATTTGATTGGTCCGTAGCAAGTCTCTGTCCAAAATGTATATCCCATTAAACTCCCATGCCGAACTACTTTCCGTAACCGTCAGGCGCAGTTAAAATAATTCTTAAGAAAACGGAAAATAAACGCATTTTCTTGATGAATTTATTTCAAATGCTGGAATTATAAGGAATGAATGGCCTTTTTGTGGAATTTACCGGGGATATAAACTTGGAAAAGTCGCGGGAATACTGGACGAGGCCTTCCGGCCTTCGTCCAGTATTCCCGCGACTTTTCCAAGTTCATACCCCGATGAATTCCACAAAAAGGCCATTCATTCCTATAATAATGCTAATCAATACGTGTGGTAATGGTGAATTATTGTTCAAGTTATTTTGCCAGAAAATGTCCCAGATGATGTATCGGATATAAAGAACAGTTTGTGCCTACTGAGTGGGCACAAACTGTCTCAGATGACCTTTAACTATGTATTGGGATGCGGCTTTAACCCAAACAACGCTAATTTTTTTTCTTTTCTCGTCTGTGAATGGAAATGATTCTAAAGTGGGCATGTACCTTTAACGCAGGCGGTTGTGTAAACCGTAGTTGTGGTGCGGGCAGCAGCCCAGACTACTAGCATATTAGGTAGGGTCGTTGTTTTTGTGTTATTTTTGTTACTACTAGCTAGACATGTATACGTGTTAATTTTGGCATAATTATTGCTTACCAACCTGTTTGGAGGATAAAATAATTAAAATCCAGTTTAAGCATGGTTTCTTAGTGAAACTGATCGAAATTTAGAAAAAATTTTCAGAAACGTCTAAGTTTACATATGGTGTCCTAGCAAAATTGACGGAAATTGAGACTTTTTTTTTGGCCTTTTCCAGAAATATCTAAGTTTAAACATGGTTTCCTAGCGAAAGTGACCGAAATTGAGACTTGTTTGTGTTTTTATTCAGAAACAGCTAAGCAGGCAGCGTCGGCAGTAGGGTCACTATATAGGTAGAGCCGCGATGCACCACAATAGTTCCCGTCGTCCTCCGTCTCCTTTAATCCTTTGAAGACGGTAACAAAAAATTGTCGTCTGCTGTTTTTCTTATTTTGCATTTTCTCTCAATAAATACATGGTTTGGCAGTATTTCAGGAAATTATTCTAAAGTGCTGTCAAAGCAGGTTTTTGATAACAAAAATGGAAAATAAAAAGTAAACAGCTGACGACAAATTTTAATTCAGCACTGTAAGGGTTAATTGGCCGAATGTTATGTGAGATAATAAATTATGAATCGTTCTCTGAATTGCTCCCCTTGTCGTACTGCCCTATTTTGCCGATATTGATTTCGTAAATCAGTCACATTGTCAGTAATGTCTGAATGAAGTCGAACATTAGCAAATAAGTCAGAGTACATGTAAAGCTTATTTTAACTCGAAAATGTGGCATGTGGGCACACAAATCACCCCGGTAGCAGATTGTACAGTGGAACTTCTCCAAACCGGACACCATGGGGACCTCAGGGTGTCCGGTTTGGAGATGTTCCACTGTAAATCAGACATGTTAGCACTTCATGACACAATCTAATGTTTTGCAATCATGAAAAGTAATTGTAATCAGAGATACATAATATAGAAACACATCTAAGTGCCATATTTTCCCGAGTGTCCGGTTTAGAGGGGTTCCAATGTATACAAATAAAGCACACGTCTTAACCGGACCCGAGGACACACGCATTGGCGGACACACGGACGGAAACACGGTCCAAACACCGTATGCCTCCCGGAGCTACCGAAATCGGGGGAATAAAAACAAACGAAGAAATCTATTTCAAGTACCAATGTAACTCGTACCGCCGCGCAACGATATTGCACGTTGCGGAACTCGTGCATATATCCACATACACATCAAATAAGCTATAAATATCCATACAGTCATATACACCATCGCCTGCGCTAATCTTGCAAATCTTTGTAAATTCATGTATTTTCATTTCAAAATACAATTGTCCTTGAATATCGTGCATGAAATCAAGCCGTTGGATTGACTGCAGCCGGAGGTGTGGTACATACAAGCTCAGCGATTCAAAATGATTGAGTGTGAGTTGAGATTGCTAATAGATGTTCAGAAACATTGGCATCTGTAGCCGATTTCATCAACATTGCAAAGTATACTTTAGTAGCAAAGTATACTTTGAGGGAGAAATTTTCAATTTTATGATAAATTTATTAATTTTTATTATACTGAATGTATTACATTATCACAGCCAATTTGGCTGTGATAATGTAATAAATTCAGTATAATAATTCTGCATACTTTTAATCATGAAATATATGCATTTGTTAGTTCTATATGAAATAATGCATTTCAGGAAAAATAAATGATTACTCCCTCAAAGTATACTTTGCTAGTAAAGTATACTTTGCAATGTTGATGAAATAGGCCACTGGACGAGATTAACCCAGGCGGTTATGTAGATGTACTAACTATTTGCATCAATAGATGACAAGTGAATGCAGGGAATTGTATTCGAGCGGAAATTAAACGAACCTTGCATTGACAGACCAATTGGCATCAGGAAATGTTGAACAAGTTCAGCTGATTGTTCACAATCGCCAATATTGGACATAAGCGGGATATTAGTGCAAGCGGATTACGTAACGGTGAATATGAGAAGATTCCATCTTTCGCGCAAATCACTATATTTCGCTGAGACTGGAGAAATGTGGCTTATGACATTTGTGACCAGTTAGGCTCCTGATCATATAGCACACCCATGCAGCCTGGTAACGATCTATATTGTCGGTTAGAAACACAACAGACAGACGCTTCATTGGTCGAATGGCGAGCAGTGCAGGGGGCCGTTTCACTTAACTAAAATGATCGTAAGTGCAAAATTATGATAGTCTGTAAAGTTCATATTAACAATGTTTTCTTGTAAAAAATTATTGAATTTACATTTATTGAGCATATGCAAGAAATGAAAACGATGTGTAATCGATAGGCAATCGTTCGTTTGTGGAACCAGGAACAAATCCGAGCTGTAGTTGTGGGTCGTAACACCGCAAAACTCCCGACACATTAGTGATTGCTTTCGTTCTCATTTATCCCTGATAATTCTACCTTTCACGATTGCACTGTACACATATTTGTGGCTGTGACTGGAGAAATGGGGCGTATGGGTTTTGCGACCAGTGTATATCCAGATCAGCATGTGCCTCCGCACAGTCTGATCATGATCTGCACTGTTCCATGCCACCAATGAAACACCCGTCATGCTTCTAATAAGCAATACTGATCATTTTCAGGCTACAGGAGTTTGATATTTCATTAGGAGCTACACTGGTCACAAATCCCATGTGCCCCATTTCTCCAGTCACAGCTAAATGTTTGTCTCAGTGCTCGTATTATACAATTACAGTGGAATCTAACTAAACCGGACACCCTGGGGACCTTACAGGTTGTCCGGTTTATAGAGGTTACAATATCCCAGAAAAGTCCGCATCTTGAATATCAATATGACCCTGTGCCTGCGGCGTGGATTTTACACTGGCTCAAAATTGACAGCGCATTTTGCATTGAAACTAAACAGTTTGTGAAGGTAAGTCTGTTCAAACAGATACTCAAGTGATGTTCTCTTTCAATTCTTTCAGACGTACATACATTATTTATCATTTAACCTTCACTGTTGTCCTATGAAAATAGACACAACACATACATAGGAGCGGTTGCACAGGCAACCTGCATGGTTTATTCACTCCTCCAACAACATAACATAGTCAACAACAACAATGTTTAATCATCCAGCTCCACCTCCACATGTAGGACACAGCACGTTCAAGGTGCATGATCACGTGGTTACAACAAAAACAACGTCGGCCACTCCAATGTAAGTATTATTTGATAGTTTCCTTAATATGCAACGGATTTTGATGAAATATGGCGCAGCAAACGCGTCTTCATGAGCTGCATTTGGTGGTCCATGAAGTTCGGCACAGACTTATGTCGTTTTTGCGAAAACGACAGTAGTTTGGGCGAACATACAAATACCACCAAATGCAGCTTAACAAGACACGTTTGATGCGCCATATTTCATCAAAATCCGTTACGTAATAAGGACAATATAAAAGAATACGTACTTTGAATCGGATGGATTCTGGAAGTTTCAGTACTTGTTGTTGTTGTTAGTACCACGTGATCATACACCTTGACGTTGGTAAGGTACATAATCAATCATGGATCATCTTGTCTGCAATGAGATTATTAGACGTTAACATCACATTTCCACCGCTTTAATCAAGGGCGGATGGGTGGGAAAATAACGTGTCAACATGCCGTGTCAACCATGTAGGAACCTCCAGTACTTTCGTGTGCTGAGCTATACTATGCCAGCACTGACTTTAGCTGTTCACTCTTGCGCATATGCGCTGCGTGTACAACATACATGGAGCAATAATAAATATATTTACAGAGAGCAAACAAAATAATCGTTTTAGGCTTGGGAAAACTTCTGGCATATTAGCAGAGATTTAAGTTTGTGATCATTAATGACTCGGGAATAAAGCGAAAGTTTCTCGCGAGCGAATGATAGCTAATTATAATAATAATAGCAAACAATAACGTATTTTTTTCCAAAGCCAGTCCCTTGTCGAGGAGATTGTGTTTACGTAATTAGCCTCGACAAGTGTTGCGTTGTTTCTATGAGCTCACCTGAATCCCTCCGAGTGGATTATGAGTGAATGAATTGTGTGCCCATTGTAAGGCTTTACAAGTTGAAAAGGTTGTGATTTGTCACAGTAAGTGGGGAAATGAGGCTTGTGTATTGATTGAATACTCGCTGGACGATGATACAATTATGGGAGCGTCCTGGTGTCAATGCTAAAATAGTTTGTATCTCCTAATTAGAAGATACTAACTCCTAATTACGAGATACTAACTACTAATCAGGTGAGACTAAGTCCTAATTAGGAGATAGTAACTCCTAATTAGGAGATATTTAGTAACTCCTAATTAGGAGATATTATCTCCTAATTAGGAGTTAGTATCTCATAATTGGGACTTAGTATCTCCTGATTAGGATTTACTATCTGTGCCAATGCTATAAAATGTTGTATCTCCTAATTAGGATATACTAACTCCTAATTAGGAGATGCTAACTCCTAATTAGGAGATACTAACTCCTAATTATGAGATAGTACGTCCTAATTAGGAGATACTAACTCCTAATTGGGAGTTACTGTCTTATAATTATGGCTTAGTATCTCTTAATTAGGAGATATTAAGTGCTAATCAAGAGATAGTAAGTGCTAATTAGGATATTGTTCTCATAATTAGGAGTTAGGAGATAAATATATTTTAGCACTTGCACCAGGACGCTGCCATATAAAATGGTGTGTCGGGCATTCATGCTGATACATGTATAACCGGCACTCCGTATTTAAAACTTCGTTGCATACACATATGTAACATTATAGCTTGGTCTATCGAGTATTTCCGAGTGCATAATTATATTTTGACAGCTTACCTCAGCGAGGGCCAGTTCAATCCAGTTTGCGCCTGTACATATGATGAATTGAATTTATCCCGTCAACACAGTGCGTATGTGCCGTGAAACACGGTGCCGTGAAACATTTTTGATACCCTGTCAATACGACCTAATCACTGCGTATACATATGTGCGGTGGCTGGGGTTATTGTGTTTGCATTTTAAAGCCATTTGTAGGTGTTGATGGATAAATAGAATAGTAGGTTTGTGCCGTGAATGGGAAAAAATATCTGGCGCGGCACGGAAACGGGATGTGCTCGGCAGATCCTCGCCCATCCCGTTTCCTAAACCTTGCCAGCTTAGGTCGTATTAACAGGATTAGGTCGTATTGACAGGATATCAAAAATGTTTCACGGCACCGTGTTTCACGGCACATACAGTGGTGTCAGCGTGTAAGTGCACACACGAACGAACACGACAGGTTGGTTCCAACCTGTCGTGTTCGTTCGTGTGTGCACTTACACGCTGACCCCACTGTACGCACTGTCTTGACGGGATAAATGTAGGTACTGGGTAATCTAAGCTATGATATATGTAAGTGACTGGAGAAAGGGGGCTTATGGGATTTGTGACCGATGTACCTCCTGATCAAATAGCACACTCCGGTAGCCTAATAACGATCTAAATTGTTTGTTACAAGCATAACGGGTCTTTCATCGATACACCATTTCTTCAGTCACAGCCATATTTTATAAGGTATCCGTATTGCTATATGAAGTGTGTTAAATATCCACCGGTGATCGCCATCCAGACGTATTCCATTTGTAAACGCTCGTATCATAATTATACCGACTGAACGTGCAAATGGGTCATTAACTTCAACTGCCGTGGCACCTTTTCTCAGCAGGCAGCCAAAACATGGTACGGTCAACAGCAAAGCATTGCCATAGCAACCGATGTGACGGTCATCCTGCCATATACGGACTGCCTACCGATACTGGACATATTCTGACTAGGCGGGTACCCGGAGTGGCGGAGTGGGGGTATGATGCGGGGGCGGTCGTGACGACGATTGGTTGGCAACCGATGACTACTTGGCATTGGTTGTCACCCTTCTGATGATTATCGTTGCCGTATTTGCCTCTGGTTTGGTTGCGTGTTGTCCGATGGTGTCTCATCTGACATTTGAATGTAAGATATTTGTTAAATATACCAAACTGTATAACCAATAAAACTAAATTTTACAAAAATGGTTATAGACTCACTTCGTGGATACACGATTGTATATTTCCATATTGCACTGATGCCATACTTGTATATGTATGTGGCTGTGACTGGATAAATGGGGGCTTATGTGCTTTGCGACCAGTGTAAATCCAGATCAGACTGCGCATTCGCAGAATGATCAGGATCTGCACTGTTCGCCATTCCATCAATGAAACACCCGTCATGCTTTTAATAAGCAATCTTGATCATTATCAGGCCACACGAGTTTGCTATTTGATCAGGAGATGCACTGGTCACAAATCCCATACGCCCTATTTCTCTAGTCACGGCCACATATATGGTGTTGCACATGTTTGTTTTGTACTCTCCTACTAGAGGAAGTAAAGTTATGCTATACTACTCGACAAACGAACGATTGCCTATCGTTTACACATCGTTTTGATATCGATTTCGTTTTCATACTTTGAAAACAATGTTTTTTTATTAAAAACAACGAAAACCCTTAAATGTTTAAACGACACGACATGCGTTGAAGAAACCGACAAGACAGGCATCGAAAGAAACGACGGGCGTTTACATAGCTGGACGCCGGGTATCTAAAAGAAAATATCGTTTTCACGTACAAAGAAAAGCAATGTTCAAACGATAACAATTTCAATGCATATCGTTGCACAAAGCGATGATTTTCTATTCGTTTTCATTTATTTTGTTCGGGAACCTTCAACAAATCTTCGCTTTACATTATTCATGAGCTCTCAGCAAACCTACAACAAGATGTGTCACGTGTTACAAAAAAACAACTGTTATGCAATAACGTTCTTAAGAGCATCGCGCGCAATCACGGCAACTGCTATTAAATGTTCTTAAATAAAAGCCTTAAACATGGAAATTCTATTGAATTTAGCCGATACACGCGAGAGTAGTCATTTCGCTTTCTTGCTCACCGAAATTAATGTATTACATGTGCTGTGCGTGGAGTCAGAAGGACTCCTCGCAAGTTTTAAATATACCAACTGTTTTTAAACAGACCAAATGTTTTTCATACTACAGTAAACGCAACTGGCCATGGTTTTATTACATATATTAACACTGCATTTTCGGATAGTTTCAAAGATGTAAATAACCATATAGGGCTTAAAAATTACCATGATTAGGGCGTAAACATGTTTTACGTCGTTTTGTCGCAATTTGTGGAACAGCCACGTTGCCGGTCCATTGCGAGACGCTATTCACAACGACGATGAACGTCATGTAATATAATGAAGTCAAACAAATTTTACCGAATCAACAACGTCGCGCGACGTCACGTGGGGCTAATGTAATGTACTGGGATATAAACGCAATACGTTGAATGGGCGTTTCCATTATGCATGTAAGGACAGTGTAGATATATAGAATTGGCTTTTTGTTTGCGTAATATCACAGTTTCTAATGCACTCTATAAATATCACGCAATCTGATTGGCTGATGGTCTACAGGTATATCATTGTTGATGAACGGTCGCAAATTATTTATAACCCCCGCAACGAGTTGTGTGGGGGGGTATACTGGAGTCATGTTGTCCGTCAGTCAGTCCGTCCGTCCGTCCGTGCGTGCGTCCGTGCGTCCGTAAACTTAACATCAGATAAATAGTGTTATAACTTATATTTCCTTCATCTAAAATGATTAATATTTCACACATGCATTCCTGTAAGGCTCTACTACCATGCTGTGCCAAATTCACGACCGTCCAACCCCCGCTGATTCCAAGGTCAAGGTCAAATACTTAGTCTCTTTACAAAACTTAACATCAGAAAAATATTGTTATAACTTCTATTTCCTTCATCTAAAATGCTTAATATTTCACACATGCATTCCTGTAAGGCTCTACTACCATGCTGTGCCAAATTCACGACCATCCAGCCCCCGCTGATCCCAAGGTCAAGGTCACATAGTATTACTTAGTCTCTTTACAAAACTTAACATCAGAGAAATATGTTATAACTTCTATTTCTTTCATCGAAAATTCTATTTCACAGCACTTCCGAAAATTAATACTACGCATGCATTCCTCTAAGGCTCTACTATCATGCTGTGACAAATTCCCGCTGATCTCGAGGTCAAGCTCACATACTTAGTCTCTTTACAAAACTTAACATCAGAGAAATCGGTTATAACTTCTATTTCCTTGTTCGGATCTGCTTCACATTTCACACACGCATTGCTCCAATGGACCCCTACCACCCTGTGAAAATGCACGTTCATGCCGCTCCCGCTAAGCCCAGAGTGAAGGTCACAAGTCCTACACTTGGACATTTTTACATATTTTAGGGGTACCTGTGCCCACGCGGGGGGTATTCCGTAAGCCTCGCTTACTGACCAATCTAGTTCAATATGTATTCCTACGCCAATAGTAAAGGAGTGCATTAGAAATAGGTTAACCGCATTGTAATTTTGAAATTTGCAGCGTATATCAGAAAATGATAGGTCGCCATTAAACAGATTTTCTGACCTATCATTTTCTGATATACGCCGCAAATTTGAAAATTACAATACAGTTAACCCTATAGTGTATGTATTACCGCATATACAGTGGAACCTCCCTAAACCGGACTCACTGGGAATTGAATTGAATTGGCAACAATCATATGTAACACGTACAACTTTTAAACCTACGGAGCCCCGCAGGGGACGTATAATGCTTCTTTTTTTAATAATTTTTTCCCACGAAATAACAATTAGTTCCCTAAATTTAACAATTCGTTCCCTCAATTTAACTATTCGTTCCCACGAAATAACAATTCGTTCCCACGGGAACGAATTGTTAATTCGTCGGAACGAATTGTTAATTCGAGGGAAGAATTGTGAAATTGAGGGAACGAATTGTCATTTCGGGGGACCGAATTGTTAATTCGAGGGAACGAATTATTATATCGTGGGGAACGAATTGTTAATTCGATGGAACAAATTGTTAAATTCAGGGAACGAATTGTTATTTCGTGGGAACGAATTAATAAATAAAATATATAAACCATACTACAGTAGTAAAGATAGAAACTTGAAACTTGGTATGTAGGTTCCTTGTGGTGTGTAGATGCACACCGTTATTTTCGATTATGTTTAACTCGGGCATGGATACAATCTCCCCCTTTTGTACGTATAGGTTCACAATTTTGCCTTGTTACTCGTACGACCCTTAAACTGCAATAGCATAAGGTTTCTGGGGGCCGTTTCACTAAACTTCGTACGACTAAAATGTTCGTAAGTGCAAATTTAGGAACGTCTGGAAATTTCAATTGATGGATTTACGTTTATTTAACATAGGCTGCATATGCAACATATGCTTAATAAATGTAAATCCAATAATTGTTTACAAGAAAACAGTGTTAATGTGAAATTTATAGACTATCATAATATTGCACTTACGAACATTTTTGTCGTACGAAGTTTAGTGAAACGTCCCCATGTTGAGATAAGCCGATGCACACGATTGGTCTACGTTTGAGAGCGTATCTGTGGCTATTTGTGGGACATTTATGACAATGTGCAGAATGATATAGGTCTATATTGGTCGCATAACACAGACGCTCAATTGTTCCAGTCACAGCCACAATTTAGTTAAGCGTCTTAGTTTCTAGGGCGCCGCAGTAAGCCAAGTGGATTCACGGAGCGATGAAATGGAACAACATCGCATTATTCCGGATGTATGTAATTTACGAGTCCTATTGAACTACTCAACACGAGGAGCAATAGAGATGGATGGATCGCAACAACGTACGATGTGATTTCGCGTATCCTTCCTTGACCTAATTTAATTCCGTCCAAATGCGTTATCTGCCAAATTGAATTTGTGCGCGTGAAATATACACAAGTCATTGGAATGGGCAATTTGCTATACCACTGCCTGCGTTAATCTTGCCCAGATGTCATCGTTTCCGAACATCTTTCGGCAATATCAGCTCGCAATCAAACAGTTTGATTGGCTGTGCCTGAGCTGTAGCCTGCGTTAATCTTGCCCAGATGTCATCGTTTCCGAACATCTTTTGGCAATATCAGCTCGCAATCAAACAGTTTGATTGGCTGTACCTGAGCTGTAGCCTGCGTTAATCTTGACAAGATGTCATCGTTTCCGAACATCTTTCGACAATATCAGCTCGCAATCAAACTGTTTTATTGGCTGTGCCTGAGCTGTAGCCTGCGTTAATCTTGGCAAGATGTCATCGTTTCCGAACATCTTTCGACAATATCAGCTCGCAATCAAACAGTTTGATTGGCTGTGCCTGAGCTGTAGCCTGCGTTAATCTTGCCAAGATGTCAAAGTTTCCGAACATATGATGACACTGCCAACTCGTAATCAAGCAGTTTGATTGGCTGAGCCTGAGCTGTGTTACAGCTCAGGCTCAGCCAATCAAGCTGCTTATCTGCATGCACGTTATGCAAGTATTTCGAAATAAAGACATTTACATTAAGTGGCAAGATTAGCATTGGCGGTGGTATAGTGACAAAGAACATGGCATTTACGACGGATTCAGTCTGAAATATACGTGCACTTTCACAGTCGGATCAGCACATTCACGATTGCCATTCATTGTATGCACCAATTTTATCCCGTCAACACAGTGCGTATGTGCCGTGAAACACGGTGCCGTGAAACATTTTTGATATCCAGTCAATAGGACCTAATCACCGCGTATGAATATATGCGGTGACTGGGGTTACTTTTTTTGCATTTTAAAGCCATTTGTAGGTGTTGACGGGATAAATAGAATAGTAGGTTAGTGCCGTGAATGGGAAAAATATCTGGCGCGGCTCGGAAACGGGATGTGCTCGGCAGAGCCTCGCCCATCCCGTTTCCTAAGCCTTGCCAGATATGTTGTCCCATTCACGGCACTAACCTACTATTCTCTATATTAGGGGCGGGACGAAGTACAGTAGTAGATACTTAGCTCAGTAAACGCGACTATGGAGACGCCCTCACGATAGTGATTTAATATGATATTTACGAAACGAGTTTACTTATTTCATATGAAACGAGGCTATTCCGAGTTCTTAATGAAACCAGTCAACGATTTTAATAAATAAATACGCAAATCAACCAAACACAAATGTCTAGTTAGTGTATGTTTAAAGCATGTATTATATATTGAAGCTGTGGGATCACCCAACATGTTTTGTGTAGCGGTTTCATTTATATAGTCATTATACTAATTTACTATGATATTTAACACACTATGATACATGTATTTCATTGTGTTTGCCCATTTTATTCAATACAATACTTTAGGGTATAATCTACACCGCCATGTGAGGTGTATAGTACGGAGCCCCACAGGGGACATGGCTTTTTTTATTTATTCATTCCCACGAAACAACAATTTTTTCCCTCAATTTAACAATTCGTTCCTTCGAATTCACAATTCGTTCCCACGATATAACAATTCGTTCCCGCGAATTAACAATTCGTTCCCTCAATTTAATTAATTCCCGTAGGGACGAATTGTTATTTCATGGGAACGAATTGTTAAATTGAGCGAACGAATTGTTAATTCTTGGGAACGAATTGTTAATTCTTGGGAACGAATTGTTAAATTGAGGGGACGAATTGTTATTTCGTGGGAACGAATTAATAATAAAATAAGTCTACGTCCCCTGCGGGGCTCCGTAGTACAGTACCAGATATATTTCTAGAATAGAATGGTCACACATTCGAGCTGCCATATTTTCTCCCGCACTGTCGGATATGGCGGTAAAGAAGTTAGTGAAAAGAACATATAGTTTTACGGTGCCTGGAAGCTAATATCTAAATAAATTACTTGCTCTCAATGGCATCTTCTGTCCGCAGTGCATTTAGAGAACGACTATATTTAGAACCTATTTATCTATCTGAAACTGGTGTGTGTTGTCTATGCAGGCATCACGGGACAGTTGAAAAAAAGGCAAACTTACCCTTTTGCTGAATACGATGAATGACGTTTACGCCTCTTGTAATATTTTAAGGAGGCTCATTTGTTTGCATTGTCTACGCTGTTTTGGGGACATGGGCGACACTGATGGGAATTTTCCCAACAAAAGTCCAGTAGCCGATTTCATCAAAATTGCAAAACATACTTATCTAGCAAAGTATACTTTGAGGGAGTAATCATTTATTTTCCCCAAAATGCATTATTTCATATAGAACTAACGACTGCATATATTTGATGATTACAATTATGCAGAATTATTATACTGAATGTATTACATTATCACAGCCAAAATGGCTGTGATAATGTAATAAATTCAGAATAATAAAAATTAATAAATGTATCCTTAAAGGTACTTACCGACGCAGTAGGCACAAATTGTTCTTTATAGGAATTAAATAAGTGTATAATTATGTCACTATTCCACCAGTTCTAAAAATTACCAGTGCCCGCTATACAAATATAAACATTTATTAATTATCAATTTACTGTTAGCGACGCGCGGCGGTACCAGTCTATTTTGATAATGTGCGGGGACGACGACTTTCACATCACGGCTTGCGGTGCGCATGCGCAGTATACTACGCGCGCCAGTAGGCTTCCCTATATGTAAACAAGAATATCAACATGTCGAAACGTCCAGGACGGAAATTGTATGAAACGGCGTCGGCCAAAAAAAGGCGAAATGTCTGAGGGACAGGCAGTACAGAGAGAGAGAGAGTGATTAATATTGGCGACCAGATCACCAAATGGAAAGAGTTACGTGGAGATTTAGATTTGGACTCGAACAGAGATTTTTCTTCTCAACTTCCGATACTTCACTGCGCATGTCAAATATGTGATATGATTGACCGTGTCACGTGACGCGTGTTGGTAAAAAAATAGCACGAGGTCGGAAAATACCCTTTCTGTTCGCGGCATATAAAATGCGATTTAACACCAATTAACACGCACCGTAATTAAAAATAACTTGTTAGTGGGTAGACAAATGGCTCATATAAGGCATGACAGAAAAGGAAAAGTAGTAGTACAGTGTAACCTG
>CM055277.1:56022986-56087307 GCA_029237695.1 Conchocele bisecta
TAATATTAAATTAAAGGAAAAATTAATGAATGAGCCTTCATTTTATTTCGTGAAATTTGGTCAAATATTTATTTTATTGCGAAAAAAAATTTTCCCCATGTTAAATCCCCATAGACATCTTCACGGATGTGAAGATGTCTATGGGGATTTACATGGGGAAATTTTTTTGAAATTTTAGAAATACTGGACCGATTTTTTTTAAATTTAACTTTTGTTTTCTTAGATAGATCATATCCAAGCTATCTAGTCAGGTTTCGGAGTCAATTTCCATTTTTTTTCGTTTTTTGACTCCCCCCACACTTCCTTACCACTTTTTACCCCATGTTAAATTCCCATAGAGAAATCAATTTTTAGTAATAAAATCAATATTTGACCGAATTTCACGAAATAAAAAGAAGGCTCATTCTTAAATTTTCCTTTAATTTAATATTATCGAAAAAACAATTTTTTTTTAATTGTTCATATGGCCGTAAAATTTGGGCAGCTTCCGTGAAACAGACTAGAGACTACATTTTAGAGTTGTTTCATCCCATCGCTCATATTCAGTGCTGGTTTCGTATTTCACATTTTGGTGTAGTTGAACCATACCTCCGCATCTACACGTTTGACGTAGGCATCGTATGTTGCTTCCCAATGTATGTTTACCAATCTGTGATCTGGGCAAGGCTCCAAGACCTGCCCAAAATCACCCATTTTCATTATTATGTAGTGACGTCAGTTATTGATATATTCAACATAATTAACCTGCTTTCTAGACACACCAGTGTAAAATACTGCCGGTACCGGCATATATATATATTGAAATAAAGTCCGATTCCACTACAAAATTATATTTCACGGCTTAAAGCAGATCGTCAAGTTGTGACGTTAGCAACGCCACGTCACGCGATGGGAGATAATTGAAATGGACACTATTCTACATAATAGTTATATAGATAGGGGACACAACTCTGTAACGTGCCGTCGCTAAACGCACAATTAAAAAAGCGCCATAATGTTTGATGGCATGGGTGGATTCACTGAATGTGATTTAAATGTGGTTTTAGCGTTCTTATGAAATATAACTCCTGGTAATGGTGTTTTATGTTTTCATTTTATAAAATGGAAATAAATTATATTTTGGCGTGTGCCTATTTGTGCAAGTGTCTATACGTGCACTGACTTTCCACATAACATTCGCGTCTTCGGGTCTGTGATTATTGACGGTGACGGGTTTGCGTAGGAGATCGCCAGTTTCTCCTATGTATGCATGACTACACCCGCAGCATCTCAAGACATATAGATCATCCCGTCAACACCTACACATAGCTTTAAAATGCAATAAAAATAACTCCAGCCACCGCAAATATTCATACGCAATGATTCGGTCGTATTGACAGGATATCAAACTTGTTTCGCGGCACATACGCACTGTGTTGACGGGATAAATTACATTCTTCACATCACATGTCACGCATTCGAATTTATCCCACCAACACAGTGCGTATGTGCCGTGAAACACGGTGCCGTGAAACATTTTTGATATCCAGTCAATACAATTTTTGCATTTTACAGCCATTTGAAGGTGTTGACGGGATAAATAGAATAGTAGGTTAGTGCCGTGAATGGGAAAAAATATCTGGCGCGGCACGGAAACGGGATGTGCTCGGCAGAGCCTCGCCCATCCCGTTTCCTGAGCCGCGCCAGATATTTTTCCCATTCACGGCACTAACCTACTATTCTCTATCTATTTTCCTTATTTCTGAACCAAAGAATATGTTGTGACCACTCGGTTCAAATGAGTGGTCACAACATTTACTTCTGATGAGAAATAAAGAAATTCTTGAGCCTTGCCGGATATATTTTCCCATTCACGGCACTAACCTACTATTCTCTATATCTCTTCCGCAATTGAATTGAAATGTGTTTCTTTCTATCAAATGTATGCATGATTCACAATTAGGTACATACAGCTTGCATTTTTTGTACTTTCGACGAAATCGGGAGTTCACAAAACTTAGCACGTGTTAACAATTGTTGCTTTTGTTGTTGTTTTTTTTAGATTGTTTGGTTTTCGTTTACTTTTGATAAATGTGAAGCCTGAAACAAGTCGTTTCAAACATTCGTCTTGTTCGAGTATCCTATCGATTTACAGTACAAAAAAACACACACAAATAGCCATATTTTTCGATACATTGGAATTTATGTCAACTATTCTGCTCTACCCCGAGCAAATATATTTTGAAATTAGTTAAGTATATTTGGATTAATCGAATACTATTTGTTTCTAGAATTTATAAATGTGATTTCGTATCTAGACTCATTCATTAGAAGCAATAGCACATTGAATATGCATGTTTCTAAGCTGTATCAACTAACCATATGCGACCGGATACTAGAAAAACGAGTACTCGTGTATCCAGAGTTAGGTTGAATATTATAAATGGTGAAAACGGTTCTGGTTGTCATTGCTTGTTTTGTATACGTGTACACTATCAAAGTGTACGACCCTACGCAATTTGATACTGGGACCATTCATATTTCATTCATATTCACGCCGCCGATGGTACACAATGGCCCAGCGATTGTCTTTGCAACTGATTATTTTAGCTACAGTAGTATAGTGTCCCAGCTGACCAAGTAATCCCACATATCAAGACTTTTTGTGCAATAAATTTAATGAAAACAACGCATAGCACGCTGTTCGCCCATGACTTTGGAATAAGTTACGCAAAGTTTTATTCTTGTGTCTATTCTAGTATTAGAGGTGTTTTTCAAACGCCATAAGAGGTAAAACTGACCGATGTCTGGTACAAACAATCGTGTATAGATTCAATGCGCAGTATAATATAAATTAACAACAACAGGTTCACTTACAATGTATACATACGGAGCCGCGCAAAGGACATGTTTTGTTTTTATTAATTCGTTCCTACGAAATAACAATTTGTTCCCTCAATTTAACAATTCGTTTCCTGGAATTAACAATTCGTTCCCACGATATAACAATTCGTTCCCTCGAATTAACAATTCGTTCCCTCAATTTAACAATTCTTTCCCTCGAATTAACAATACGTTCCCACGATATAACAATTCGTTCCCACGAATTAACAATTCGTTCCCGTGGGGAACGAATTGTTATTTCGTGGTAACGAACTGTTAATTCGTGGGAACGAATTGTTAATTCGTGTGAACGAATTGTTAATTCGTGGGAACGAATTATTAAATTGAGGGAACGAATTGTTATTTCGTGGGAACGAATAGTTATTTCGTAGGAACGAATTGTTATTTCGTGGGAACGAATTAATAAAAAAAAAAGAATTATACGTCCCCTGCGGGGCTCTGTATATATATATATCACATTTACGTAGGTATAACCTTTGAAACAAATGCCGGACATGTATATCGTTATTAAAGGTACACGCCCACTCAGTATACACACTCAGGCACAAACTGTTCTTTATGGGAATTAAATAAGTGTATACTTATGTCACAATTCCACCAGTTCTAAAAATTACGGGTGCGCGCTATACAGATATAATCATTTAGTAATGTTTATTTTACTGATAGTGACGCGCCCTGGTATCAGGCTATTTTCATATACAAATGAGGCATGATATTTTTAAATTATTTATACTAAATAAATGCGTCATCTGAAAAAATAATATTTTCGAAAGATTATAGAGTATGATCATTGCACATAAACAAAAATTACAGATAATAAATAGTAATGTCCGTTAACATTTTATGGAAACACGGTTATCGCCCCTGATATCAGTGTGAACATTTACGTCTGATATAAAATGTATAATAATGCCAATCAATACGTGGGGTAATGGTGAATGAATGTTTATTTTGCCAGAAAATGTATGTCTCAAATGATGTCTCTGATATAAAGAACAGTTTGTGTCTACTGAGTGGGCATGTACCTTTAATAGTAATCGCGAACCTAGTTGTCAACTATCTGTCGACAATAACTCGCTACTAAGTCTCCAAGCGAACCTAATATGGCGCCTTAAAGTGGTTGACAATTCAATGAGCGTGGCCTAATTTAATAAATAAAACCACTTTGCAATACATTAAACTGTTATTTGAAACACTAGAACTGGTTGGGTTTTATTCTCATGACGATCGTGGTCATAAAGTTCACGTACAGTACATGGAGATTAACACATCTTGGTATTTCATTAGAATTGTCTCCTTGGAGACAATTCTAATGAAATACCAAGATGTGTTTTCATTACCAGTAGCCGATTTCATCAAAAATTGCTAAGCATGCTTATCGAGAAAAGTGTACTTTGAGGGTGTAATCATTTGTTTTCCCCGAAATGGATAATTTCATATAGAACTAACAACTGAATATATTTGATGATTAAAAGTATGTAGAAGTATTATACTGCATGTATTGCATGATCACAGCCAAAATGGCTGCGATAATGTAATAAATTCAGAAAATAATGTGAATAAATTTCTCCTTAAATTGAAAATTTCTCCCTCAGAGTGTACTTAGCAAGATAAGTATGCTTAGCAAATTTGGGATAAAACGTTGTTAAAACTTGTTTCCGTAGCGTCATTCAACTGACGTCAATCGGTAACGAAATGTGACACCGTTCGGCCACTGAAACGTTAGTTTTCCATCGTATCCCTGATATGCAGCAATATGTCATCAGTCAGTACGTATTCCGCCAAATACAACGAGTGTTACCTAATAAATGTATCTCAGATTTGCGTAGAATGTGCTTTTTATAAAACAAATAAGGTCTAAAAAGAGTGGCTATGTTGCGGACAGCAGTCCCGAATACAATAAAACAATACTAATTATCCCCTGGCCGATGGACAAGTGGGGATATTGCGTTAATCCATGTATGTACGTACGTTAGTAACACATTTCATGTTTCAATAGCTCATGAACCACTTAACCAATGTTGATAATATTTGATGGTGCTTTCTTCTGCATATGACCCACGTCCGACCGCCCAATGTCAAGGTCACTGAGGACTTATATGTTCATCTTGTTTGCAAGGCAAACATATTAAAATAAAAGTATTATTATCATCAATGCTGTCTGCAACGGGATTATCTTACAGTCTGTTTCACGAAACGTGCCCAAATTTTAAGGCTATATAAACAATTCAAAAACTTTATTTTTCTTTGATAATATTAAATTTTATCACAATTTAATAATGAGCCTTCTTTTTATTTAGTGAAATTTGGTCGTCAAATATTGATTTTATTACAAAAAATGAAAAAAGAGGTGGAGAAGCTGGAAAAGGAGTCGAAAAACGAAACATTTTGGAAATTGATGCTGAAATCTAGTTAGATAGATTGGAAATGATCTAACTAAGAAAACAAAAGTTAAATTTTGAAAATCGGTCTATTTTTTCTGAAATTAGACAAAAATCCCCATGTTAAATCCTCATAGACATCTTCACTCAATAAAGATGTCTATGGGGATGTAACATGTGGAACTTGTTTTTCGCATTAAAATCAATATTGTACCAAATTTCACGAAATTAAAAGTAGGTTCATTCTTAAATCTTGCTATGATTTAATATTATCGAAAAATATATTGTTTTTTCATTATTTACATAGCCGTAAAATGTGTGCATGTTCGTGAAACAGACAGTAGTGATAATTATGACCTTGTTTGACATTGTGCGTGTCAATATGGTTTAAGTTCGGATTGGTTTGATGGAGAAACAAATACTAAACCAGTTTTAATAGTGGTTACATGGCGAAAGTGATAGATTTTGTCTTTCTGTTTCAGAAACGTCTAAAATAGATATGGTCGGAAACATACCACGAATTATCGGGTTGACCGCAAGAACTGATTAATTCTATATTTGTATCGTGATTTTCAACCATATGCAAAATTAAGAAATATCAATTTCGCACCGTCGTTTCTACACCGTATGTTCCGTTCCTTCGTGGAGACGTACATCATATTTAGTTAGGTACATCATTTCTACGTCGTATTGTAACTAAAATTAAATAGTGTTCTCAATTTGTGTCTGTATGCAGTTTACACAACCGCCTGCACTAACCATGTCCAGATTATCATCGTTTCTGAACATTCATTGGCGGCGGTGCCAACAACTCGCAATCAAGCAACTTGATTGTCTGAGCTTGAGCTGCAACGCAGCTCAGGCTCAGTCAATCAAGCTGCTTGATTTCAAGCACAATAATCAAGCATTTTCAAATAAGGAAATCGACATATTGACAAGAATAGCGCAAGCGGTAGTGTAGAAACGAAGAAACGATCCGCCACAGTAGAGTCCATGTTATCTCCTCCAGGGAGTAAACAGAAAATTGGTTGACAACGGTTTTTTATTTTTCATTAGCAAAATAACTATGCGATCATTGCGGCTTCCAATCATACGGGTTCAATGATCCAGGTTGCAGATTGTTGTGTACTTTTCGCATTTAATAAAAAAAACTGGTGGCATTCGTATTATGCTATGCCGTATCTTATCTGCAAACAATCAACTTTTCATGAGAAACAAACAACTGATTTGTTTAAATATGTTAATCGGATTTCTGTGTGTGGATATGTGCATCACACTGTGTGTACCGCTTTATCGCCACAAGTGTTGAAAACAATCAAACATTAATAATTTTCTTGACATTTATTGAAAAAAAAAGAAACTGCACAGTTAACTTGGAGCTCATAGACGTATTCGAAACATCGTAGATGTACATTGTAACTACACATACGCAAAATGGTGTATTTTCCATTTTTCAATAAACAACTGCTTGACAGCTGTGACACAACATAATGGTGAAAAGCCGTACAAATCAAGTTTGACGTACATGTATTTGTCATTGATGTGGCAATGTCTTGTTGTTCAAGAATGATGCACGTAACTTCGAGGACTCGACAGAGTGCCAGTGTTTTTGTCGAAATACAGCGGAACCTTTCTAAACCGAACACCAATATAACGTCTGTGATCTTATAGTTGATGGGTTTCTTTGTCATTTATCTCATGATAATGTATATTCATGATTGAAAAAGCATCCAAATACGTATGGTAAAATACCCGATTGACAGTGGAACAACTCTAAACAACGGACACCCTGGGGACCTCCCAGGGTGTCCGGTTTAGAGAGGTTCCACTGTACACCACCGCCTGCGCGAATCTTGTTAATATTTGTAATCATCTTTATCTAAAAAAATATTGTGCATGAAATCAAACAGCTTGATTGGCTGAGCCTGAGCTGTATTGCAGCTCAGGCAATCAAACTGCTTGATTGCGAGTTGAGATAGGTAATAGTTGTTCAGACTTGTTGCCATCTGGGCAAGAATAAGGCAGGGGTTGGGTGGGTGGGGGTATACTGGAGTCAGATTGTTCGTCCGTCCGTGTGTCCGTAGTGGGTACATTTATTGCAACTTGCAACTGCTTTCCTTGATGGAACGTCTTGATAGTGCAGTCGTGCATTCCTCCGATGTTCCTTTATCATGTTGAGCCAAGTTCATGAACCTCTAACCCGCGCTAGTCCCAAGGTCAAGGTCATATACTTAAATATCACAAACTTAATATAGCCCGAAAAAAGCCTTTTATTTTCCGTTTACTTTCTTGAGACACAGTGCCTAAAAGGTATTTATCCCGTTAACACAGTGCGTATGTGCCGTGAAACACGGTGCCGTGAAACATTTTTGATATCCAGTCAATATTATTTTTGCATTTTACAGCCATTTGTAGGTGTTGATGGGATAAATAGAATAGTAGGTTAGTGCCGTGAATGGGAAAAAATATCTGGCGCGGCACGGAAACGGGATGTGCTCGGCAGAGCCTCGCCCATTCCGTTTCCTGAGCCTTGCCAGATATGTTTTCCCGTTCATGACACTAACCTACTATTCTCTATCTATTTTCCTTATTTCTGAACCAAAATATATGTTGTGATCACTCATTTGAACCGTCTGGGCGAGGCGGTTCAAATGAGTGGTCACAACATATACTTATGATGAGAAATAAAGAAATTATTGAGCCTTGCCGGATATTTTTTCCCATTCACGGCACTAACCTACTATTCTCTATATACACCGTGGAGACAATCAAAGTCGAATATAGAGAATACCAGGCTAGTCGTTTTTGATAGCAAGTTATCAGGCAAGGCTAGGAAACGCGTAGGAATTCCGAGGCTTGCCGAGGAATTCCTACCGTTTCCGAGCCGAGCCTGATAAACTTGATATCAAAATACATTATGCTGGTATTCTATGTATCAGGTAACGTTTTCGGCTACACAATGAGAATGACTTGTTTCCGTAACGTCATTCCAATGACGTAATTCGGTAAGTGAAACGTCAGTTTTGACTTTGTTCTATCTCGGTTATTCGTATCAGGTTGATGCCTGACACGACATTATGTTATCAGTCAGTACGTATTCGGCCAATACAAAGCTCGGTACCTGATAAATTCACATAATTTCATTGAAAAGCAAAGAATGAACACGGCTCTAATAGTACCTCCCTTATCGCATTGCCGATATTCATTTTTAAAAACGCAATGTTTTCTCTATCAGAAGTTGAAATAAAATGAGAGACACCATGTTATTTTGTACCTAAAAACATGTGACATATCTCATGGAAAATATTTACAGAATTTACGATATTTTCCGTCAATGACGTCAAAAGTTGACGAAATTTACGTAGCAAATGCGGAATTCTGAAAATTTCGTCAACTTCCTACGTCATTTACAGAAAAATATCACAGTTTCTGTAAATATTTTTCTTGAAAAATCGCACATGTTCTACATGTATGGCAAAAAATCACATGGCGTGTGTCAAATTGATGCGGAAATCAATCACTTCTTAACTTTCATTCCTTTTTAAGGTTTTTAATTATTTCCGTCTCTACGCGACGTACATGTATCTAACGATATAACTCAATTTAAGGTAGATACGCAACCGCCGGCGTTAATCTTGGCAATATGTCGACGTTTCTGACACATCTATTGACGATTTCAACGCACAGTCAAGCAGCTTGATTGGCTGAGCCTGAGCTGTAGCACAGCTCAGGCTCAGCCAATCAAGCCGCTTGTATTCCAGCACATTGTTCGCGTATTTTTTTTTAAATAAAACTATCGACAAATATTTGCGAGATTAGCGCAGGCCGTAGTGTAATGTTAATATTCGTGAGTGCGAAAATACACGAAAATACGAACTGTCTCCAATGACGTAATGAAATTCCATAATAAAATAGCATGCTACATTTACACCGTGGTGCATTAATTCGAAATAATGATATATGTTGACGGCACTAATGAACACAACAGACACGTAAACTAGTGTATTTATAGGATAATCAAATATAATAGGTTACTTGATTTCTATGTAGATATAACTATATACCCGAGTTCCGCGCGACTGTAGGAGATATCGTTGCGCGGACGAACGAGCGACATTTATCCACACAGAAATTAAATAACCTTTTTATTATATACGTACATGATCCAGGGGCGGATCTGGATAGGGGCGGATCTATAGCAACCACCTCCCCCCCCCTCCCGTTCAGCCACATACATGTAGATCACGGTTTACCACCAATGGTAGTCTGAATTTAAATGCCGTAAAAACACCGGAAAGAGCATTTCGAAGATCTCGAAAATATGACAACCCCCTAGTTGCGAACGGTAACTCTTGCAATTACTCCCGTACCGTCCGTAGCTACGGGAGTAGAGTTAGAGTTACCTTCGCAAAAAGACAACCCCCCCCCCCTTTCCCTAAATACGTGATCCGCCCCTGACATCATTCGTGTTTTATATGCGCTTCAAAGAATATACAAAATGTAAATAAAATAAACACATTAGCGGTGATTCAGAAATATTTGTTTTGCGATGTGAAGCGTATTTCCGGTACTGACCAATATCAACTCACGAGACGTCAATATGGAAAAAATATTGACGTCTGGCGTTGCATAGTGTTTCAATGGGAAACGAAAGTACGTACTGCCGTATAATAACTCTCTTGTTGACACAATACATTCAGAATACTATTCTCGTGTCTTCTGAGATAAAGTTTATCATGCAATGCTAGGAAATGCGTAGGAATTCCGGGCCTCGCAGACTACCGTTTCTGAGCCGAGCCTGATATCAAAAGACACTAGCATACTGTCTGTTTCACGAAAGCTGCCCAAATTTTACGGCCATATAAACAATTCAAAAACCATATTTTTTCCGATAATATTAAATTTAAGGAAAATTTAAGAATGAGCCTTCTTTTTATTTCGTGAAATTTGGTCAAAAATTGATTTTATTGCGAAAACAAAATTTCCCCATGTTAAATCCCCATAGACATCTTCACTCCATGTTAAATCCCCATAGACATCTTCACGGAGTGAAGATGTCTATGGGGATTTAACATGGGGAAATTTTTTTAGAATTTCAAAAATACTGGACCGATTTTTAAAATTTAGACTCCTCCCACACTTCCTTACCACTTTTTCCCCCATGTTAAATTCCCATAGACAAATCAATTTTTCGCAATAAAATCAATATTTGACCGAATTTCACGAAATAAAAAGAAGGCTCATTCTTAAATTTTCCTTTAATTTAATATTATCGAAACAAATATGGTTTTTGAATTGTTTATATTTATGATTTGTTGTTGGCATTGCCAATTGATGTTCAGAAACGTGAATAATCTGTACAAGATTAACGGATGCGGCTGGGCATATTACGGCACGCGGGTGCAAACATTGAAGGGGTCTGTGGAAAAAGGGGGCTAAGTTCCTTAGGGACTTAGCCCCCTTTTTCCACTGACCCCCTTCAAGGTTCCCTACGTGCAATAAGCCCCCTTTTGTGGTGGCGTGTCACATAAATATAATCATTAAAATTACTTCGTCTACGGGATGTATCTGTGCAATATCAAAGTCACTTTACACAGATTTTGCGCCGTATACGTCGCTTTTAACGTAAACGTATGTGAAAGACTGACATACGGATTGGGATCGTAAAGATCAATTGGAATACATGTATGTAAATAGTTGATATTGTACAGAGTCCCACAGGGGACATGTTGTTGTTTTTTTTATTAATTCGTTCCCACGAAATAACAATTCGTTCACTCAATTTAACAATTCGTTCCCTCGAAGTTCTCAATTCGTTCCCACGATATAACAATTTGTTCCCTCGAATTAACAATTGGTTCCCACGAAATGACAATTCGTTCCATCAATTTAATAATTCGTTATCTCCCCTCGAATTAGCAATTCGTTCCCACGATATAACAATTCGTTCCCTCCCCTCGAATTAACAAATTGTTATTTCGAGGGAACGAATTGTTAAATTGAGGGAACGAATTGTTATTTCGTGGGAACGAATTGTTAATTCGTGGGAACGAATTGTTAAATTGAGGGAACGAATTGTTATTTCGTGGGAAGGAATTAATACAACAAAAGAAGTATACGTCCCCTTCGGGGCTCCGTAATACGGAACCGATATTCATTTCGTCTCAATGCCAAAGCCTGAAACAACCGCTTGCGTTTGTCTCGTCAGGATTATCCACGTTTCCGAGACTGTTATTGGCATTGCCAAATCGGAATCAAGCAAGTTGATTGTTTGAGAGCTGTAGCACAGCTCACGCCCAGCGAATCAAAGTGATTGACAAGATTAGCGCAGGCGGTAGTGTACATATGTATTCTCGACTTTTCGAGTGAGTGTTTCACGAAACCTGCCAAATTTTCACTGCTATATAAACAATGCAAAAACGATATTTGTTTCGATAATATTCAATTAAAGGAAAATTTAAGAATGAGCCTTCTTTTTATTTCGTGACTGACATTTGGTCAAATATTTATTTGGTCAAATATTTATTTGGTCAAATATTTATTTGGTCAAATATTTATTTGTTTTGGTCAAATATTTATTTGGTCAAATATTGATTTTATTACTAAAAATTGATTTGTCAAGGGAATTTAACATGGGGGGAAATGAGGTGGAGGAGCAGTGGGCGGAGTAAAACAATAAAACGCATCAAACGCGTCTTGTTAAGCTGCATTTGGTGGTCTCGGTACTTTGGCCCAAACTTCTGTCGTGTTTTGCGAAGAATCGATTCTTCGCAAAAACGACATAAGTATGTGCCGAACTCCCAGGACCACCAAATGCAGCTCATGAATGCGCGTTTGCTGCGCCATCTTTCATCAAAATCCGTTGCCTATTAAGAATAATATCAAATAATACTTACTTTGGAGTGGACGCGCTTTCAACATTTTGAGCCATTGTTGTTGTTGTTGTAGCCACGTGATCATGCATCTTGGCAAAGCATTAAGGCTATTTCAATTGTACATATACATGTATGTATTTTAAATATGCATTGACCGACCGTTATCAATAAGTATGGCTAAAGTTCGACTCATATGTTCGAACAAGCGGGCAAAAGGCACGTAGATGTTTTTATAACTGATTAAGAGCTGTGCGAACAGATCTGGGGCCCGTTTCACTAAACTTCGTGCAAATTTAGGAACTCTGGAAATTTCAATTGATGGATTTACAGTTATTGAGCATAGGCTGTATATGCCAGTCACAGCCACATTTCAAGTGACAGCATAAAATGCACATGGCGACACTTACTGTCTGTTTGACAATTTGCTGCCGATGTTACTTTTGAATATTAAAACACATCAATTTAAATCTAAAGAAAATATTTAAATGTAAGCACTTGTTCATCAATAGCAAATAATCACCCTCTCTAAAAAAAGTATATGATGAAATTCCATCAACATTGATTTTGATCCCATAAAACAAGTTTCTAATGATAATTTAACACGAGGAATAAAGGGGAGCTGGAGGGTCGATAAACGAAAACTTTGGGAAATTTACTCCGAAATTTGGCTAGATATGAAGATATTAAAGTTGGATTTTTGAAAATCGGTCCACAAATTCCAAAATTATTTAAAAACATCTATTTTTATCCCCCATGTTAAATTCCGATACGAAAATTGTGTTCTTGTTTTTTTCGCAACAAAATCGATAGATGATGCAATTTCAGCTAAAAAGAATTAGGGGTGCCGGATTTTGTTGTTATTTATCAAAAAGTACTTGCATTTAAACATTGTTTAGATTTAATGTGTTTAACCCTTTCAACCCTAAGGAACTGGAATGGACTGTGATATGCTAATGTTCCGACCAATCCAATGGTCACAAAATGATTTTCAGATTCGTCCATTTATGAAAAGGGGGTGTTTTTGTTCTAAGAAATATTAAAATTACTTTCAAAAAGTGCAGATCCTGATGAGACGGCTCGTTACGAGCCGGCTCATCTGGATCTGCACTTTTTGCATAAACCGCTATAGCGGGATTTCGGGTTCAAAGGGTTAATAGCCAAAAGTCCATCGGCAGCACACCGTAGAACAGACAGTACGTATTATCATAACTCTCTGGGCGCCCTAACTAAAACGACGTGTTATTACTTCCGTCAGTTGGGTTTCCATATATGGTGCATGCACAATTATTGCGCAATAACTGTCTCGTCTGCCAAGCTTGCCAGCTGCATGGACGTGTCTCGTGGAATATTACCATCGTTAAAATAACTCCATGGTGTCTTTCCGTGACCGCCAATCGCTATAGACTAGACAATTCCACAGTGGCCACTGCTGAGCAAGTGCCAATGGGTTCGGCTTATTTATGCAATCTTTGATATTGTTTTTCAGTGGAACCTCTCTAAACCGGACACCCTGTTCAGAGAGATTTTACTGTAAAACAAGCATGTAACTACTTGGAGACAACCGTGCTTTGCGATCATGAACAGACATTATCATCGGAGATAAATGACAATGAAAATTAAGCAAAACTGAATGTTCTCTTTATCCAGTTTAGAGAGGGTCGACTGTATAAACTATACACGTGTTTCAGGGTGTGTATATAAAACATGTTAACTCTTTCAACCGTGGATATCATGCATTGGCTTTTTCATAGTAATTTTCGACAACTTCATTAATGACAATGAATTTGTTTAGAGGTGCATACTAATGACAAATGCTGCAGATCCTGATAAGGCGGTTCGTTACGAGCCAGATCATCTGGATATACAGTGTTTGCACATATTGATGTTCTGGCCTCTAGGGTTGAAAGGGTTAACTGAATCATGTTTTCGTACATTCCTTTCATTTGGACAAGATAACAATACTTCTCAAACAGGCATGGGAATATTCCACCAAAATAGTTTTTAGCGTTAATATAGCGTTGAATTTACGATACGACGCTGTATTCGACGCTGTATTCGACGCTACGCTGTATTCGACGCTGTATTCGGCGCTACGCTGTATTCGACGCTGTATTCGACGCTACGCTGTATTCGACGCTGTATTCGGCGCTACGCTGTATTCGACGATGAATTCGACGCTGTATTCGACGCTACGCTGTATTCGACGCTGTATTCGACGCTACGCTGTATTCGACGCTGAATTCGACGCTGTATTCGACCCGAGTAGGAGTCCCTGCATATGTTACGTGTATATTACAATACCTGCCCTTTCTGGCATCAGAAATGCTCCAGTATATACTGCGATGTTTGGTACCATGTAGGTTGAATCGGGCACACCGTACAGACGGTATAGACATGTCGAATTACATGTGCTGTCTGATTCAAGTTTTTCTGCCGACGAACTTTTGGCTTTAAACACATTAAATCTAAAAATAAATTTAAATGTCAGCAGTATTTCATCAATAACAAAAACGTCACCCTCCCCAAAAAAAGTTGATGAAATTCTATCAAATATTGATTTTATTGCGAAAACAACGATTTTCCTTTGGGAATTTAACGTTGGTGCTAAAAATAGATTTTTTGAACCGATTTTCAAAATCAAATCTAGTTATATCATTTCCAAGCTTTCTCGACAGGTTTCGGAGTCAATTTCCAAAATGTTTCGTTTTTCGTCACTCTTCACATTGCAATAAAATCAATATATGATGGAATTTCATCAAATCAAAAAATTTGGGGTGTGACTTTTTTTTTATTGATGAAAAAATACTTACATTTAAATATTTCTGAGATTGAATGTCTCATACACGTCAGGTAAAGACTTTATATTGTCAGGTGCATGTATGAAGCTAACTCCAAGATGGCCGCCAGATATCCACGGTCTCGCAACAAATAGTTTGGTGAAATCGGCTACTGCTCTCATTTCTGTAGCCTATTTCACCAACATTGCAAAGTATACTTTTCTAGCAAAGTATACTTTGAGGGAGTAATCATTTATTTTTCCTGAAATGCATTATTTCATATAGAACTAACAACTGCATATATTACATGATTAAAAGTATGCATAATTATTATACTGACTTTATTACATTATCACAGCCAAAATGGCTGTGATAATGTAATAAATTCAGCATAATAAAAAATTATAAATTTATCCTAAAATTGAAAATTTCTCCCTCAAAGTATGCTTTGCTAGAAAAGTATACTTGGCAATGTTGGTAAAATCTTTTGTACTAATGGCTAGTTTCATCGTTGTGTCGTATTTGAAGGATACGGAGCCCCGCAGAGGACATGGATTTTTTTATTAATTCGTTCCCACGAAATAACAATTCGTTCCCTCAATTTAACAATTCGCTCCCTCGAATTAACAATTCGTTCCCACGAAATAACAATTCGTTCCCTCAAATTAACAATTCGTTCCCATGAAATAACAATTCGTTACCACGATATAACGATTCGTTCCCGCGAATTAACAATTTGTTCCCACGAAATGACAATAAATTGTTAATTCGAGGGAACGAATTGTTATATCGTGAGAACGAATTGTTATATCGTGGGAACGAACTGTTATATCGTGGGAACGAATTGTTAATTCGTGGAAACGAATTGTTACATTGAGGGAACGAATTGTTATTTCGTGGGAACGAATTAATAAAAAAGAATTCTACGTCAACTACTGGGCTCCATAGTACTGGAACTGTCCGCACTATGTGTACGCAATTTAGATTGTGTCCATGTTTTGTCATCAAATCTATACAAATTCTCACATAGATGGCTAACCATGCAGTGCATTCGGGTGACATTGACATTGACCTTGGTAACCATGACTTCCGTGTCGACAATTTTGGACGTACAGTCGAACCTCCCCGAACGGCCACCTCTCTGCAACAGCCACCTCTCTGTAACAGCCGCTATTTTATATCCCAAATGGATGATTTCCTCTATATCTAACCCTTACACTGCTAAGCATGAAAATTGTCGTTTGATGTTGATTTTGCATTCTTTCTCAATAAAAAACATATTTTGACAGCATTTTAGAATCATTTCCATTGGAAATGATTCTAAAATGCTGTCAAAACATGTTTTTATTGAGAATTATTGAAGAAAATAAATAAACATCAGACGATACAATTGTATTCAGCATTAACCTCCCTACAACAGCCACCTCTCTATAACAGCCACGTTTGCCTCTTCCCATGGGGGGCTGTTGTAGAGAGGTTGCACTGTACATCCAAATGTTGAATATGTCGTGATCCGTTAGTCTCATCATTACGGTACCAAACTTCATCAGTGGCATTTAAAGTGTTGCATATTCGTCACAATCTTCTTACTTCAATTTGTAATTTTAATCATAAAGCTTTCATGATTGGCCTAATCTGTAGCAAATTGCAAAGCATACTTATCTAGTAAAGTGTACTTTGACGGAGTAATCCATTTACTATTCTATAATTCCAGCACAAAAGTATTTACACAATTCCCTAACATTTGATTGGCCCGTAGCAAGTCTCTGTCAAAAATGTATATCCCTGTAAACTCCCACGCCGAACTACTTTCCGTAACCGTGAGGCGCAGTTACAATAATTCTTAAGAAAACGGAAAATAAACTCATTTTTTTTCTTGATGAATTTATTTCAAATGCTGGAATTATAAGGAATTAATGCCCTTTTTGTGGAATTTATCGGGGATATAAACTTGGAAAAGTCGCGGGAATACTGGAAGAGGCCTTAAAAAATTACAATTTTCGAAAAAAATAAAAAAAAATAAATTCTTTTTTTTTTCTTTTTTTTTTCCCGAAAATTGTAATTTTTTATCGCTTCGTCCAGTATTCCCGCGACTTTTCCAAGTTCATACCCCGATAAATTCCACAAAAAGGCCATTCATTCCTATTCTATTTAATATGCATTACACGAGTTTGCTGATTCCATAAGAAACGAGGGTATGTCTAGATGTCTTATGAAATCAGTCAATGAGTTTAAAGGTACATGCCCACTCAGTAGGCACAAACTGTTATTTATTATAGAGACACCATCTGAGACATTTTCTGGAAAGATAAAAAGTCATTACCCCACGTATTGATTGGAATTATTATACAGAAGGACTCCTCGCAAACTTTAAACAGACCGAATGTATTGCGTACCCCAGTGAACGCAACGGTCCATGGTTGTATTACTTATATTTACACTGCATTTTCTGATAAAAATGTAAATAACTAAATATGGCGTTAAAATTAAGAATAGTCTTGTTTTACGTCATTTTGTCGCACTTCCTGGAACAGCGACGCTGCCGGTCAATAGCTTGCCGTTATTGACAACCGTGTAGAAATTAATGACGCCAAACGAACTTTAACCAATCAACAAGATATGTAGCCCAATAACGATCTTTATTATATACCTACCCATGGAATACATAGTTATACGATGTAAATAAAAGTCATATGTTCTCATCGATGAAATAAACAACTTCCGGTGAAAATACGACTACTTCCGCTATCTATATTCATAACACGCATCTGCAGTTATATGCTGCAAATACACATTCATTACCGTATACAGTCTAAAAACTGCTAATTTCCATGGAGCGGTATATAATAAATAGAATATTCATATTTTTGCAACGAATATGACATATATGTTCATCTCGTGGTGTGAAATGTCCACATTTCACACCACTCGATGAACATATATGTCATATTCGTTCCAAAAATATGAATATCCTCTATATTCCTTGTAGCACGACATGTGTGTCATTGGTGGATTGGCGAACAGTGCAGATCCTGATCAGACTGTGCGGATACATAGGCTGGTCAGGATCTATACTGGTCGGTCAATACTGATAGTCACAGGTAGTCGGCGTGTTTCGGCTTTCATCGGTATAGCCCTATATATATGAACAGGACTTCTAACTTTGGTCGGACACGACCTCGTATTATAACAAATTCCGCTATTTTACTAACGCTAATGTGAATATTTTGGCGGAAAGTGCACATGTTCATTTGAGAGTTACTGCTATCTTGCTAAAATAACATAGTTACATGTAGAACATATTTATGCAAATAATATAGAATTACATCTCCTTTTCCTAGGTCGGACACAACCTCGTATCATAACAACCGAAATAATGTGTTTACGGCTCTAACGTAAATAGTGTAGTGGCAAGTTCATATGATCATTTGAGAATTATCGATATCCTGCAGAAATACATAGAATGCATAGAAAATTACAATTTTAAACATGTTATTTTTATTTATGATACGAGGTCGTGTTCGACCAAAGTTAGAAGTTATACAGATGAAAGCCGAAGCACGCCGAATGCCTGTGGCTTTGATATGGTCGTTGCTCAGTCTATGCCAAATCTACGGTTTGACATCCAGAACAATTGTCGACAATGTGCTCGGAAAGTGATTAAGATCAACCGATATTGACACCGACTAAAAAACAATGCTATGAACGTGTTTCGCAAATTAAATGTTGCATAAACAAATCACAATGGATAAACAAATCATGCTATTGATTGTTGTCCTAAATTGCATTGTGATATGAGAATGGAGAAAGTCTGACTTATGACCTTCGTTACCAGTGCAGGGAAATAGCCCATTTCACCAACATTGCTAAGCACACTTATGTACCTCAGTGAACTTTGTGGGAATAAAAAGAGTGACTTTAAAACAATGTACATTATATTAGTTCATATAGAACAAACCTAATTTTATATTTGATCTTTAAACTGATATATTATTCATATAATGTATTTATTTAAGGAATAAAACAATGGGCTGTTGTGTTTACTGTAGTAAGAAACACATTTGGTCTGTTTGACGTGCGTGGAGTGCTTCTATAATTTATGTTGTCACCACTCATTTGAACCGTCTCGTCGAGACGGCGGTTCAAATGAGTGGTCACAACATATTGAAGGACTCCTCGCAAACGTTAAACCGACCAAATGTTTTTCATACTGCAGTAAACAAGAACTCCACGCACCTTAAACATACCAAATGGTTTTCTTACTACAGTAAACGAAACTGCCCATGCTTTTATTAATTATATTTACACTGTATTTTCGGATAGTTTTAATGATGTAAATAAACCAATTACGGCGTTAAAATAGCGACGTAATAGCGTGACGTTATTGGCAACGACGATGAACGAAAAAATTATCGAACGCTTAAGATAAATAAATTTGCACGTGTATCCCGTTTTGACCTATATCTCCACCGGTCTCAAACTCAATAAGCCCCATTTCTCCACTCGCAGCGGCCACGATTAATGATGAAATCCATGCTCCTCCATGGGTAAGATCGTTGAGAATGAAGATGCGTGTCACCGATAACCGTGATAGCCTGTCAGTGCGGCGACAACGCCGAAATGAGTCGATTCTTGCGTGATACATGTAGTCCAATTTGAAACATTTAATGAGTCCAGATCACCGCGTTCGTGTACAGTGAAACCTATCTAAACCGGACATCCTCCCCAGGATGTCCGGTTTAGATAGGTTTCACTGTAAATCAGGCATTTGATAATTCTGAGCCATAGTTGTGTGCTATGTGTGTACTAATTAGGAGTTAGTATCTTCTAATTATGAATTATAATCTCCTAATTAGGATTTAGTATCTCATCATTAGGACGTATTATCTGTGTCAATGCTAACACATGTTTTATCTCCTAATTAGGAGATACTCCAATTAGGAGATACTAACTCCTAATTAAGAGATACTAACTCCTAATTAGGAGACAATACGTCATAATTAGGACATATTAAGTCCTAAGTAGGAGATAGTAAGTCCTCATTAGGAGATAATATCTCCTAATTAGGAGTTACTATCTCCTCAGTACTAATTAGGAGATACAAATATTTTAGCATTGGCTCCAGGACGCTTCCATTCATAGTAAATATAGCGACTAGTACAGGGAGGAATTTTTTTGGAAAACCTAATTATTGTACTATACGTATTTGTCATCATCCATAGTTTCATTCTATAGCCCAACATAAATCAAGGTCAAATGACTTTGCGTCAGAATTATTTTTTTTAATCTAAAACACTTTTGAGGGATACATTTATGAGTGCTACTGATTTCTCTTTTCCTCCAGCCAATGACCTTTATACACACATATATCTAATGGTGATAATGTCATCGTATTTGTTTCCATCAGTTAACGAGATTTGTTTTGACATAATACGTATTGACTGATTACAAGTGTTCATATCTTGTATATCGAGTATATACAGCGGGTTGAGAACTACTTGCACTCACTTGCACTCACTCACTTCGAACAATGCCAGAACAATGTCACATGACGTTAGCGAATGACGCCTGGTGTAAAGACGCAACTTAAACAAATGCACGTGCTTTTCCTCAAACGAAAACTATTTCCCTATTTCGTGGCATAAACTATTAGCTAGTACATGCATGTATGATGCCATGCTAGTGTCTTTTGATATCAAGTTTACAAGGCTCGGCTTGGAAACGGTAGGAATTCCTCGGCGAGTCTCGGAATTTCTACGCGTTTCCTAGCCTTGCATAATGACTTTGATATCACTGTATTGTGGTATTCTCTCTCTCTATATATATAGAGAGGATCGTGCCTGAGTGATGATTTAAAGGTACATGCCCACTCAGTAGGCACAAAATGTTCTTTATAGGAATTAAATATTAAGTGTATAATTGTGTCACTATTCCACCAGTTCAAAAAATTACAAGTGCCCGCTATACAGATATAATCATTTAGTAATATTTATTTTACTGATAGTGACGCGCGGTGGTATCAGGCTATTTCATATGCAAATGAGGCATGATATTTATACTAATTAAATGCGTCACCTGAAAAAAATAATATTTTCGACAGATTATGATGTATGATTTTTGCACATCAAAAAATAAATACAGAGAATAAATAGTAATGTCCGTTAACATTTTAAGGAAACACGGTTATCGTCCCTGATCTCAGTGTGGAAATGTACGTCTGATATAAAATGTATAATAATGCCAATCAATACGTGAGGTAATGGTGAATGAATATTTATTTTGCCAGAAAATTTCACAGATGATGTCTCTGATATAAAGAAAATATGTCTACTGAGTGGGCATGTACCTTGATAACATGATATTTATTAAACGAGTTTACTGATATCATAACAAACGAGGCTACGAAATCCGTCAACGAGTTTAATAAATATCATGTTAAATAAACACAAATGTTAGATTGTATTTATTTCATAAGCACATCATCATAATTTGAAGCTGTATTTATTATCCAACATGTTTTCTGTTGCGGGCTCATTTGCATATTTATTATGTTATATGCTTTTTATTACACTGTGTTATTAAACTGTGAAAGTTCATTTTAAGCAATAAAATACATGAATCGCAGAACCTTTCTAAACCGGAAACCCTTAAACTCTCGTTACTGTTTAACTTACTGCTTGTGGTGTAAGTGTATGATCATGTTTATCGAGCACACAAGCATGCATTGTGCACAGGTTTAAGTAACGAACCAAGGTATATACATTCATTAAATATACATAAAACCATCAATAAGTGAGAGAACAAAATAAGCTAACATTTTTTTACTCCATCTTATAACAAATTAATGTGTTTCGGTCGAGGGAGTAAATCATTTTTAGCTTATTTTTTGTCTCACTTATTGATGTTTTTTTTTGTATATTTAATGTACATGTATTTATAGGCCATGGTCCGTCACGGCAACCTGTGACACTGTAGCGCCCATATACATGAAAACACATCTTGGTATTTCATTAGAATTGTCTCCAAGGAGACAATTCTAATGAAATACAAAGATGTGTATGTACATACACAGCCGCATGCGTTAATCTTGCCCTGTTCCAACGTTTCTGAACATCTATTGACAATCTCAACTCGCAATCAAGCAGGTTGACTGGCTGTGCCTGAGCTGTAGCACAGCTCAGGCTCAGCCAATCAACATGCTTGCATTCAAACATAATGTTTAAGCCTTCTGAAAGAAAACAATTTAAAACTATTGACAAGGTTAGCGCAGGCGGTGGTGTACGATTTCAACGACAGAACAATTGAACTCGCCTATCGATTCTAAGTTTCAAATGCCAAATGCAAAAAGCAAAATATTTCGAAGAAATTACCGACATTTGTTCATTCTCAATCATGATTAATTTTGTTCTAAGTGATGTTATGCTTTTCACTGTCTTCCGCAGTTTAACCTGAGTTTGACGCGAAACATCATAAAAAGAATGCACGCGTCGTGATCAAGCTACATGAGTATCAAGGTGGGGGATCACGTGGTTTCCGAATGGCATGACGTCATGTTTTTTAGATGTGTTTACAGTATATTTCCTTTAATATCTTGCTAATGGAATGACATATTTTTATGAAATATACCGCAGCAAATGCAGTACACGTTGCCCTTTATTGTATAGGCGACTTTAAAGGTACATGCCCACGCAGTAGGTTGTAATATAGTGATGCAGATACTTTTGTATATTCTGTACGTATGACATTTTCTGGTAAAATAAACATTCATTCACCATTACCACACGTATTGATTGGCATTATTATACATTTTATTTTAGACGAAAAATTTCACACTGATATCAGGGGCGATAACCGTGTTTCCTTAAAATGTTAACGGACATTACTATTTAATCTCTCTATTTATGTTTTTGATGTGCAATGATCATACTTTATAATCTGTCGAAAAAAATATTTTTTCAGGTGACGCATTTCATTAGTATAAATAAATAAAAATTATCATGCCTCATTTGCATATGAAAATAGCCTGATACCAACGCGCGTCACTATCAGTAAAATAATCATTACTAAATGATTATATCTGTTTTCCGGACATTTGTAATTTTTAGAACTGGTGGAATAGTGACACAATTATACACTTATTTAATTCCTATACAGTACAGTTTGTGCTTACTGAGTGGGCATGTACCTTTAATCTCATAATTATGTCGTTTTGACGAAGAATCGGTTACCGTAAATGTAAATACAAACTAGAGCACGTGAATGTAAGAAATAAACGGTACTCGATTCCTTGTGAAATTTATAAGTTATTGTAAAGAAATTTCAGAGCACCCATAAAACACATATGCCATTGTATTTGGTGCGCTACATATCATCAAAATCCGTCCGTTTGTTAAAATATGCTGTAAAAATGACGTCACAGATTACGTCACGTCGGAAAATCGGGTTCCGAAACCATATGATCATACACCTTGAGTATGTTACTTGATCAGGTGGTACACTGGTTACAAATCCAATAAGCCCTATTTCTCCAGTCACAGCCACGAATTATGCAATGTCCATTTATCAGAGTTGATCTACGTGAATGTGAAATATGCACGATCAGACAGATAATGGGGACCGTTTTAACTTCGTACGACTAAAATGTTCGTAAGTGTTAATTTAGGATCGTCTGGAAATTTCAATTGATGGATTTACATTTATTGAACATAAGCTGCAAATGCAGCCTATGTTCAATAAAAGTAAATCCATTAATTGTTTATGAAGCGACTAAATAGGATCGGAGAAACAATACCGAAACATTATCAAACTAATTTTATAAAACAGTTTAAAATCAAAGATTCGTTGACGGATATGCGTCTACGATATCACTTTTAACGAAGAAATTGGAAAATTATTAGAAGAAATTGAAAATTATTGAACAGAAAAAAAAAAAAACTATTAGAGAAAATGGATAATACAATACAATTGGAATTGAAATTTTTTAATAAATGTGTTGAAGAAGTTTATGAAGCTTATGGTTATAATCCTATATATAACTTCTATAAAATGAGAACACTAGGCATATCGAATATATGAAATACCACGTAATTTAATTACGCTTCCGATAAAAACGTACATTTTGTAAACATTATTTTGTTATGAGATATCGCACAGCTTCTTACGTACAAAGTCACATAGCTTGTCTCATAATTATGTGAAACGCCATGTGATTTCGTACCTGAAAAACTATGCGATTTTCCATGAAAAATATTTTCAGAAGCTGTGATATTTTCTGTAAATGACGTCACAAGATGACCAGATTTTCGAATACCGCATTTGCTATGAAAATTTCGCCAAATGTCGACGTCATGTAAGGAAACTATTGTAACGATATGTTGTTCAAGGTTCATATCGGTGTGACGGACATGTTGATAAAGCAGATAATTCTGATGCCACAGCATTAATTAAATGTCATCCGTAGAATATATAAGGCCGTCCGTTTGGATTGTCTGGGGAGTGTACAAACTGCTCGCTTAGCGGTATACACTCACGTTGGTTGGTCGTAAGGTTGGACCCACGCCGGGTCGCCTTATGGCGCATTTGATAGTCTGGGTATGGGTGCTAACTCTGAGACATTGCCGAGCACATCCCGTTTCCGTGCCGCGCCAGATATGTTTTCCCATTCACGGCACTAACCTACTATTCTATTTATCCCGTCAACACCTACAAATGGCTGTAAAATGCAAAAAAATTGTATTCACTGGATATCAAAAATGTTTCACGTGCATCGTGTTTCACGGCACATACGCACTGTGTTGACGGGATAAAAGTATTTATCCCGTCAACACAGTGCGTATGTGCCGTGAAACACGGTGCCGTGAAACATTTTTGATATCCTGTCAATACGACCTACTCACTGCTTATGAATATGTGCAGTTGCTGGGGTTATTTATTTGCATTTTAAAGCCATTTGTATGTGTTGACGGGATACATAGAATAGTAGGTTAGTGCCGTGAATGGAGAGCCTCGCCCTTCCCGTTTCCTGAGCCTTGCCAGATATGTTTTCCCATTCACGGCACTAACCTACTATTCTCTATACTACTCCGTTGTTCGTGTAGTTGCAAGTCAGATGTGATAACAACAACGTTACTCTATCGTCAATAGTTTTCATGAGATATCGCACCTCGAAGTACGAAATACCATGGCTTGTCTCATATGCGGCTGTGACTGGAGAAATAATGCCTATGGATTTTGCGGCCAGTGTATTTCCAGATTAGACTGTGCATCCGCCATTCCATTCCTTTCCATTCCGATAAATATTTTTTGTTGGAAGCATGACGGGTGGTTCACCCGTCATGCTTCCAACAAACAATATTTATCGTTACATGTATCACGGTACAGGTGTGTGCAACAATTAATTAGGAGCTACACTGGTCACAAATCCCATAAGCCCCATTTCTCCAGTCACAGCCACGTATATAAAGTCAAAAGTTAACAGAACATTCAGAGTACATAATTCTGCATGTACTCCGAAAATTATGTTAATTTGTAACGCCATTTACGGAAAATATAGTAAATTTTGTAAACGTATTTAATGAAATTACGCAGATGTCCGAAGGTACAAAATCGCATGGCGTGTCGCATATGTAAATGAGGTTGCCATATTAATGGAAGCACATTGTAAACCGTTTACCATGATGCAACGATACATTTAGCCACGATCGCGTGCCATTAGGGAAATATTCACCCCGAATGGGAAATTGGCAACTTGCCATTTGCGTGCAGATTACATTTTGTAGCAACGTTCTGCCAGGCAAACGGAAACGCGTGACGGGAAAGTCCGCAGATTATAATTTCGCCAACCACTAGTGAAATAATCGTGATTTACAAACACCGCAGTAAAGTTTCTTCTAATTTGTGACTGGGGAAATTTATCGAGTTGGTGACGATACAGACCCAGACCATACTGATCAAGGTACACAGTCAATGTGCATGATCACGTGGTTATAACAACAACAACAGCGGCTGAACGTGTTGAAATCTTGCCCACTCCAAAGTAAGCATTAGTTGATATTTTCCTTAATATGAAACGGATTTTGATGAAATATGGCGCAGCAAACGCGTCTTCATGAGCAGCTGCATTTGGTCGTCCATGGAGTTCGGCACAGACTTACGTCGTTTTTGCGAAGAATCGATTTCCGTGTCTACCGACACGGAAATCGATTCTTCACAAAAACGACAAAAGTTTGGGCAAAAGTACAGAGACCACCAAATGCAGCTTAACAAGACGCGTTTGATGCGCCATATTTCATCAAAATCCGTTACTTATAAGGACACTATAAAAGAATATGTACATGTACTTTGAATCGGATGTATTCTGGAAGTTGCAGTACTGGTTGTTGTTGTTAGTACCACGTGAGCATACACCTTGACAGTGTGTGCCGTTCAATCAATTATAAATCTTTCGTTGCAGTTGGTTTGTTGCGTTATATATTAAAGGTACATGCCCACTCAGTAGGGACAAACTGTTCTTTATATCAGGGACATCCTCCGAGATATATTTTTGCAAAATAAGCATTCATTCACCATTACCCCACGTATTGATTGGCATTATTATACATTCTTAGAACTGGTGAAATGGTGACACAATTATACACTTGTTTAATTCATATAAAGAACATTTTGTGTCTACTGAGTGGGTATGTACCTTTAAGGATCATCGTTTGATTAAAAAATAATTGCTTCCTAACTGTGATAGGATATATATAACATATATGTGAACATTAGCTTGTTACTGTATACTGTATGGCACATTGAGTTGCTTCATCAGTCATCAATATGATAGTGTGTACAAGCCACCATTCAGTTTTACCTGTTGTTGCGGTTGACACATACGGGAAATAATATGAAAAAATACAATTTAGTGCAACATCTTCCACAGATGTTAAACAACAACCTCCTGTGAGTTTTTTTCATCACACGTGTATACAAAGTCTGATTTCTGAAGTGTTTGTTGACATGTTGTTATTTTTTTTGAGAATCCAGTAACGGCTGTGTAACAGTCAGATAAATACACAGTGCTGTCAATATAAACATGTATTATATACATACCCATGAAATACATAGTTATGCGATGTAAATAAAAGTCGTATGTTCTCATCGATGAAATAACAACTTCCGGTGAAAATACGACTACTTCCCCTATCTATATTCATAACGCGCATCTGAAAGAAAACAACGCAAACAGGCTGCAAATACACATTCATTACCGTATACAGTCTAAAAAACAACAACAAGTACTGAAACTTCCAGAATCCATCCGATTCAAAGTACGTATTCTTTTATAATGGCCTTATTACGTAACGGATTTTGATGAAACATGGCGCATCAAACGCGTCTTGTTAAGCTGCATTTGGTGGTCTCTGTACTTTAAACTTCGATTCTTCGCAAAAATGACATAAGTCTGTGCTGAACTCCCTGGACGACCAAATGCAGCTCATGAAGACGCGTTTGCTGCGCAAAATCTCATCAAAATCCGTTTCATATTAAGGAAAATATCAAATAATACTTACTTTGGAGTGGGCAAGATTTCAACACTTTCAGCCACTGTTGTTGTTGTTATAGCCACGTGAGCATGCACCTTGAATGTGTACACTAACAATGAACTGTGCAACACTTTGAAATTGATGGGAGAAATACTCAGATATCTCGTATTTTGTATAGTGTTCTGGCATAATAGTTATCGCACGCCGTTGTCATATCTGTCTATGATGCATTGCACCACATGCGATTACTTGGAGATGGAAATTCAATGTACCATATGCATGATATAGTATACAGTAACAAGACAATATTAACATACCTTATATTCATATATCACATCACGCTTATGACGCATTAATGATTGGAGCCAAGTTTCTATGACCTAATTCCTTAAACTTAATTTAGCGGTAGACGGCTCAATATTATAATTGTACTACATGTATCAACTTCATGTCATCCTCTGCAATCAGTGGTCGATGTTATAACTATTGTTCTGTACTCAATTCAGAGACGTGCTCAGCCCAGTTGACTCAAATTCATAAGAATGCCTCGTGAAAACCACTGACACTCTGTGGTACATATAGAGAATAGTAGGTTAGTGTCGTGAATGGGAAAAAATATCCGGCAAGGCTCAAGAATATCTTTATTTCTCATCAGAAGTACACGTTGTGACCACTCATTTGAACCGTCTCGCGGAGACGGTTCAAATGAGTGGTCACAACATATACTTTGGTTCAGAAATAAGGAAAATATATAGAGAATAGTAGGTTAGTGTCGTGAATGGGAAAAAATATCCGGCAAGGCTCTAGAATTTCTTTATTTCTCATCAGAAGTATATGTCGTGATCACTCATTTGAACCGTCTCGCCGAGACAGTTCAAATGAGTGGTCACAACATATACTTTGGTTCAGAAATAAGGAAAATAGATAGAGTATAGTAGGTTAGTGCCGTGAATGGGAAAAAATATCTGACAAGGCTCAGGAAACGGGATGGGCGAGGCTCTGCCGAGCACATCCCGTTTCCGTGCCGCGCCAGATATTTTTTCCCATTCACGGCACTAACTTACTATTCTATTTATCCCGTCAACACCTACAAATGGCTGTAAAATGCAAAAATAGTATTGACTGGATATCAAAAATGTTTCACGGCACCGTGTTTCACGGCACATACGCACTGTGTTGACGGGACAAATATGAATGATAAAAACCTCTTAATTCATACCCAATTTTGCTCGATATTAAATATCTACAAGGTAGAACATTCGCCATCTTTTCAACCAACGGAAGTGGTACTATTGTTCCTTGGGCCCGGCTCTCTAATTCAGTAATTGTAACGCGCGCACGAAAGCCGAGTTCAGGGTCCCGGCCTTCGCGCGCGTTAAAATTACTGAATTAACGAGCCGGGCCTAAGGTAAATAATCCACTTCCGTTGGTTGACAATATAGCGAGTGTCGTACCTTGTGGATATTTAAAGGTACATGCCCAGTAGGCACAGACACTGTTCTTTATATCAGAGATACCATCTGATACATTTTCTGGCAAAATAAACATTCATTCACCATTACCCCACGTATTGATTGGCATTATTATACATTTTATATCCGACGTAAAATTCCACACTGTTATCAGGGGCGATAACCGTGTTTCCTTAAAATGTTAACGGACGTTACTATTTATTATCTGTATTTAATTTTTGATGTTCAATGATCATACTTTATAATATGTGAAAAATATTGTTTTTCATGTGACACATTTAATTTGTATAAATAATTAAAAAAAGATCGTGCCTCATTTGCATATGATAATAGCCTGATACCACCGCGAGTCACTATCAGCAAAATAAATATTACTAAATAGAGAATATTAGTATAGTGTCATGAACGTGAATAAATATCTGTCGAGGCTGAGAAATCAGGATGGGCGAGGCTTGCCGAGCACATCCTGATTTCGAGCCGAGTCAGATATTTATTCACGTTCATGACACTATAATAATATTCTATTTATCCCGTTAACCACATCAAAGTTGTTCAAACGTCACTATCAGCAAAATAAATATTACTAAATGATTATATCTGTATAGCGGGCACTCATAATTTTTAGAACTGGTGGAATAGTGACACAATTATACACTTATTGAATTCCTATAAAGAACATGTTGTGCCTACTGAGTGGGCATGTACCTTTAATATTGGAGTGACATTGGGTATGATTTCCATAGGTTTTTGTCGTTCATACCACAACGTGTTCTGCATAATTGTATAACCATGTGTAAGGGCCATTATAGGCAAAATTGCAGTAAACCTGATATGCAACAAAAAACATAATCTGTATCGGGCTGCATGTCTGGCGATGTTCTGGGATGAGTCCAGTAACACATTTGATAACCTCAGACCTTATAAGTACGAATTTTAACAATTCAAACATACCACATAGCACACATGGCTGAAGTCTATGAAACAATAACGAAGTGGTTGTAGAATGCTATGCAGGATTGTTCTAAATTTTCTAAATCCTAGTAGCGATGGAATGCGCATGCGCATCTACAAATGTTGGAGTGGACGCCAATTAAAGAGTTACTGGAAGTTGTCGGTGTTTTCTCCAGTGCGTATACAATCCTATGCGCATACACAATTGAAACCGTGAACGAACAGTTACTGTAAGTATGGGGTTAAGGGGCCCGTTTCACTAAACTTCGTACGACAAAAATGTTCGTAAGTGCAAAATTATGATAGTCTGTAAATTGCACATTAACAATGTTTTCTAGTAAATAATTATTGGATTTACATTTATTGAGCATAGGCTGCAGATGCAGCCTATGCTCAATACATGTAAATCCATCAATTTAAATTTCCAGACGTTTCTAAAGTTGCACTTACGAACATTTCAGTCGTACGAAGTTTAGTGAAACGTCCCCCAGTTGACGAAGATGACATTGTGCGATTTTGCATGAACTGCATATACAGAAAATGTTATGTATATGGCGTAAACGGTGACTAAATGTTCACAGCAAATGCGGAATTCCATTCCACATTTATATTTCCTCATTTGCTCTGACCATTTCGTCAAGTTTGCGGAATATATGAACAAAATAATGTCCATTATTCATAGCACATTATTGTCGTACATTCCAAGACCAAATGAAACATACATTTACGTTCGATTAAATGTCAAATACAACGCAGAGTGGTGTTAAATGGCACTGTATCTCATAGAAACCGCAGAAATTAATGAAATATATGTGGCTATGACTTGAGAGATGGGGCTTATGGGTTTTGTGACCAGTGTTGCTCCCGATCAAATAGCACACTCCCGTATCCTGATAACTATATTTTGTTCTTTTTAGAACCATGACGGGTGTTCTCTTGATGGAATATCGAACAGTGCAGATCCTGATCAGACTGTGCGGATGCACAGGCTGATCCGGATCTACACTGGTCGCAAAACCCATAGGCCCCATTTCTCCACTCACAGCCAAAAATTAGTAAAGTGAAAGTGTTTGCAGACTGATATCATACACACACCTCTGATCCCAAGTTTTTTCACATACTAAGACGAAATAATTAGTTCTTGATCTATATACAACACGGGCATGTGTATCACTAAGCTAATCCCTTCGGTTCAGTAATTATCCAAGGGTCGTGGGTTCGAGCCTGACTAGCGGCGTGCGTTGTGTCCTTGAGCAAGACACTTTATCCACACTGCTCCAGTTCACCCAGCTGTAAATGGGTACCGATAATTCGTAGTTGCTCTGTAAATACGAATTACCGGCTTCTCTCAAAGAATCTCTACCTCCGTTCTTTCTCCCATTCTTGGGAGACGGCATGCAAGGTCCTAGAGCCAGTGCCGCCGTTAAATATAAGCTAAAAAAAAAAAAAAAAAAAAAGTTCAGTAATTGTTAATAATAAAGCAAATTAATTAGCTTTGCGAACAAACAATTTGTGCACTCGACGGGTAATACATTTAACACAATTAAAGGTACATGCCCACTCCTTAGTAGGCACACAATGTTCTTTATATGAATTATATAAGTGTATAATTGTGTCACTATTCCACAAGTTCTAAAAATTACGAGTGCTCGCTATACAGATATAATCATTTAGTAATATTTATTTTACTGATAGTGACTCGCGGTGGTATCAGGCTATTTTCATTTGCAAATGAGGCATGATATATTTTAATTATTTATATTAATTAAATCCATCACATGAAAAAAGAGTATGTTCGACATATTATAAAGTATGATCATTGCACATCCAAAAATAAATACAGAGAATAAATTGTCATGTCCGTTAACATTTTAAGGAAACACTGTTATCGCCCTTGAAATCAATGTGGAAATTTACATCTGACATAAAGTGATAATAATGCCTATCAATACGTGGGATAATTATGAATGCATGTCTATTTTTTCAGAAAATGTCTCAGATTATGTCTCTGATATAAAGAACAGTTGGTGCTTACTGAGTGGGCATGTACCTTTAAAGTAATTCAACAAATAACTGGAACAACATCATGTTTCTATAGGTAGTATATAGTTTATGACCCCCAAAATATGGTCAACATTACCAGCTGGCGTTGGGTGCGAATATTTCCACTACTACTGTCTGTTTCACGAAAGCTGTCCAAATTTTACGGCTATATAAACAATTCAAAAACAAGATTTATTTTGATAATATTAAATTAAAGAAAAAATTAAGAATGAGCCTTCTTTTTATTTCGTGAAATTTGGTCAAATATTGATTTTATTGCGAAAACAAAAATTCCCCATGTTAAATCCCCATAGACATATTCACGGAGTGAAGATGTCTATCGGGATTTAACATGGGGATTTTTTTTTGAATTTTAGAAATACTGGACCGATTTTTAAAATTTAACTTTTGTTTTTTTAGTTAGATCATATCCAAGCTATCTAGTCCAGTTTCGGAGTCAATTTCCAAATTTTTTCGTTTTTTGACTCCTCCCACACTTCCTTACCACTTTTCCCCCATGTTAAATTCCCATATACAAATAAATTTTTCGTAATAAAATCAATATTTGACCGAATTTCACGAAATAAAAAGAAGGCTCATTCTTAAATTTTCCTTTAATTTAATATTATCGAAAATAATATTGTTTTTGAATTGTCTATATGGCCGTAACATTTGGGCAGCTTTCGTGAAACAGAGTAGTATGTTATAGCACATTATATATGTCTACGGTCTGGTCTGTTCCACGTTTTGCTGCCGACGAACTGTTTGCAATTAAACACAATAAATCTAAAACATATTTAAAAACAAGTACTTTTTCATCAATAACAAAAAAGTCACCCTCCCCAAAAAAAGGTTTTTCATGAAATTCCATCAAATATTGATTTTATTGCGAAAAAACGATTTTCCTATGATGGGAATTTAACATTGTTTAAATATTTTTTTATTTGTCAACCGATTTTCAAAATCTAACTTTTGTTTTCTTAATTACATCATTTTCAAGCTATCTCGGCAGGTTTCGGAGTCAATTTCCAAAATTTTGGAAATTGACTTCCCACGTTAAATTCCCATAGGAAAATCGTTTTTTTCGCAATAAAATCAATCATCAAATAAAATTGTTTGGGGAGGGTGACTTTTTTGTTATTGATGAAAAAGTACTTACTTTAAACATTTTTAAGATTTCATGTGTTTAATAGCCAAAAGTTCGTCGGCAGCAAAACGTGGAACAGACAGTAGTTCTTATTGTATAAACCGCATGATGCTAGGTGAATCAGGTAGCTTAACGCTTTTAAGACCTCATTTGTGATGGAATTGGGTGCGAATATTTCCACTGCTAGTATATTTTATAGAAAATTATGTATGTCTAGTTATTATTGTATAATACGCATGTTGCCAGTATAAATCAGGTAGTTTAAACCCTCATATGTGGTGGAATTGGGTGTGAATATTTCCACTGCTTTTATATTTTATAGAAAAGTATGTATGTCTAGTTCTTATTGTGTAATCAGCATGATGCCAGGTGAATCAGGTAGCTTAAAGCCCCAATACGGCTCAAGTTGCCGAATTTGGCCTCCTATTGGGTTTTCCCACACATAAATCCAACAGGTTTCTATTTACACACACTTTGAAACTGTTTGCATTCATTTTGGTACAAAAATGAGTTTGTAGTCGATGAAAATATCAATATTTGTTGATAAACAAACAGCAGGTGCGTGTTCAAAGTCCGATCGATTTTCCGATAGACGCTCGGGTCAACTGCTCAACTCCCTGATTCGCGGCCGATGAATTCCGATAGCCGGAATTTATCGACTCGCTTCCGAGCCGAAGCCGTTGGGTTACGGAAATTAATTTGTCAATATTGACATTTTGCACTGAGTGGTACACAAAACAAGTTTGCTTCACAATGAAAACACATCTTGGTATTTCATTAGAATTGTCTCCAAGGAGACAATTCTAATGAAATACCAAGATGTGTTTTCATGGAAAATAAGAAAAATATTCCATATATGTGGTTTGTTTATTGTTTTCTGCAGCATGATAAAGGTACCACAATTTTTTTATTGATTTTTGATACTCGCTACTTCTGATTTCAATTGTTGTTTTTCTTGCAATTTTAATTGGGTATTTAAGCAAATACGCAGCTTATCTGGAGCTCTGGAACACCTCCCCTACCCCACCTCCACACCCTCCTTCACCAACACACACATACATGTATCATACCACCGCATTTACGCATTTTCGGCTCAGATGAAATGCCAATTTTGAGTAACTTCCAATAAAACTATTTAAAACACATCCACAGATAATGATAAGGTCATAAAACATGACATCCATTCTTTGTAAGTTAATCAAATTCAGAATTTATTAATTTGATCCAAGGTGGCTGTCAGAATCTGAGATATCCACCAATAGTGTGTAATTTCACGTACACAACCGCCGGCGTTAATCTGGCCCAGATACCAACGCTCCTGAACAAATATTGGCAGGCTCAACTCGCAATCAAGACGTTTGAATGGCTGAACTCGAGCTGTAGCACAGCTTATGCTCATTCCATCAAGCTATTTGTTTTCAAGAACACTATTCAAGTATTTTAAAACAGAAATAATTACAACTAGAGCAGCTTGCGCTGCATCAACGGTTTGAGCCTCAAACATTGATTTCATGTGTAACTAAGCTTTAGCCCAAGGTGTAAACTATCGGTTGCAAAAATAATTTCTGAAGTTTTAGAATGAACAGTCCAACATTATTGTGTTCGCATCATCACACCGATGTGGGGCCGGTTAGCTTAGAGGTAGAGCGATGGACTCGAAGCGAGGGCACAAAGCGGGAAAGTTTTAGCTAAATGACTGAAATATCGACTACAGCAAAAACAATTGAAATCGAATGATAAATAACGAAGCTGACGTCACATCCGTTTGCTCTATTTTGAAAACTTGAAAAAATACGTTCATCTTTGACATCGAATAGAGCCGTAAGTAGTCAAGATATAGCTCTGAAAATTATGACACTGACACTGACACTCCCCTATCACCCTGGCAAGAAATTATGTTGCTGACAGTACTGTACAAATTGGAAAACGTTTGTAAAGACCACCCGTTATCAGCCGAAATTCGACAAAATCGTTGAAAAGTATGTACATTTTTCAACTTCAAATGCATATAGCTCTTTTATTTGAGCAGATAGCCGAAAACTGTCACAGAGTTTGAGATAGAGAATTTTGTCAGCTTTCCAATGCAAAATGAATTCTTGAAATCGGTTGGAAAATAAGGAAGTTATAGGAAGTATGACGTTACTTCCGTTTTCGTGGAAAGTAGCATTAAAAGATATCTGAAAATCTCTGAGTCTCTGCTCACACTTGATCCGAATCGGCATGCAAAATTTGAAGTCGATCCGACCAGCGGTTTGGTGTAGATGGAGGGAGCCAGTAAGTCAGCGGATGATTATTTTTCGATAGTTATCGCCCTTAAATTGCAGCTTACGCCATTTGTAAATACACCTAATAAAATTAAATATGTGCAATATTCCGCCAGTGAAGTTTTCGTTTGTTTTTCACCATAGGCCTGGCACAAAGCGGGAAAGTTTTAGCTAAAGGACTTAAATATCGACCGCAGCAAGAAATTTTGAAATCTATTGATAAATAACGAAGCTGACGTCACATCCGTTTGCTCTATTTTGAAAACTTGAAAAAAAAGACGTTCATCTTTGACATCCAATAGAACCGGAAGTAGTCAAGATAGAGCTCTGAAAATTATCATCTTTTATGCGCATGACACTCCCCTATCACACTGGCAAGAAATTATGTTGCTGACATTACTGTACAAATTGGAAAACGTTTGTAAAGACCACCCGTTATCAGCCGAAATTCGGCAAAAAATCGGCAAAATCGTTGAAAAGTATGTACATTTTTCAACTTGAAATGCCTATAGCACTCTTATTTGACCAGATAGCCGAGAACTGTCAGCGAGTACGAGATAGAGAATTTTGTCAGCTTTCCAACCAATGCAAAAAGAATTTTTGAAATCGGTTGGAAAATAAGGAAATTATAGAAAGTATGACGTCACTTCCGGTTTCGTGGAAAGTGGCATTAAGAGATTTCTGAAAATCTCTGAGTCTCTGCTCACACTTGATCCGAATCGGCATGCAAAATTTGAAGTCGATCCGACCAGCGGTTTGGGCTGTAGACTGAACGGCTGAATAAAAAAAACAAAAAAAAAACAACGAATACAATAGGTTTTCGGCGCAGCTGAAAGCCGCCTCAAACCTAAAAAACAACGAATACAATAGGTTTTCGGCGCAGCTGAAAGCCGCCTCAAACCTAATTATTTACACATTCTATACAGTCATAATAGAAACGCCCATTCGACGTATTGCGTTAACATCACAATACAATATATTAGACACACGTGACGTCGCGCGATGTTGTTGATTGGGTAAAGTTCGCAACGTCGCTGTTCCTGGAATTGCGACACAGTTATGTAAACAAGATTATTGTTGACTATAACGCCATATTTGGTTATTTACAATTTTGAAACTATCAGAAAAGTAGTGTACACATAAGTAATAACACAATGGGCTGCTACTTTTACGGGGGTGAACAATACATTTGGTCTATTTAAAGTTTGCGAGGAGTCCGACTCCTAAATAAATACCCATAGTATCATAGTAAATCAGAATTCCTTGGAATTTGATGAAATAAAATGGTACATTTTGGCTCATATAGGTCATTGCCAGTCCATTAAGCAGAACACCACATATCGAATATCTGGAATATCCTTTTGTACAACGTGCACTTAAACATCTATGATGCTACATAACCACATGACCTCAGTATAAACCATACTTAACATGTCATCTAGACAGCCAAAAAACGTGTACATTTCCATTTGTTGTTTATATGACTAGACAGAAAGTATCATGTGAATTTCCATCTTGTCACATAACCTTTTTAAACCTACATATCAAAAAAGCAAACATTTGCAAACACTGTAGATCCAGATGAGCCGGCTCGTCACGGGCCGGCTCATCTGGATATGCAGTGTTTGTAAGTATTGTCAATATTTTGAAACAAACCCCTGTTTATACGTCCATCTTTAGGGGTATATCCATCAGTGTTACTGGAGGTTTTTTTCCAATGAGTTATCCACCCTCGTTTGTATAATGGTTATGCCTCTACCGGCGTATATTGTGACGTTCGGCACTCTTCTTTATTAATTGAGTAGTCAGAAATTGACATGGAGCATACTATGTTACATATTTAGGGGTAACGAGGTTTAACAGACTGTATCGGCTCTAGAGTTCCTCCCATATCGTATCGCTGTTTTCAGAGATATTGGTTTCGAACATATACAATAGCAGGGATTCCGCTGGGGAAAATAAAAAAAATCGCCACTTCAACAAAAAAAAAAAAATTGAAGTGGCGATTTTTTTTCAAAAAATTGTAATTTTTGATCGCCAATTGTTTATTTTTATCGCCAATTGCGAAAGTGGCGATCGCCAGCGGAATCCCTGCAATAGTTACGGTACACTTTACATGCAAAAAATAAAAGACAGGACAACTACCTGTAATAAGTGCAGAGTTCCTAATGAAATCAGTAAACACGTTTTAAATTAATACATCTTATATTAAAGGTACATACCCACTCAGTAGGCACAACGTGTTCTTTATAGGAATTAAATAAGTGTATAATTATGTCACTATTCTACCAGTTCTAAATATTACGAGTGCCCGCTATACAGATAGCAAAGGACTGAAAGTCCTGAAATCCTTCGCAGTACGTGCTTGTGGAGGACACATATACTAACAATTAATTTGTTGGAAAGTACATTGTAGTCTTAAGAATTGGCACCAGGAGGGATGCGGAACTTTGCGGAATAGATGTATTGCGGCTTGTCAGTAGTTGAGACAGCAACTATTCAAATGGTCAGCTACATACAAGTTTCACGTGCTCAATAATTTCCCGACTATATATACTCACAGGATATATTGCTTTGTCATATGTTATTATACACTAGTTCTGAAATATATATGCATTACCATAGTAACCATGGTAACCAATATTGGAAAACACAAAAATAGTATTTGTTGAAAAGGTGTTTACTTTTTGAAAATCAAAGCAATACACCCGAGTATAGTTACCATCTTGCAATACACTTAACATGTGAACGTTTAATAATATTGGTTGTCATGGCAACCATTTTAATATTTCACACAAAAAAATCATATACAATGTGTACTCCATTTAAAATCAATATATTCGTCGAATCAGTATACATTATCAATGCTGCAAAAACAATATTTATCTTGACAAACATGATTGTTCAAAGTAATTTCACGTTGACCTTGGACATTAAGGCCACATGGGTGTGGTACATGTATGGAATGAAAATATGGATGATGATAAGGAAGTATATGAAGTTTGAAGTCAATCTGACTTACGGTTGCAGACAACTTTAAGGCAAATCTTACGGATGCAAATGTCTAAGTAATTTGACCTTGACCTTGGAAATGAAGGCCGCATGAGTGTGGTATGGAATGAAAATATGGTTGATGATAAGGAAGTATATGAAGTCAGAGGTCCATCCGACTTTCCGTCACAGAGATAATGGGTACCCAAACTCTTTAACGTGGACGGACGGAATTACGAAAACTATATACCCCTCGACATACTTTGTATGCCGGGGGTGTATATCTATAGTTTTGTATACACAGTTTAAACTTTATATATTTTACAACAATTACAAACAAGAGCGAGCAGTCATGCATGGAACACGACAGGTGACATATGTGTCATCAGTCCCTTTTTTCCTGTCACAGTCATAACTCAGGAACTAGACTTGTGACATATGTCATCAGTCCAATTTCTCTTGACACAGTCTCCTAAATTTAAAATTCATATCATTTTCCAATTCAAATAGGAATCCTCAGCGATTTGTAACCCGGAGGATATAACAAAAACGTTCTACTTTCATTTCAGCTACACATTCACTGTTAACTCATTAAGTAAATGATGCCGAATTATTTATTTAAATTAATATCTAATTATTTAAATATGCTTTTTTAATTCATAATACAAATAATCCAGAGATAATTATTATCCTTATTCAAACCCGAGACAACGTTTCCTTTGTGAAGTGTATCGTACTGTATATGCTGTGTAACGTCAAGTCGCAAGACTGTCGGCAGCGTATGCGCTAACACACACGACGTGTAATTATCAAAAAATTGCTAGCACCTCTTTGGAAAGTTTGGATATCCGTTTTACTAAATTCTTTATAGATTAGTTGATATTTTAAGTAAAACGGACACTGATTAATAATATCGATGGCCCAAGATGATTAAAACAGTGTGTAACTGTCAAAAAAACAATGTTTCTGCTTTAAATCATCATCATTTCGTTGTCCATTATCGAGCCATTGACCTATGTAAAGTTCAGAATGTAAGCTTTAATCTGATTGGTCATTGAAGAAAGACGTCACTGGGAAATCCCGCCCCCTACTATACCATTGCGCAAAACATCAGCATACATAACAAAGAACACATATTAATACATAACAGTTAATAGCTTATAAAGTATACAAACACTTTTGCAATAACACACATATAGCACAAAAAAAGAAAACAACACATGTATTACGCTGAAACGGTAAGATAGCTCGCTGTTTTACTGTTGTTGAACTACTTTTTTATGGCGTAGTACCGCGTGTTTTTCTAAAGTTAAACCCGCAAACAGTGACACTGCGACCGCCACTTAACTCATTAACATATCTGCAATGACTGAGAATTTTCATATAGTTACTAAATCCGAGCTAATAGCTCGGATAATAATAATCATTTAGTAATAATTATTTTACTGATAGTGGCTCGCAGTGGTATCAGGCTATTTTCATATGCAACTGAGGCATGATCTTTTTTTAACTATTAATGCTAATTAAATGCGTCACCTGAAAAAATAATATTTTCTAAAGATTATAAAGTGTGATAAATGCACATCAAAAAATAAATACAGAGAATACAAATAATAATTTCCGTTAACATTTTAAGGAAGCACGGTTATCGCCCCTGATATCAGAGCGGAAATTTACGTCTAAAATATATAATAATGCCATTCAATACGTGGGATAATGGTGAATTAATGTTTATTTTTCCAGAAAATGTCTCGGATGATGTCTCTGATATAAAGAACAGTTTGTTCCTACTGAGTGGGCATGTATCATTACTGAGATACACTGTATTAGATCACATTAATGTATTGTATTGCATAAGTTCAATATCGAACATTATAGAGAATAGTAGGTTAGTGCCATGAATGGGAAAACAAATCCGGCAAGGCTCAATAATTTCTTTATTTCTCATCAGAAGTATATGTTGTGACCACTCATTTGAACCGTTCAAATGAGTGGTCACAACATATACTTTGGTTCAGAAATAAGGAAAATAGATAGAGAATAGTAGGTTAGTGCCGTGAATGGGAAAAAATATCAGGCAAGGCTCAGGAAACGGGATGGGCGAGGCTCTGCCGAGCATATCCCGTTTCCGTGCCGCGCCAGATATTTGTTCCCATTCACGGCACTAACCTACTATTCTATTTATCCCGTCAACACCTACAATTGGCTATAAAATGCAAAAATAGTATTGACTGGATATCAAAAATGTTTCACGGCACAGTGTTTCACGGCACATACGCACTGTGTTGACGGGATAAAAAGCTGTACTGATCACCATACGTGCTTTATATAGTGATTTCATTTGCATATCATCAATTGTGTAGTTTCGTCAAATTGTATGGCGGAATATTCTGCTACAGTATACAAGGTGCATGATCACGTGGTTACAACAACAACAACAATGTCTCAACGTGTTGAAAACGCGCCCACTCCAGTATTATTTGAGATTTTCCTTAATAGGTAACGGAATGTAATGAAATATGGCACAGCAAACGCGTCTTCATGAGCTGCATTTGGTGGTCCCGGGAGTTCGGCACATTCTTATGTCGTTTTTGCGAAGAATCGATTTCCGTGTCAGTAGACACGGAAATCGATTCCTCGCAAAAACGACAGAAGTTTGGGCCAAAGTACCAAGACCACCAAATGCAGCTTAACAATACGCGTCTGATACGCCATATTTCATCAAAACCCGTAACATAATACGGACAAAATAAAAGAATACGTACATTGAATCGGAAGGCTTCTGGAAGTTTCAGTACTTGTTGTTGTTTTTGTAACCGCGAGATCATACACCTTGATATATGTGTCATGGAATTGCCTGGCATGCCCCTCTAGCATGCATCATTTTCTTAAACAGTACTCTTTTGTCAAATCGATCCTTCATTTATGGCGTTTTGAAAGCTTTCTTTGTCGGTATCAAGCCACTCCATTATCATCATGCTCATCGGCCATTGTTATTATATAGATAATAGTAAGTTAGTGCCGTGAATTGGAAAATATATCTGGCAAGGCTCAGGAAATGGGATGGGCGAGGCTCTGCCGAGCACATTCCGTTTCCTTGCCGCGCCAGATATTGTTTTCCCATTCAAGGCACTAACCTACTAGTCTATTTATCCCGTCAACACCTACAAATGGCTGTAAAGTGCAAAAATATAACCCCAGCCACGCAATGATTTGGTCGTATTGACAGGATATCAAAAATGTTTCACGGCACCGTGTTTCACGGCACATATGAATATATGCGGTGACTGGGGTTATCTTTTTGCATTTTACAGCCATTTGTAGGTGTTGACGGGATAAATAGAATAGTAGCTTAGTGCCGTGAATGGGAAAACATATCTGGCGCGGCACGGAAACGGGATGTGCTCGGCAGAGCCTCGCCCATCCCGTTTCCTGAGCCTTGCCAGATATGTTTTCCCATTCACGGCACTAACCTACTATTCTCTATCTATTTTCCTTATTTCTGAACCAAAGTATATGTTGTGACCACTCATTTGAACCGTCTCGGCGAGACGGTTCAAATGAGTGTCACAACATACACTTCTGATGAGAAATAAAGAAATTATTGAGCCTTGCCGGATATTTTTTCCCATTCACGGGACTAACCTACTATTCTCTATGTCTAGTATCTTATCACAGGTGGAAGACTTGGACATGGGACCCGATAAATGACCCATCTGAAAGCGATTACCCCACCCACCAACTTATGTAGACAATATACGGTCTATAGCATTGGATGGGTGGGTAGCTGTTTTCTACCGGACCATTTACTTGGTCCCAGGTCCGAGTCTTCCAACTGAGAATCTCACCCACAACGATGGAGCAAAACATATATTAATTACAGCCATATATCGTATGTTTGAACCAAATTGTATAAGTCACATGAAAACGAACTGGGAATTAATAAAATGGCATTAAAAAAAAGTAACTAGCGTTTCCAAGGCTAGTATTTCTGCAATAATAATTTATTTTATTTATATTATTGAATCTAGTGTAGATTTTGTCTAATGGTAATTTATTTGCAAATTTTCCTTACTGGTATGTGTATATCGAAAATGCAAAACCAGTCTATATAATTATGTCTCCCTCATTTAACCCTTTGAACCCGAAAGCCCGCTATATCGGTTTATGCAAACAGTGAAGATCCAGATGAGCCGGCTCGCAACGAGCCGTCTCATCAGGATCTGCACTGTTTGAAAATAATTTTCATATTTTTGAGAAAAATAAATACCCCCTTTTTATAAATGGAATAGTCAGAAAATCATTTTGCGATGATTGGATTGGTTGCAAAACGAACTTATCGCAGCCCATTCAGTTACTTAGGGGTGACAGGGTTAACACCGTTTCTGACAGTGGAACCTCTCTAAACCGAACTCACTGGGACCCCATTGTGTCTAATTTAGATGGGTTTCTATGTTACATGGGGTTCGGTACAAGGCAATACAAGGTGCAAAAACTGGTGCTACACTGTTCAATGTAAGTGGGCTAATCTTGGTTTGGCTCCTTATACTGTACATACATGTACACTTTCTAGAAATGTATTGGTCAGCGACATTGTTAAGCGACTAATGGAAAGCTATACCGGCACCGAATGGTATTCCTCTGTGAATAGAATGACTAGTTTACGGGGATATGGGGGTAACAAACTTAGGCGATATAGCAGACATGGGGGTGGAAACATACTGTAAACTTGTATTGTCTCGAACACACAGATCTGCTTTCGCTAAGTTTAGATGCGGCGTAGCCCCATTACGGTTGGAAACTGGTCGTTATGAACAACTGTCTATTGGCAATAGGGTTTGTCCCTATATATAACGACATACATATTGCGCTATACGAAAAAGCATGTTCTATTGAACCACTGTTCGCTGAAATGACTGATGATTCAAAATTTACTTTTCTTTTCTCGAACTGCAATATAATACGATTGTGTGCCAAAACCCTTTGCTATATTCTAAATCGAAGATCTGCACTGTTGTACAAATAATACAATTATAGTACCATGTGTGAATTAGTTTACGTGTAAATAATGCAACTATTTCTTATTACAACGGCGTTTTGTTTATCCCTTTTAAGCTCGGTTGCATATATACTGCTAATCAGTTCATTTCAAATCTGATTTGAGGTGATATCCGTTTTTTTAAGCATTTTCTTGATATTAAGCTGCCTTTGTATATAGACACTCGTTTGTGGTTTATTTCATTCTGTTTTAACCTACTCTTAAGACATGTGAATAAATCATGTGATGGTTCATTTGCGCTGTCACCATGCTCACAATTAGCGGTAGCTATGCAACGCGGGACGCAACAAAGATATAAACCAACAGCGGTTATTATTGCAACCATAGTTTTAACCAGGATAAGCGCGGTGGCAACGGCAACTACCATGGTTTATTGTTGGCTTATTGGTGTGTAGTGCTTTTAAAGTTTCAATGGAAACATATTATTCAAGTAATGTATTTCATGTACACGTATATGCTGAAATGTAATTATAGCTGCTCTCATTAAATGAGCGGTCTCTTATAATTCTTACAGAATGGCAATTGTACATGTACCTGTATTGTTTTATTGCTATGTTACGTATTTTATGATGTACATTTGATGAGACGTAAATAAACAATTGAACTGTAATTTATGTTCACAACAGAAAATGATAAAAAGAAAAATGGCCACCGTGTGCTTAATTACAGTTCCACTGTAGTGCATTGTATATTCTTGGCTATATCGGAAACCTCTTGACATTTGATTAAATTAGATGGTGTCAATTCTCGATATGTCATTTTCAGTCTGAAACGGACAACAGCATCCGTTTTTACGCTTAGACACAATGCGCACGAACGTGGCTTATTTGCACACGCAAGATAAAAGGTTGTTCACGTTTAAGCACGTTTTTACATCGCATGTTCATACAACAGACATTTAATAGACCATTCCATGATGCCAGTACCGGAAGGCGTCTCTCATTTGTCTAGACAGGGTCATAATAACGTGTTTTGACCAAGGACTGGAAAAATAACGATTAACGTATATATAAAACGACAAAAACGAAGAAATTATGCAACAAATACATGATGTCCGTAAATCCAAACGATATTATATAAGAAACATTCATCCACCAATCAGGTAAGCTGTTCTACTGCTACGTCATAGCGGTTATTTTTACAGCGCCACCTCGCGCCAGTAGGTCGCAACAACAGGAGAGATAAGCGATGACCAATTCATTACATGGCTCTGTATACTGTCGTTTCTGTCAAAATGTTCCGGGTTTATACGTGTACAAAGTGTTGTGCGTTGTGTATCCGTGGAGTTTCCGTTAGTTGCGTTTCAAACCGTGTGTCGTCTACGTGTAATACGTTTTCGGCCATGCGTTGCGTTTCCCCACTCTTGCGCATGCGCGAAAGTCGAACAAACCGTGTTCAACGCATTGAGTTTCAAAAGTGTGTAATCCGTGCACAACGGTTGTAAACGTATACAACGGTTGTAAACAACGCATTGAGTTTCAAAAGCGTGTAATCCGTGTACAACGGTTGTAAACGTACACAACGGTTGTAAACGTATACAACGCTAAGGTAAACCATTTAAACGGTTTAACGCTTTCTTTGACGAACGGTTACACGCTTCTACATGTACACAGCACCGTACAGATGAAACCGTGTTATGCGTATAACACGTTTCCACGGGTTTTAACGCATTACACGTTTTGGTATGCCAACCGTGTATCGCGTAGAATGCGCATGCTCAGATCGTTTTTCGTGTGTTTTTCGTGCATACTTCTCGAGTATGCGGTGTCATTAAAACGTGTAACCGTTGTACACGTTTCAACGCTTTCATATAGCTACACGCTTCCAGGTAAAGCGTTGTACACGTTTCAACGCTTTCACCTCGCTACATGTAGGTGTCAGATAAGGTGCGATATGAGAAATCTCAATATCACGAAAAATACAAACAAACCGGAAATCGGTTATTAGGGTCGCCGTTGTTGTTTTTAGCGCGTTTTGAAGAAAATAAGTGATAGTTTGTAATGTGACCTTTAATGTATTTGAGAAGAGTGTAAACCCAGACCAGCCTGCCCATCTGCGCAGTCTGGTCCGGGTTTGCACTATTCACCATTGAGTCAATAAAACCTATTGCAGGCTTCTAAGAAACAGCATAATGTACACATACAGTTATATAATAATATCAATATCTGAACAACTTTCACGAAATAATAAGAAGGAACATTCTTAAATTATGATGAAATATAATATTATCAAAGGAATTATTAGATAGATAGATAGATATTCTTTATTTATAGAGGGTGACTCGGTTGGTCGGAACCAATCTTCCCCGAGGCCCTCTTAAGAAGTGCATATACATGTACATACATAAATATACAATACATATTGAAATGATTACATGTTGTATGCATACGTGAATTTAACATGAAGAAATAATAATGATGAGCCATAACGAAAAGTGGTACATGTGTCCCGACAGTCCCATATCATACTGCGCATCGACGCAGCTTGAACTGGGTTTAACACGTTTATTTCTCAGTGATAGTTTCAGTTTTTGCTATAAGACGCTAAAATTCGTTCTCGTGCGCCTGATATAGGGTTACACGGTCGCTAAGCTCCACAAGACCAATTGTATCATGGCAAATCAAACACGCGGTCATTGTAAACTGTATACCATACATCGTAATTTCGTGATTAGTGACGCTGGCGGGGGGCACAATTAACAAGTTTATATTAATTGATAATACCGCTACTTTCAGCCGCTATCGACCCTTCATCCAGTTAAGACAATTACGGGAAAATGTATTTAACGACGTGGAACGTCTTATGTCAATTGGAATACTATTCCAGATTAGCGCGCCTGAGTATGAAAAGCTGTTTTTAAAGAGATTACTTTTAGGTTTGGGAACTTCGTAATTCATATCTGTTTCAGACCTTAATACCATACTCGTATTTTGTAAGTGATTAGTGCGCATTTCAAATAATTCACATAAATATTGGGGGGCCATTTTATTAGTTATTTTGTTCATAGTTTTCACTTTTTGGAGAAATACGCTTTCGTCAAACGTCAAAATGTTGAGTAATTCTAATGAGTTTTGCAAATCAATATATTCGTTTCCCAGAATGATTTTACATGCTCGCCGTTGAAGTTTGGTTATTATGTACATATTTCGATTTGACGATTTTCCCCATACTATATTGCAATATGTGAAATGTGGCTGAATATAGGCCTTATAGAATAATATTCGATGCTCAGTAGATAAATAAGGTCTGATTTGATATAATACCAGAGATATGATGAAATCTTTTTTGAGATACCGTTAAATTGGTATTCCACTGGAGATTTTCATCTACATGTATACCCAAAATTTTATTACCGGTAGTGATATCGAGGCTTACATTGTCATATTTGAGTTCAATCATTTTGTCTCGCAAACATGTTCGTTTTTGTGAACTTGTTATTAACATGATTTTGGTTTTTCCTTTATTAAGCATCATGCCGTTAGCCTCACACCATAATTCTAAACTGTCAAGTGCTTGTTGTAAACGGTGTGTTTTAAGTCCCTACAGTTGATTGCATGTCATAAATTGTTGTATCATCTGCATACAGATCGGTTCCTGTTACGTGTTGACGGAGAATAAGTGGCAAATCATTTATAAACAAAAGAAAAAGTGTCGGTCCAAGAATTGACCCCTGGGGTACTCCACAGTTGATAGGTAGAGATTCAGATGTTTCTCCATTTACAGAAACAAGTTGTTGCCTTTGTTCCAGGTATGATTTGAACCAACCCAGGCTTACGTTACTGCACTTGTATAGTCTAAGTTTATCCGGGAGAATTTTGTGATCAACAAGATCGAAGGCTTTACGAAAGTCGACTAAAATACACCCTACTAATTTACCCCGATTTATTGCTTGTAGAAAGTTTTCAAGAAGAACAATTAACGCTGATTCTGTCGAGTGACCTGTACGAAATCCACTCTGGGTTTGATGCAATAGTTTAAACGTTGTTAATATTCCATAAAATGTTTCTGAACCCATTTTTCAATTAATTTTGAAAGCGTCGGCAAAATTGATATCGGACGATAATTATTCACTTCGTCTTTTGCACCGCTTTTATACAGAGGATGTACTTTTGCTTGTTTCCATGCACTGGGGAAGATCGAACTAGTGAAACTCACATTTACTACATATGTAATACTTTTCGAGATAGCGGTGGCAGATAATTTTAACAATCGTGGCCCTATTAAATCTAGTCCAGTAGATTTTGATATATCTAATGATGTTAAATACCTTTTTACGAATATTTCATTAATCAAAGGAATGTTAAAATTATAATTTTGCGGTGTATGTTCGTTTACGAAATTTTTAATATGATCAAAATTTGATTCTGGAATGGGACCTTTAAGATTAGATGCTATAGTGGAAAAATATTCGTTAAAAATATTCGCCATATGTGTATTTTCTGTGCATAGCTGACCAGTTAGACTTTTTATACCTAATAACTGTTCCGATTTACCATCATGTTTTGATGCACCAAATTCTTTGAATAATTTCCAGATAGTACGAGGGTCATCCTTGCCTTCTTCAATTTTAGATTTATACGAATCCGTTTTAGATTTTTCTATTAAAGCTGATACTTTATTTCGTAATAATTTGTATTGTTCATAATTACCGTTAATTTTACACTTATTTCTATCTTTTATGCAATCTAAAATTTCGGATGATAGCCAATCAGGTTGTATTTTAGTTTTAATCCTGTGTATCCGCAAAGGAGCGTGAGTGTTAACCACGTTAACAAACAGTGTCGTCCATGCGTCAAGTATGTCATCAATATGATTACAATAATGTACAGTTTCCCATTCAACGGCGTTTAAATCATTAACAAATGCTATTTCATCAAACTGCTTAAATGATCTATACTTGATTTCATGATTCGCGTGTTTTCTAGGTATGTAATTTAGCTTCCGATTACAGAAAATTGCACGGTGGTCACTGATATTTAATTCTTTAACACTAATTTGCGAAATATGTTCTTCATGGGTTACGTAGATGTGATCAATTAACGTGCGTGAGATATCTGTTACACGAGTAGCCTCACTAATTAACTGGTTAAGGCCCAACGCGTGAATGTAATTTGACCATTCTCTATTAGTGGTATCGCATAACAAGTTTTTATTTACATCTCCTAATAAAATTATTTCCTTTCCTACGTTCATTGTATTGTCCATTAATTGTTCAAACCTGTCAGTCCATTCTACTTTGGAGTGCGGGGGTCTGTATAAACATCCTACTAAAAATGACTTGCTTTTTTCGGGAGTAATTTCCAGCCAGATACATGATATATTAAACATTTCTAAGTCATCCCTACGCTTTACAATTACACCATCACGAACATAGACCATTAACCCCCCACCTGCATTGTCAATATTGTCTTTACGAAACGGAGTTTGAAATCCGTCTATCTTAAATAAACCTGTAGTTTTGTGATATTTCAGTTTAGTCTCACTTAAGCCGAAAATATGCAGATTTTCGTTTTCGTTTGATTTTAACATATATTTCAATTCTTCAAATTTGCTAAGATTCCGCGCACATATACCCTGTATATTTAAATAACCAATGTTAAACCATTTCTTGCTTAAATTTACATTAACTACATTTGTGGATTCATTTTCCTTGTTGTTTTGCATATACGATGGCGAGCGTAATGTATTTGTAGAAACATTATCACATATATTGTTACCGCATGTTTTGACATGTCGCGTAATTTCACAAACGTTCATATGCTGTGCTGAATTACCACCTGATTGACAATCATTGGTAATTGTAGCCGTGTCTAATTCATTTAGTTCGATATTGTCCAGGGCAGTGTAGCCTATATATACTTTATTGCAGGTGCACCTAATTTCATTACACACGGAGCACATTTCATGTAATTGAGCAAATCTATTATGTAATGTTATGTGTCCGCCTGCATTCCACGACATGGCATTAATGCCTAAATGCTACCTATTTGGACAGTCTGCAATTTTGTGACCAGCTAAACGACAATAGTAACACAAGCCGGCCCTCACATTGTTCCCATGTCCATTTTGTCGTGAACCACGGTTCGTGTGTTTCGACTAACGTCTTGGTGATCACGAGTTCCTCTGGCTCGTCTGTCGTCAGACCCTCGTTGGTGGCGCACGAAAACACATGTTTCGTAGTCTGTAACCACGGCGATGTGGTTGTGTATTGCGTGCAGCAAACGCTTTATCCCGGGAAGTGTCAGATGGATTCGGTCGCGGCTGAAATATCGTTGTAGCAGCATTTCATTCTTATCATAAAAGAATCCGTTGGTGTCTGCAATACACTGCACATCCTTGTTCGACCAGTAGACGGCCAATCTGTCTATGCTGGTGTTTATGTGGTCAACGTTAATATCTCCTCTCGGGGCGACGCTGCATATGTATATATGACAGTCACTATTTGCCGCCTTAATTTTCGCCAGTAGTTGATCGTACCTCTCCTCGAACAGTTCTATGTCGGTGTCGTTTGCAGCATCATTACCGCCACAATATATCACTACATTGGAGAACGAATTCAAATCATACATGTCAATTTCCGCTGATACTGTCCGGATTGTCGCACCCCCAATTGCATGTTTGTGAATGCCCCTTTAAGCCCTTTCTTGTTCACACCACTTAACAGGGAATCACCAATTAGCAGGGTTTTGTTTCCTGAGTGTGGTACTGTGGGGGGTCGCGCCTGGCTGGACGGGATCTGGTTGGCATTTCTAGATGGCACGTTTTCTGGCGAGAAGTTCAATGAACAAGGCGTAAGGTGGTGATTTGACCGACGTGTAATACGTATGGGAATGTCGAGACTGGGTGTGCCCTGACTTGCGTCCATCGGGGAAATCCTCTGATGTTTGCTGTACAGGCTGGCGATTTGTAACGGTGTCTTTTACAACTGGCCTATTTTCCGTACAGCTACTGGGCATAATGTCCACTCTGCGGGCGATATGTTCCCACCGTTCAACGACAGGTTGTGCTGCAACTTCGGAATATAACCGAGAAGGTGTTAATTTATCCATACAACTGATCAAAGTAGCTTTCAGTTGGGATAGCTCTTTGTCCATTCTGCCAATTGTTTCCACCAGTGACCGGAGCATCCGCCCATTTGATACGCTGTGATCCGTATGGGTAATATCCTGACGCGCGAGGAACGGCGTGCTAGCGGCCGGTGGTGATGTCGTATTTTACCTAATTGGAGTATCCACTACCACCTCCTGTAACTGCTGGCTTTCTTCGAAGATGATGTGGGAACTGACTGCGTTTTCTACAAAACGCTTGAATAGAGCAGTTGCAATTTTGTTAAATTGACACTCTCTCCACAGTTTGTGGCCTGCCCCTGTGACCGTTACAGTTCTCTGATGTGTGTCCATCACAATCTCACAACGCATGCCACTGACGTGCCTATGGCATTTAGTAATGCCCGACGTGTTTTCAGGATCTACACTGCTGGAGAAATCAGCTTTTAATTTTGACACAAAGTCGTAGAAAAACACGAGGGATACAAATGTTAGTTGCGTCCTGTGGTTGTCATGTGTTGTGCTATAGAACACGTCCTCAAACTGGTCGGCTGGCGACGGGTCCACACACAAGTTTTCGATGTCTCCGGCATTACACGACATCAGTGTACTCGAGCAACTGGTGTAATTAAAGCTGACGTCTTGGCTGGCGGCGTCATGTATACTTTCCTCACATGTTTCAGTTATCACAGAATCATCCTGAAGATGTTGTACTTCCAGGGTTGTTTTGTATAAGAAATACGGTAATCCGGTAGTTAGTTTTACATACACGTGGTCAGGATCACGTTTTTCAAAAAAAATCACTGTTTCTTAGTTTCTAACTTAAAGAAGAATATAATCCAACAAGTAAGAATTTCTTTTAATTTTCCCAGCAGAAAACACGTTAACGTTCTGACGGTATCAACATAATTTAAAAACGTTAATCCACGATTTATTCCGACAATAAAGATATAACAGAGAGATCCGTAAACACGTGTTGTCAGTACGAGCGCTGGTTGCATCTCCTATTGTTTTTTCATTGTTTATATATCCGTACAATTTGGACAGACAGTAGATATGTATATTTGGATCTCACCGGATTAAAATCTGACGGTTCATTGGCCAAACGAAGTCTCGTGACGTTACCGAAAGGGAACGAATTGTTGTATCGTGGGAACGAAATTGTTAATTCGAGGGAACGAATTGTTAAATTGAGGGAACGAATTGTCATTTCGTGGGAACTAATTGTTAATTCGAGGGAACGAATTGTTATATCGTGGGAAGGAATTGTTATTTCGATGGGCCGAATTGTTAAATTGATAGAACGAATTGTTATCTCGTGGGAACGAATAAATAAAATAAATCGATGTCCCTGCGGAGCTCCGTAACCAACAGAAACGAGCATAGTATGCTCTTTCTCTCAGTCACGTTCGCCTTAGTGTGCCTTTTTCTGTAGCCTATTTCATCAACATTGCAAAGTATACTTTAGTAGCAAAGTATACTTTGAGGGAGAAATTGTGAATTTTATGATAAATTTATTAATTTTTATTATACTGAATTTATTACATTATCACAGCCAATTTGGCTGTGATAATGTAATACATTCAGTATAATAATTCTGCATACTTTTAATCATGAAATATATGCATTTGTTGATGAAATCGGCTACAGGTCTTGCTTGATACACTATACTATACCAAAAGGCATTAGCCTGCGAGTCTATATCTCAGTTTATATCGCCGCACTATGTCGTTCGTCGCATTTCCCGATAACCTTCATAACAGCAGCCTGTATTCTCTGTATCTCGGGTCTATTTCGCCACATTTTTACCGTTTCCTAGACTTTCCTGATGAATGTTTTTGACCGCACACCGCGTTGGTCGTGGATTTCATGTTTGTACCACATCGAATGTTCCCGGACCACCGCTATGCGCGTGGGATGTGTTTACCATTTTGTGACCGCACACCGCGCTGGTCGTGGACTTCGTGTTGGTACCACATCGAATGTTCCCGGACCGGCAATCTCGACCCTCGATCGAGCAATTTGATTGGCTGAGCCTGAACTGCACTGTATCTCAGGCTCAGCCAATCAAGCTGCTTGAGTTCATGCGTAATATTCCAAGTGTTTTGAAATATAATAATTATAAATACAAGATTAGCATGTGTCTCCTTCTGGTTATCTTGTTCTCTATTTGTCATACCAAAATACAGGGATGGGTTGAGGCCTAGGGGTTTGAACACCTGACTTCCAATCGGGAATTGGTGGGTTCAAACCTCGCATAGGGCATCAAAATATACTTTCATAGTATTGCCATCCCACTGATCTGTCGGATGAGACTTTTAACAATACTTTCATAGTACAGGTATTTCCATCCTACTGGTCTTTAGGATGAGACGTTTAACTGTGGTTCCGTCTCTATATGACCTCAGCTGTTGCTGGGACGTTGAACCCATTCACTTTTCATTTTCATACACTGGCTTGGTATTCTCAATAGCTCGATCGGTTTCGTCGCGTTGTGGCCAAGTGACCGCCGCACTTCGGTTTATCAATAGTAGCGGCCGCTTCTCCGGCGCGGCTTACAGTGTGATGAGACAAATTGTCGATGACAGCACCCGGCACGTTGTGATTACAAGAGTTGTGATATTGTGATGGGAATCTCTCGGCTGAACTTATTTACTCATTAAAGGTAAGACGAAACTGAAGGATGGTAATTGGAGAGGTCAGTGGAAGAAGGGGGCTAATTCCATTTAGCCCTCTTCTTCAAATGACCCATACAATTGTATTTTTATCGGAAAAAACTTTGTAATTACAAGAGTTGTGATATTGTGATGAGAATCTCTCGGCTGAACTTATTTATTCATTTAAGGTAAGACGAAATAGGACTATAGGATGCTAATTAGAGGGGGTAGTGCAACAATGGCGCTCCGTCCCTTATGGGTCTTAGCCCTCCTCTTCTAACGTCCCCTATAATTTCCCCTATTTTTATCGCAAAACCACTTTTTTGATTACAATAGTTGTGATGTTGTGATGATAACCTCTCTAAACCGGACACAGATACATGGTAGTTGTACTTAATTTTGATATGTTTCATCGCCATTTACCTCCAATGATAATATCTGTTTATGATCGCAAAGCATCCACGCGTGTCCTGAAGTAGTCAGCTGTCTGTTTTACTTTGGAACCTCTCCAAACCGGACACCCTGATACCTCCCGGGGTGTCCGGTTTAGAGAGGTTCCACTGTATAAAGGTAAGACGAATCTAAGCGATACTAACTGGCGTGGTCAGTGGAAGAATGGGGCTAGACCCCCTATGGGCTTCGTCCTCTTTTTCCACTCACCCCTACAATGAGGGATCGTAGTCAGTTATTTCCCTTTGCAAATCTATGTATAGAGATCAGAGGCCCGTTTCACTAAACTTCTTACGACTGAAATGTTCGTAAGTGCAAATTTAAAATCGTCTGTAAATTTCAATTTATGGATTTACATTTATTGAGCATATGCTGCATATGCAGCCTATGCTCAATAAATGTAAAACCAATAATTATTTACAAGAAAACAATGTTAATGTGAAATGTACAGACTATCATAATTTTGCACATTCGAAGATTTTAGTCGTACGAAGTTTAGTGAAACGGCCCCCAGGTCCCATGCTGTATTTCAGCGTTTATTTCTTACTGAATAACACACAAATTGAGTTTTGCGAACAGAGTAGACCCAGATCAGTCTGATCTGAGTAGATCAGACTGATCTGAGACTACACTGTTTGCAATAACATTAATACGTGTGAAAATATTAATCTGACAAATAATGTAGTCCCAGATCAGATTGCGTAGATATGTAGTGTGATCTGGATCAACACTAGACGAAATCACTATAATTGCTCCTTTTCACATCATATCATTCTACATCCGCTCTTTTTACAAGAAGTAAGGCCCAAAACTACACAATTTGGACCGGATTTCTATAAATAAATTCAATGGGACATAACTCGCTACGATCCACCATTGTTATTAAATCCATGGCTTGCGAATTATGCCAATGGGGTGAATAGTTGTCTCATTTATGTCCGGTCGTAACACAAGCATTTCGAAATTTGCGTCGATTTTTTTTATTTTTGTTTGTCGGTCCAGGCTGTGGTCTGTGGTATATAGCCCGATTTATCTGTCTGTAACGCAGTGCGACTTGTAAGTCGCCCTGCGTTACAGACAGCGAATTCGCGTTAGGGGTATCAGTAGCGCCCTGCTCTCTTACTCTGGTTTTTATCAGAAATACGATTTTGATGTAGCCGTTGGTCGCGTTCTATATGTATGTAATTTCTACAATGCTGTACTTCAGATCGATGTGTAATGTTTATGAGAGACAAACATGGGTTTATTGTTTTCGTCACGGGTGTACTTGCTATGGTTCATGGCTTTATCTCCCCATTTAGGACTTAGAATTTCGCAATGTTTCCTTATAAGAAATGAAACTTTTAAATCATAACAGTTGGACACTTGGTATTTTGCAGGAAGAAAAAAGGTTTACACTGTAAGCTTGGGATTTCATATTTGGTATGCGGCTCCCTTCTGTGTGAAGCTGCGCTATGTAAATTTAGAATCAGCATGCTTGCATAGGTAATCATTACAGCTTCCGAGTATCCTCATGTCTGATGTCATTTCGTGGGAACGAATTGTTAATTCGAGGGAACGAAGTGTTGTATCGTGGAAACGAATTGTTAATTCGAGGGAACGAAGTGTTGTATCGTGGAAACGAATTGTTAATTCGATGGAACGAATTGTTAAATTGAGGGAACGAATTGTTATTTCGGGGCACCGTATTCCATTAGCTACAATAATTCGCCTCCGATATGTTATCTACGGCTTCAATTTGATCCATTCAAAAAATGTGAGCAACCGAAGTGCATACCCAAACCTGTTGCATGTAGGTTAAACTTTAGTAAACTGTATGTTTTGTACCTTTAAACAAATAATATTTATTGTAGAACTAGTAAATTTCCAAATATAATAGAACAGGGAAATCATTTTCGCATGGAAGCCATCTTTTCTCTTATTGTTGTTCAACATTCAACATAGCGATATGAAGTTTTCAAATTTACAAGATAAACATGTAAATGTCAGATAAACACATTGACATGGTAAAATAACCAATTTCTGCATGTGCATGTTCTTTATTAATAATGTATTGATACAGCTATGACAGTTTTATATCGTTAACATATCAAACACGCCGGATAACCGATTGCAAAAATCACCATTCCATGTGTTACAGTAAAGAGATGGGGTTAAACTGCTACCCTCGCGAGAGGTATGGAGCGGTGTAGCAATTTTGTTTCTAGCTTGGCGGCTGATAGCTAGAACATAGCCATGCATGAACACTGTCATTATTGGCAAAATGTGTAGATCCAGATGAGCCGGCTCGTGACGAGCCGTCTCATCAGGATCTGCACTTTTTCCAACGAAAACACGCCCTTTTCACAATTGTGTTTCTCCGTATTCCATATACCTACATGTATGGATACTCCCTGTATGTAGAACACACCTTGGCCTATTCCGCTAATGTCCATCCATCTATTGTAAGGTGTCTCGTTAGGACCATTTTACAATCTCGCGTTTTCGCGATATATACCTATATATTAAAGGTACATGCCCACTCAGTAGGCACACAATATTCTTTATAGGAATTAAATAAGTGTATAATTGTGTCACTATTCCACCAGTTATAAACATATATGTTTATATCTGTATAGCGGGCACTCGTAATTTTCAGAACTGGTGGAATAGTGACACAATTATACATGTATACATGTACTTCCGACGAAGAAAAGTTTGTGCCTACTGAGTGGGCATGTACCTTTAAAGATACATGCCCACTCAGTAGGCACAACATGTTCTTTATAGGAATTAAATAAGTACATGTATATCATTGTGTCACTATTCCACCAGTTCTAAAGATTACGAGTGGCCGCTATACAGATATAAAAATATATGTTTATAACTGGTGGATTAGTAATATTTATTTTACTGATAGTGACGTGCGGTGGTGTCAGGCTATTTTCATATACAAATGAGGCATGGTATTTTTTATTTATTTATACTAATTAACCTTTAATGAGTATTCGCGATCTCCCGATTTCGCCACACGTGTTCACGCTTTCGCTTTCGCGATCTCGTGTGTCTGTTGAGATCGGGTAATTGTAACATGACCCTAACAGGACAACATCATTTTGATATACATTTGCGACTAAGCAGGTCCCGTTTCTCTAAACTTCGTACGATAAAAGTGTTGGTACGAAGATTTCTATGAATGTGCTTCTCAAAGTAACGTGTTTCTCTAATGCTACCAGTTGATACCTACGGGCTCATGTCATTAAATGCACTACATTCACGAAAGATTATCCAAAATTGGCTGTCAGACCAATTAATGTTATTGTGGATTTAAACTTTGCACTTACGAACTTCTTAGTCGTACTAAGTTTAGTAAAACGGGCCCGATATAAGTATGTTACTATAATATATCTGGGTTCACTCTGATTACAAAATTCTCGTGTGTCAAAATAAACGGAAATGAATTACATTAGCTACGTGAGAAACGAAACGAGAGCGCGCTCTCGTGTCGTTTCTCATTTCAGCAAATGTAATTAATTTCCGTTTATTTTGAAACACGAGCAAGGAGTTATAACAAACCGACCACTAATTAACTAATTAACCTTGTCTCTCATACTCACGGATGACTGGCGAAATGTGGCTTACCGATTTGCTAGACCAGTATAGATCCAGACCGCACAGTCTGATCAGGATCTGCACTGTTTGTCATTCTATCAATGAACCACCCGTCGTGCTTCTAACAAGAAATCTCGTTATCAGGTTTCAGGTTTCAGGAGTGTGCTATATGATCAGGAGGAGCTACACTGGTCACAATTCCCATAAGTCCCAGGGGCCCGTTTCACTAAACTTCTTACGACTAAAATGTTCGTAAGCGCAAATTTAGAATCGTCTGTAAATTCCAATTGATGGCTTTACATTTATTGAGCATAGGCTGCAAATGCAGCCTATGCTCAATAAATGTAAATCCAATACTTGTTTACAAGATAACATTGTTAATGTGAAATTTATTGACTATCATAAGTTTGCACTTACGAACATTTTAGTCGTAAGAAGTGTTCTCCAGCCACAGCCACAGTCACATATATAGGTGAATATGACGGGAGAAACTGGGTGCATGTCAATTGTGGACAGTTCTTGATCCACTGGAAGTATCGAGTTTAGCCTGCTTATGATATATACTGTTTTCTAGGACATTATTAACTTGATAGAATAGCTAACGGTGAAGACCATGATCAGGCTGAAATCTGACACAGGCATTCGGCGTCTTTCGGCTTTCGTCGGTACTGCTATAATTGAACGGCGCTGGTAATACTGAATACATTACAATGATTACTTCCATTGAGAATAAAATAACGCCATTTGCTTTGTTGTTTATGCATGTCGTAATGTATGTAGGTTCTAGTCGGTCACAAGCTCGTATTGTAACAAATTAACTTGTTTATAATTGTAATTGTCTATGCATTATATGTATTTCTGCAGGATAACGATAATTCTCAAATGAGCATATGAAGTTGCCACTACAATATTGACGTTAGAGCCTTAAACACATTATTTCATTTGTTATGACACGAGGTCGTGTCCGACGTAGGAAAATCAGCTGTAATTTGACAGTCTTTGCATAATTATATTCTAACTAGACGATTTCAGCAAGATAACAATAATTCTCAAATGAACATGTGCACTATCCGCCAAAATATTTACATTATCGTTAATAAAATCCCAGAATTTGTTATGATACGAGGTCGTATACGAATCTTTGTTGTTCATATATAGTTATACCGATGAAAGCCGAAACACGCCGAATGCCTGTGGTACACACTGGTCACAAAAGCCATATTCCCCATTTATCCAGTCACAATCAATGTCATGCATGGTGACATTTAAGCTTTTTGGGATATGATTGGCTTTTATCCCGTCAACACAGTGCGTATGTGCCGTGAAACACGGTGCCGTGAAACGTTTTTGATATCCTGTCAATACGACCTAATCACTGCGTATGAATATGTGCGGTGGCTGGGGTTATTTTTATTGCATTTTAAAGCTATTTGTAGGTGTTGACAGGATAAATAGAATAGTAGGTTAGTGCCATGAATGGGGAAAAAAATATCTGGCAAGGCTTAGGAAACGGGATGGGCGAGGCTCTGCCGAGCACATCCCGTTTCCGTGCCGCGCCAGATATGTTTTTCCCATTCACGGTACTAACATACTATTCTCTATATTGACAGGCAAACTGAGATCGGTGTCTGTCAATCCAGTCAACATGGCTTGTATTAAAATCAAGGTGCATGATCACGTGGTTACAACAACAACAACGTCGCCCATTCCAAAGTAAGTATTATTTGATATTGTCCTTCATATGCAACGGATTTTGATGAAATATGGCGCAGCAAACGCGTCTTCATGCGCTGCATTTGGTTATCCAGTGAGTTCGGCACAGACTTATGTGGTTTTGAGACAAGGAAATCGATTCTTCGCAAAAACGACAGAAGTTTGGGCGAAAATACAGAAACCACCAAATGCAGCTGAACAAGACGCGTTTGATGCGCCATATTTCATCAAAATCCGCTACGTAGTAAGGACACTATAACAGAATACGTACTTTGAATTGGTACTTGTTGTTGTTGTTAGTACCACGTGATCATACACCTTGAAAATGTCGAAAGCAAAATACTTTGGAAAAATCGGCTTGGACGCCTGTTGCACCGAGCGACTGGAACGAAGAATACAAAATTAGATTTTTAACACAGGTATAGAAATTGTCATGTTAATAACGAACTTGTTTATGCCGGTTTGACTTCATGCGATTTTCGTAGCGTCGGAGGGGGTTCTACAGTCGTGGCATTGTACAATTTAGTGTCATTCACCCGGATGTGATTAAAATATTAAAATGCACCAATACATGCATATATCTATGTTCTGGAGAAATGTATATAGTCTGCGCCTCGGGTGAATATATATTCAGACGGGGAATATGACACTATGATACATGTCATGTTGTAGTATCACTATAACTTATAATATTTATAGGTACTTTGATGTGGATATATGCAATAATATCGTTGCGCGGCGGAACGAGTGGCATATATGCAAATACACATCAAGTAACTCGCACATTATATGTGCCTCATACATTATACAAAATATAAAAGAAAATAAACAAATTAGGGATGATTTAGAAGGAACTATTTTGTGAGTTGAAAAGTAGTTCCCGGGCACTGACCAATATGGAGACGTCAAAATGAAAACAATACTGACGGCTTGCGTTCCATTGTGTTTCAATGTGAAACGATAGTGCGTCAACACACTGCCCATCATTGTGGTAAAATAGTCAAAGTTCGATGTATCAGTCAGTATACACTCATTTTATGACCTCATTTCATACCACATGCAGACCTTATTGTCTTGTCACATCTCTTGTTCATGTGGTGAACGTTCAGTGAACCGTCCAATCGGGTCGTTATACCATGCATGTGGTGTGAAATGGGTTCATTAACCTAATACAACCGGTTGTCATTATTTATTATATTCAAAGAAATGGCTCGTAAGTCAACATATGGCTGGGTGCTGAACAGCATATCATATACATGTATGCCTTAATATAACATCTGTTATGTAAATGAATATATATGTATGCTTGTTCACATGTGTCACTATCATAATTCCTGCACAAAAATATTTACACAATTCCCTAACATTTGATATAGCAAGTCTCTGTCCAAAATTTATATCCCAGTAAACTCCCACGCCGAACTACTTTCCGTAACCGTTGGGCGCAGTTAAAATTATTCTTAAGAAAACGGAAAATAAACACATTTTCTTGATGAATTTATTTCAAATGCTGGAATTATAAGGAATGAATGGCCTTTTTTGTGGAATTTATCGGGGATATAAACTTGGAAAAGTCGCGGGAATACTGGACGAGGCCTTCCGGCCTTCGTCCAGTATTCCCGCGACTTTTCCAAGTTTATACCCCGATAAATTCCACAAAAAGGCCATTCATTCCTATAATAAATGAATACTACTACTACGATAATACGACTGTCCCGTGATTCATTGAACTCTCTCTGACAAATAAATTTGAGTATGTAGCATATTCAGTCATGACGAGCAAACTGGATTTAAATTAGGAAAACGCATATCTGCAGTTGATCACATTATGCCATTGAATCCAATACTGTAAAGCAATATACACTAGACTCGATAAACAGACCCATTGTGTGGTCAAACTGTATGAAGCATTCAATATCTGATAAACTGCTGAAATCAATCTATTTGGCCTTCCAGTATTGTGTATAAGATTGAATGGTTTCCAGACGTATTTGATGTCGGTATAGGAGTGAAGAAGGATTGTTTATTGCCAGAATTGTTGTTCAACTTGTTATTAACCGTTATATCGCTACACACAACAATTGTCGTCTGCTGTTACGTTTATATCTTGCCTTATTTCTCAATAAAAAAGATGGTTTGACAGCACTTTAGAATCATTTCCAATGGAAATGATTCTAAAGTGCTGTCAAAGCATGTTGTAAATTATTATAAAGTGAAGTCAAAGCATGTTTTTGATGATAAAAATGGAAAATAGAAAATAAACAGCAGACGACAAAAAATTAAGATAGCGGTGTAAGGGTTAGCTATTTCGTCCCAGTATCACACTTGATGGGTGTTGACGTATACAGTGTTATTGTTTTACATACATGTAGTTTGAAAGCACAAACGATCGTCCCAATTGATCGCATTTTGAGACGCCTTGTAGAACCCCATACACTTCAAAATCCCCTAGTGAAGGGGCGGGCCAAACAATAAAACTAAGTTCGCTCTTATTCAAAATTAATTTATTAAACAATCAATATATGAACTGCAGCTACATGTAGTACTTGTAAATGAAACCACTGACGAAAGCAAGCTATGTATGATGTTGTGCCTATGCAATATATATATTCTAACATTTGTGGTGTTATCATATGATCTGTAATAAACTCGTTAACTGGCTTTCCCAAGAAACTCGACATAGACGCGTTTCTTATGAAGCTGAGTAAAGCCGTATAATAAATACCATATTACACCACTGGCTGTGGTAATATTGCCAATATTTGAATTTATTTGAGCATTGTGCTTGAAGTCAAGCAGCTTGATTGGCTCAGCCTGAACTGTGCCACAGCTCAGGGCCAGCCAATCAAATTGCTTGATTTCGAGGTGAGATTGCCAATAGACGTTCAGAAACGATGATATATTGGCAAGATTAACGAAGGCGGTTGTGTAAATCATTATTCATTTAGATCCTCTCTTTATGGTACATGGCACTCGAAATTGTTTAATCATGCTAGAACATCCAACGATAATTAACGTCAGTTTGCAGACTTTTTATAAAATGCAGCTATCAAACTGAGGCAAATACGGAGCCCCGCAGGAGACGTAGAATTCTCTTTTTTATTAATTCGTTCCCACGAAATCATAATTCGTTCCCACGAAATAATAATTCGTTCCCACGAAATAACAATTCGTTCCCTCAATTTAACAATTCATTCCCACGAGTAAACAATTCGTTCCCACGAATTAAAAATTCGTTCCCACGAAATAGAACGAATTGTTAATTCGTGGGAACGAATTGTTATATCGTGAGAACTAATTGTTAATTCGAGGGAACGAATTGTTAAATTGAGGAAACGAATTGTCATTTCGTGGGAACTAATTGTTAGTTAATTTATTATGGGAAAAAATTTTATATCGTCGGAACGAATTGTTAAATTGTGGGAACGAATTGTTAATTCGTGAGAACGAATTAATAAAAAAAAATCCATGTATTATAAACATTTATTTACCAATTCACAATATTTACATTTATGCAATTAGGTTCAAAATACGATACAAATCTACAAATAATAAACCAGTTTTACCTAGTCCTTTTCATCACCTTCTATGCATATCTGATACCGACCCAGTATCTTTAAATGTCGACTATGTAACGTACATTTGTATGTGCTGTTTATGCGTCGCGACGTCAAATCCCTCGGGTGTGATTCAAGAGAGACCCCATATCAACTGATGGTTCTTTATGGTTGCGATGCATCATAGACTGTGACTGTGGAACAAATGGGGCTTATGACATTCGCGATCGCTGTAGGCCCAGATCAGCCTGTGCATCCGCATAGTCTGATCAGTAGCCTATTTCACCAATATTGCAAAGTATACTTTCCTAGCAAAGTATACTTTGAGGGAGAAATTTTAAATTTTAGGATAAATTTATCAATTTTTATTATACTGAATTTATTACATTATCACAGCCAATTTGGCTGTGATAATGTAATAAATTCAGTATAATAATTCTGCATACTTTTAATCATCAAATATATGCAGTTGTGAGTTCTATATGAAATAATGCATTTCAGGAAAAATAAATGATTGCTCCCTCAAAGTATACTTTGCTAGATAAGTATACTTTGCAATGTTGATGAAATCGGCTACTGGTCCTGCATTGTTGGATATTCGATAAATGAAAGACAGATTCTGAAATGTTAATCTGGAAGTACACTGGTCACAAATGCAATGAGACCTTAACATGTACATAGAAAATACCAGCCTAGTGTATTTTATATCAAGTTTATCAGGTAAGGCTAGGAAACGCGTAGGAATTTCAATGCTCGCCGAGGAATTCCTACCGTTTCCAAGCCGAGTCTGAACAATTTGGTATCAACATACACTAGCATAGTATTATATGTATCAGGTAACGTTTTATGTTAGCCGATTGTCAAATATAAACTATTTGTCGTTGGAAATAACGTGGACTTGGTTACGTTTCGTCATTACACTAACGTCATTCGGAAACGTAATGTGATGCCGTTCGATCAATGAAGCGTCAGTTTTCAATTCTCTGTAACCCGGATATTCGTATCAGGTCAATGCCTGATACAACATTATCTGATCAGTCAGTCCGTATACAAATACAAACCAATACAAATTATTATCATATCAATAAAAATCAAAGTACTTAAAGTACTGAAATATGTTATCTCCACAAAAACTGATCACTTGCGGAACAAGAGACTGAAAGTTGCATATTTTCTTAATCCATAGCAAAATGTCCTGTGATAGTGCAAACCCGTTCCCATACATACGTTTTCTCTAGAACAAATTACAATATGAAACTCCCAAGAAAAAAACTGTACGAAAATGGCGGCTAACTGTTCACTGCTACCTAACTGTGAGAACTAAAGATAATAGCTGCTGTATTCATACGCACGAACTGTCTTGATTCGTATTTTCCAGAATTTAAGTGATAAACTGAGCACAAAACTGAAAACTATAGAGAATAGTGTATGTAGAGTTTCAGATACTAAGTAAGTCAGACCAAAACGCCATAGGATAAGTTGGCACAGGGCATTATTTTCTTGGTCGAACTCGCCGTTTAGGCACAGCACGATCAATGGCTGTCTCCATTATAGGAAACAGGCAACCAATTGATTTCCCATAGACCCACATTCACACAAACATGACAATCGCAAACTACCCGAGACAAAATCAATTGTGTTACTTCCATTCCTGGAGTCAGTGACCTAAGCCGGTTATAGGTCCATGCCAAACACGGGGTCTTGCGGGTTGATTTCCATGAGTTATTACCTCTTTTTTGACGGAACCGTCTACTTTCACTTTCGAAATCTTTATCTCAACCCCACATCAAGTCGCACACAGAAACAATTTAAGCTGCATGTGTAGAGCATGCAAATAATATAATAAAATGTTTGGCACAGACATACCTTTCCTGCAGCATCTATTTTAGTTATCTCTCTGTCATAATAATAACAATCAATGCCGTTGTCCTGAGAATTTA